>CM069234.1:19187580-19499615 GCA_035582765.1 Acer negundo
GGAGAAGAAGATGGAATTCTACCAGTTACAGAAGTCGACCCCCAAGTTCGACCCAGATCAGCCTTAAGTGGAAGAACTCGAAAGAGTTCAGATCTACTCATCCGGAGCTTAAAGTTTAGAAAGGCTCGAGACTCGACCCTCAAATCAAAAAAGAATTGATCGAGTTCCTTAAGCAACACCATGATACTTTCACTTGGTAACACGTAGACATGGTGGGGATTGACCCTGAGGTAATGGTACATGGACTGTAAGTTAACATAAATAATCGAATTGTTAAATAGAAAAGGAGGAAATTTGCCCTGAAGCGAAACAGAATAATAAATAACGAAGTATAGAAACTGATCGATGTCAAATCAGTGAGGAAGTCAACTATCCCGACTGGTTGGCAAATGTAGTCGTGGTAAAGAAGAAAATCAGGAAATGGAGAGTCTGTATCAAGTTCACTGACCTAAACAAAGTGTGCCAAAAAGATTCCTTTCCATTTCCCCACATTGACATGTTGGTCGATGCCACAGTAGGACACGAACTATTGAGCTTTATGGACACCCTCTCAGGCTACAACCAAATCCTTATGCATTTTTATGCATCCTAACTACTAGAAGAAAATGGCATTCATAACGGAGTGAAGTATATTTTACAAATTTTGCAAATTTTTGCCATTCGGCCTTAAGAATGCAAATGCGACGTATCAGTGGGTTGTGAACAAGATGTTCACAGAGATGCTTGGAGACACGATAGTGGTCTACATCGACGATATGCTGGTCAAGTCACTCGTAGCAGTCCAAAAACTCAAACACTTGAGGTAATCATTCAAAGTGCTCGAAAAGTATCACATGAAACTTAACCCCACTAAATGTGCATTTTGTGTCTTTAGGAAAGTTTCTAGGTTATGTTGTCACCCATAAAGAAATCGAGGCAAATCCTCAACAAATCCAATCGTTCACGGGGATCGAATCCCCTAAGTGCATCAAGGACATACAGAAACTAATTGGTCATGTAGCGGCCCTAGGTCGATTCATTTCTTGATCCTCAAAGAGGTGCCACAGTTTCTTTGAAACCCTAAAAAAGAACAGAGACTTCAAATGGACTCGTTGTAGCAGCTAGAGAAGCTAGAGAAGCTAGCGCTCGCACTCGTTGTAGCAGTTAGGAAGCTTCTGCCTTACTTCCATTGCCACCCAATAATAATTCTAACGACATATCAACTGAAAAGCATCATTCACAAGCATCCTTCACAACTTAGGACAAGGATCAAGTCTCAAGTATTAGTTTCTTTTGTGGTTGATTTTTCTCCTAGTGCATAGGAACAGGTCGAGAAGGAAACAATTAGTATGGTCAACTCCTCAACCTTGGGAACATGGGCCTTATCAGTTGATTACTTAAGCAACGTTAAAGGAAGTGGACATGGACTCGTTATTACATCTCTAGAAGGGGTTGTAATCGAGCAAGTAGTAAGCTGTGGTTTCATGGCAACAAATAACGCAGCTGAATACGAGGCTCTTATCGCAAGGCTCACCTTAGCAAGAAACTTGGTCGTAAAACGTATCAAGGTCAGCAGTGATTCCCAAATAACCGTACGACAAATGCAAGGATCATATGAAACAAGGGACCTTAAGATGACTACGTACCTCGACCTAGCTTGAGAGCTAAAATCAAACTTCAATGAGTTCGAAATCGTACAGATTCCACGTGCAGAAAATGCTTAAGCAAACTCCCTAGCCAACCATGGCTCGACGATGCAAGCAACTGCAAGTAGGATGATCCTAGTGGTTTAATTGCAGCGGCCAGCAGTCTGGAAGGACAAATCGCAAATGGAAATGTCCACAATCGACCATGATCCCAATTAAATGACCCCAATCATCGACTACCTCTAGCACAATAAGTTTCCAGTAGACCAGAATAAAGCTAGGAGAGTTCGAGCTAAAGTAGATAAATTCTGCATGATAAAAGGTAAACTATATTAACGTTTTTTTGCAAGTCTCAATACTTTATGTGCAAAACCTTCAGAGGTGAAATCCATATTAGTCGAGCTACATGCTGGCAAATGCGGAAACCACTTTCGATCAAGGAGCCTAGCTCATCGAGCAATAATTGCGAGGTACTGTTGGCCAGCCATGAGATTCGATGAGCACGAGTTCGTAAAGAGATGTGATAGGTGTCAGCGACACGTACAGGTATCCTTTCTACCTCTAGAAAGCTCAATTCAATATTGTCTCTACAGCCCTTTATGAAAATAGAGGATGGATATAATCGGGAAGCTCCTAGCTTTGAACACATGCTTATCTTGTCTATATATGATTGTTTGTTTTATGTGTTGTGTAAAGCTATCTTGAGGAACAAACATGTGTTTGTTTCAAGGGATTGAAAATGGTGTAAAAACCGATTAAACCCCCCTCTAGGTATGCTTTAAGCAATTTTACTACGTTTGTATAATTTCACCATGGAAGCCTTAAATGAATTCTTCCAAACTTTGATGTTGAAATCTTCTTCTTCGTCTTCGAATCTTCTATGAGTATAAATGGATGAGAGAATTGTGTGATGAGTTGTGTAGTGAAACGATCTGTGGTCCGAAGGGTGAGCTAGAGATCCCCAAAACCCTAAAATCTTTATCCATTTTTAAGCAAAAATTTCCTGAACGAAAATAGACTCCTTGTTCTGCGCAAATTTATCAAATCGCTATGATAATCCCTGCAAAAGCTGTAGTGGTATCGACAACGGTCTTCACATCATGAGAAGCGATGTGGCTTTGGGTGCCGTATTGAGAGAGGCCTTGGAAACGGTCTCCTTTGCCCTATGAATCGCTGCCACTGCGCTGCGAAAAATAGCAACGGCTTTGACAGCGCTTTGCGATCCTTAAAAATAGCTCTTTTCTTCAGAAATTCTCCAAAAACAACATTTTGATCAAATAACCTGAAAATGCTCAAACACACAAATTAATTCCCTAAAAGACTTGAGAAACACGCAAGTGAATGGAGGAATGGGGATTAAAAACATATACAACAAATGACCAATCAAATACCCCCAAACCTATATTTTGCTAGTCCTCAAGCAAAACAAATAAAACAAAAACTAAAAACTTAAATCCTAACTAAGCCACTTTCGTAGGGAACACAATAACATTGAGCGCATGCTACAAGCCTTTAAACCTCTAGGTGTCCCTAGTATGAGGAGTTTTGTCTCCTAAGGGTTTTCAACTATGACTTCCACAAACATATCTTGCGAAAACCTGTCATCCAAAATATGATGATATATGCCCTTGTTGAGATAATGCATGCCAAAGCCAATAAGTAAAAATTAATAATTAGTCACATATCTGAAAACATTGCTCAAGTTTTACTGAAAAGCCTAAACTCGAAACATTCTAGCTTCAAGGTTGCATCATCAAACGCCATAGATATAATTCGCCTCGACTCTAATTCTCAAAAGATGTCTCTCATTAATTCTCACAGAACCTAGGCAAAAACACTCGTCAAGCATATGCGATTAGAATTTATGGACAAGAGATTTCAAGTTATTATCGCATTTAAATATATCATTGAAAGAACGCTTGGTGTGAAAGCAAAAGATCTCATGAAAAGAATCTAACATTTTGAACAAGATAATCACATGTCATATTTTACTTTCATAGCAAGCATAACTAGCAGATCAAATAGACTTTTCATTTAGGTTGTAATGGGGCCATTGAGTGAAGGTTAAGAAAGAACGGAAAATTGGAATTCAAAAACCTAGGATCGTACCATGAGAGTCTTCCATTACCTTTTCATCTTCGCACAAGTCTCTTGTCTTCTTTTCAAGTGGAATGATACCACTTATTGTTTAATTCCTCAAAATTCACCTTTCTCACTTTCTCAACTCCTTTTGAGTAGATGCAATCTTTTGCAATCTTCATTGACGTTATTATACTTTTACATTCTATTCTCTGATCCTATCAACACACCATTCATTGTGGTGGCCATTTTTTTTTTTTTTTGAATAAAAGAATCAGAGATTACAATTAATGTATTACTTTCAACTTCAAAACTTTTGGATTGAATGCAGCTCTTCCATTCCTCGGCCTTAGCATCAAATTATGCACACAGTTACATGCAGAACTTGAACATCTTCTTCACTATCTCAAAGTATGGTCCCACGCTATATGATATGGCTATAACATTTGGCTTATTTGGATTACAGTTAATGTGGTAAAGAAAGAAAAAGGCTATTAGTATTTGGCTTCAAACAGAGCTAAGGAGCACACACATAAGGTAGGAAATATTTAAGGCCTTTTAAGTAGCTTAAGCACACATAGTCTATCATCACTTCCACTGGTTCATCTTACTCAAATCAAAATTTAACATGTGAAATCTTTGTGATGAACATTCTATAATGCTCAATGTACAACCTATAGAGATCAACTAATGCTAAGAACCTACTTAGTGTTTAAATAGTAGAAACAATAGGACCCTTATAGTATGTCATTTTATGTACGCTTTTTGTTTAGTGAACTCTTAGGGGTAGTCTCCGCTATTAATCATGGCAATCCAACTCAGCATCCTATCGATTATCATGTCAAGAGCATGTCATAAGTTTTGAAAAATGCAATGCAGTACCCTAAATGGCAAGATGTTTGTGTAAACCAATTGATTCATGCATATCATCTCTAAGGCACGCATCAAAGTATCTTGTCTTGGAAAAGGCAGGAACGACATACTCTAAAAAAACAAAAATTAAACAGAAATTTGACTCAAAAACAAACTATCATACCCCCAAACCTAAATCCAACAATGTCCTCAATGTCTGAAATGGAAGCACATGACAAAAAGGATAAAAACACAACAATGCAATAACGACACGAAATAAAAATAGCAAAAACCAATCATAATAAACCGAATCAACAAAGTAAATCCTGAGTATCATAATTTTCAAAACTAAACGAAAAAGAAAAATAATAGAGAAATAACTAAAAGAAACATACCATGCTGTTGACTTAGGTCCGTTTATAGTGTCTCTAACAGCTATCATCACACTACTGGCTCGGGTCAATCCCGAAACTGTCACCTCCAGGAGGCGCAGGAACGTAGGCTTTATGTTGCTGTTGGGCGACATTTTCTGGGTTTACAGCGCCATAACCTAAAAAATCATGAGAAAAAGAAGGGTTAAATAGGTGAGCCGAGTGAATTGTGGCGCAATGGATCTTATCAATCGAAAGTTGCATGGAGTCCAAGCGTGTGATCATCTCTATCCTCAAGCCTAATACTCATGTATCTACGTATCCCTTCATCGTGGATAACATGTACTCTACCCACTCAGGTCTCTGCTGTGATGACTCGACTCTTACATCTGAGGGAGCTCCAGTAACACGATCACCACCGCCCTGAAACTACTGCTCGGGGATCTACTTGTTTGGATCCTCTATGTTTCCTTCATCATCAACTTTTTTACTATCCTATCCCGACGCCTCTTACGTTCGGGGAAATCACCAATTATGGACAGTCCACGTATGCATGCCTTAGTGTTCCATATGATAAGTGAGAGCGAAGTATCAAGCTCAGTTGTAAAATCCCTGGCGTCGCCATCCACCACCTAACCAGCCGCAGCACACATAGTTGTAATTAAGCAGGGAAAGATGATATTTGTTTCCACCTATCATCCACAACCGCAGATCTCTTTCTTGATAAAGCTGGCAACATCAAGATATCTTCCCTTCTTAATGGCATATAATATCTGAGACACCTCCTTGAAAATCTCCCTAGTATGCTTTGTTGGCTTAAGTGAAGCCGAAATAAAAAGGTTCCAGAAAGCACTGTCTAGATTCAAATCACCTCTCTGTAACTTCTGCCCATTCCAGCCAGCTGCCCCCTCCTTACGAAGATCGCATCTTATATCATACTTGTTTGGCCACACTGTCTCTACACGCTCAATTGGTGGCAGGTCATAATAATCATTGATCCTTTTAACAAATATCACCACGGGGACTCTTCTAACCATAACCACATTGTGCTTAGAGAACTATGCATCCACCATATTGGCATAAAACACACGAGCGAGAGTAATGTTGGCATTACAGGGCCGACGTATAAATCCGATCCATCTTCTGGCCTCAACAACTGTAGAGATCATAGTTTTCCCCAATTCTCCCACACATATCCCTCTCTCCAAAATGTAGTTTCGTTTTACTTACATTCGATCCTTATACTCCAAATTTTGTATAAATGTTTGCTCAACGGGGTGTTTGTCCCTTCTTCTTCCTTGATCAGAAGGAGTATGGCCTCCACGGATAGTTATCCTATCCATAACTGAAAAATAAACCAGCAAACCTAAGCAAGTTAAAATCTAGTATGTGTGAAATAATTTAAAACAAAATTTTGGCAACATTCCTGCAGTAAAAACCACAAAACAAGTGCCTTATTTGCACATTTTTCCTACTCAAATATCCAACACATCAACATGCAACACATAGCCTAGCAATTGTAAACAATAACAAACCAAATTCCAAATTAATTGCTAGAAACTATGTTATTCAAAATTGATAGCACAAAATCACTCCAAAATATTGCCCACACCATATGCAATCACTAAACAACACATGCAATGGAAAAAATAGTCCCAAATCCAAAATCCCCAAATTAGGTCTATAAACCCTAAATAAATAAATTGAAGGATTATATGGGATTAGAGGGATGGGAACATGCAATGTTGGCAATAATTAATAAATAATCAAAATAGAATAAGAGTTTAAGAGCATACCTTGATGATGCGAGTGATCGGTTGAAGAATGAAGGAGAGGGAAGAAGAGAAATTTGAAAGAGGAGAAAAACAACATCAGGTCTCGCATGAAGCAACCTTTTATAATTAGGGCAACATTGCTGCATCTACTACTATGAAAGCCACAGCGGTTAACTCTGATTGGGTGGCCATCTAACAGGTGTAAAACGCACCGTTTACTAAGGTACCGCTGTAAGTTACACAGCGGTTGTGGCAGCACACATGGCAGCGGTTTGATCATGTATTCACGCCGCCAAGACCGTTGCTATTTTTCACAGCGCAATGGTAGCGCTTTGAAGGACAGAAGATACCACTTCAATGACAGCTCTCGGATTCCGTAGCACACATGGCAACAGTTTGATCAGCTATTCATGCTGTAAAGACCGCTGCTATTATTCACAGCGTAATGGCAGCGCTTTTAGGGGTAGAAGTTATCGCTGTCAAAACCACTCTGGCTTTGACAGCGGTCACGAGAGTGATTTAGACTTGACTTGTTTTTTTAACCCCTAAACCTGAATTAAAAGAAGGCTAACACTAAATTATGATTCAACATAAATTAATGGAAAAGAAAATACATGGGTTGGTTGCCTCCCACCAAACGCTTTATTTAACGTCTGGGCAAGACGCACAGGAGCCTTACAGCTCAATGAGAAAGCAAAGTCCCAACCTTCCTACATTAGACACACTATGGTATGACTTGAGTCTAATTTGCTAGCATATCGAAAATTTTCAATTTTCATAACTCCGTGAGGGAAAACTTGAGTCCCTCCAAATGGTCTAGACCACCTCGATTTCAGCTTCCAAGGAAATAAACTCAATCGCGATTGATACAGTAGGACTAGCATCCCTGGATGAAACTGATCGTGCCTAAATTGTTGCATATTTCGGCCTTTTTTTCCTTATCCTTTGTCTCGTTTTCTTATGTTTTTACGTCTCTTATGGACTCTTTGACTGTAATTGCAGACATTCGCGCATTTTCTAGTATTAGAAACAGAATTCGAGATTTCGTGCAAAAAGGGGTTGAAAATGTAAAAATTTATGCAGAACATCTAACTTCGAAGGGTCATATTAGGGATGACCATTTTCCCACGGGGCCCTAAAACCCCGTTCCCTTATCCCCATTTAGGGGAAATTTTTTAGGGGGAAATGGGGTAGGGGGGATGGGGGAGCTTTTTAAATATGGAAATGGGGATCCCCATTTCCCCATTTCCTCTTTTCCCCCAAATAATATAATATTATAATATATTAATATATATATATGTATTTTTTTTTTCAATATTTTTATTATTTATATTTTACTAACAATATATACATCTTTATAACTTAAAACCTAACCCTAAATCATATTCCGTATTTCCTTCCCTAAACTTTTCTCACTTTGTGTTATTATGATGAAAAAATAACTTAGCTTTCATTTGAATTTGTATGGAATGTTATTTTGTATTTAAATTTAATAGATTGTGCTTTTGTGCATTTTTTTTTTAATATATAATTTTTACAGATACAGGGAAACCGGGGGACACGGGGAAATGGGTAAACAGGGAAACCCCAAATTAAAATAGAGGAAATGGGGATGAGGATGGGGGGACCTCCCCCCAAAACTACCCCATCCCCATTTCCCCATTTGGGGGAAATAGGGGGGGGGGGGGGGGGGGAGAGAGATGGGGGTAGGTTTGGAAAATGGGGGTGGGGTTGGGGGGACCTACATCTGCCCCCATTCCCCCATTGGCCATCCCTAGGTCATATCTCTCTCCTCAGAATGAACCATGTTTCGAATTACAGATATTTAGAAAGCCCAGGAAGTCTAATTTCCAGGGGTTTTTACTAATTGTAATTCCGAGTTTCCTAGAGAAAGTTATGACCATTTCAGTAATATAGTGTAAGTGAGTGTGGGTCAGCCAACCGCACTCCACCCACACTCTACACTCTGCACTCTGCACTCTACATCCTGCACTCTGCACTCTACATCACCGAATGACAGGTTTTTGGGCCATTTTTATGGGGTAATTTCACCATTTTAGGCATAAATCATTCCCTAACCTCCCAAGCTTATAAATATGCCAATTTCTTCGCAAGACAAAATAACTCTTCACCCAAATAACCTCGAAACCCTATCTTCTACACTTCATCTTCTTCACACAACAAAAGAGAGAGAGAGAGACACCTTCAAAGGCATCCATGGAGATTTTCCTCCATATATTTCTCACAATCACCACTTTCCACATACAACCACCCATCTTTGGAGGAGATTCATGAGGAAAGAGCCACCCTCTCTTGCCTATGATAAAGAGGAGCTTTAATGGAACTTTGAGATCCGATATTGACAACTTGGGTTTTCTCTCTTACTTTTCTCTTGTATTTTCTTTATTTGATGTGTATCCCCATTAGGGAAATATGTAAACCTAACCCTAGTTCTTTTTATTTGATTAACTTGTATTTAATATTTTCAAGTATTGTCTCATTCAATTCCTTGGTATTGATTCTTGACTTGTGTTGAATAGGCTTGACAACCCTCTTAGATGCATGTTTAGGGATATCTCTTATCTTTACATTCATGGCATTTAGAGTAGAAATTGATATGTGTTCATGATTAGGATTAGGAGTAGATTAATGTAATTTAGGATTAGATTAATCAAACATCCCTTGATTGTGTTTATGTTGATGGATGTTTCAAAATGCATGTTTTGGATTGATTTAAGTGTTTTGAGAATTAGGGCTAAATAGGTACATCAACTCTTGGCCTTAATTATGCTTTTTTGTTTAGTGAAATTTATGATGAGTACATATCATGCCATTGTGGATTTTGATTCTTTAGACCTTCATGCTTTATACGACCATTGGTCGTTGCTTGCACAATACACCCTCGGTGAGTAGTGATCAAGGGTCTGAATTTACACTTCATGCTTCCATTATATGGTTGTTGCTTACACGTGACATGTGAGTAGGATCGATGGTCGATCCTTTGATATTCCCTTAGGCTACCCTTGGTCATTGCTCGTGTGATACACCCTCGGTGAGTAGTGATCAAGGATCGGCCTTTATGCTTAATGCAATCCTTTTGTGGTCGTTGCTCACACGATACACCCTCGGTGAGAAGCAAATGAGGACTAGGCAACCCTCCCCATTTCCATATTTAAGGTCGTATCAAAGGTTAGGTTGAATCCAATCTTATGGTGTTTTATGTTGTTGGTTTTTATGAGTGGCACGAATGCCATGGTGGTCATGAGTACCTTATGTGTCCATCTATTTCCCTCTCCAAGCCACCTTTATTTTTGTAACTTAGGGTGTTTGCCTCTAAAAGTAGATTAATGTAGTTAGGAGTAGAGTAACTTAGAAAGGCAAGCACTCGGTTACATTTCTATCCTAAATTATCTTTTATTTTTCTTATCCCATTTCAATTCTCTCACACACACATGAACATGCTTACATTTCACACATACTACTCTCACCGTTGCCATGTTCTTATTTACATTGATTTAATAATCACTAAAACATGAAACGATCGACGGATGAGACCTCACCATGGACGATACCCTTGCTTACCGCTTTACTAGTTTTCAAAACTTTAGAGCACATTGTGTAGGACAACTTTATACATTCTTTTGAATTCGCAATTTCCTAATGACAGAAAAAGCGCGTTTATAAACTCATTCAGAAGGATTTTGTTGTCGTGTAATTTCTTTGTCCTCTCTTTGTATATCTTCGTTTTTTCATAGGCATTATTCCAGAGCTCCTCAAGCTCATTCATTTGCAAACTTCTTTCCTCCCCCACCTTATCTAAGTTAAAGTTTAGCCAATAGGCGTTGTGTTTGAACTATACTGGTAGATAACATACTTTGCCAAAGACTATCCTATAAGGGCTCATACCTATCGGGGTCTTGTAGGCAGTTATGTACGCACATAATGAATCATTAAGCTTGGTTGACCAATTCTATTGATTTGGTTGCACGGTCTTCTCTAGTATATGCTTAATCTGCCTGTTGTTCACTTCAACCTATCTAGATGTCTGAGGATGGTACGAGGTTGCCACTTTGTGTTTGACACTATACTTCTTCATTAACGAGGCAAGGACCTTGTTACAAAAATGTCTTCCACCGTCACTAATGATTACATGAGGTATCCCGAATATGGTGAATATGTTCTCTTTGACAAACCTCACCACCACTTGGCTATCATTTATCTTGGTTGCGATTGCTTTGATCCACTTTGAGACATAATCCACAACAACTAAGATGTAGGTGAACCCATGTGAGGATGGAAAGGGTCCCTTGAAATCTATTCCCCACACATCAAATATCTCCACTACCAGCTGGCCTGAAAGAGGCATCTCATCTCTTTTACCATTGTTCCCTGTTCTTTGGCACCTGTCACAAGAAATACAGAAGGAATAAGCATCGTTAAATAAAGTGGTCCAGAAGAAACCTGATTGGAGAACTTTCAAAACAGTCTTCTTGGCACTAAAGTGCCCTCCACAACTAAGGTTGTGGTAGAATTTTAGCACATCTTGCTGCCCTTCTTCAGGGACGCATCTTAGAATGATCTGATCAGCGTCATATTTGAACAGGTATGGCTCGTCCCAAAAGTATTGCTTGGTGATGGAGAAGAATCTTCTTTTTGCTTGTGAGTTCAGATCAGTTGGTATCATACCATTTGCAAGGTAATTCACGATGTCTATATACCATGGATCATTGACTCCCACAGCCATCAGCTATTCATATGGAAAATTCTCATTGATTGGCACAAGCTTAGTACTCCCTTCCACGTTCTCATCCTCCACTAATCAAGAAAGGTGATCAGCTACTTCATTTTCGCCGCCCTTCTTATCCCTGATTTCCAAATCAAATTCTTGCAACAAAAAGAACCACCGGAGTAATCTCAGTTTTGCTTCCTTCTTTGTTAGTAAATATTTCAAAGTAGCATGATCAAAATAAACAATAACCTTGGACCCAATTAAATATTGACGAAATTTTTCCAAAGCACTAACAACAGCAAGTAATTCTCTTCAGTAGTGGAGTAATTCAATTGTGCATCATTCAAAGTGCGACTGGGGTAGTAAATAACATGTGGAACTTTATCTACTCATCTTAAAATAGTACCTACATCATAGTCTGATGCTCACACATTAATTCAAACGAAAGACACCGATCATGAGGCATGATCACAGGAGTAAATGTCAGTTTATTTTTCAAAGATTCAAAAGCATGCATACATTCATTATTGAAAATAAATGTAGACTCCTTGGTTAAGAGGTTATATAAGGGACAACTAATTTTTGAAAAAATCTTTTATAAAGCGCTTATAGAAACCTGCATAACCAAGAAAACTCCTCACACCCTTCACCAAAGTGGGAGGCGGGAGTTTAACAATCACTTCAATTTTAGCCTTATCTACTTCTATGCCTTTATCAGATATCACATGTCCTAGCACTATTCCAGATTTCACCATAAAGTAGCTTTTCTCCCAACTGAGAGTTAAATTGGTTTTTATGCATCTTTTCAAAACACTAATTAGGTTATCAAGGCAATGGTCAAAAAAATTACCTAAAACAGAAAAATCATCCATAAATACCTCAATAAATAGCTCTAGCATGTCACAGAAGATTGACATCATGAATCTTTGGAAAATGGCATGGGCGTTGCACAGCCCAAAAGGCATTCTTTGGTAAGAAAAGGTTCTGAAGGGGCATGTGAATGTCATCTTCTCTTAGTCCTCTAGAGCTTTGGCAATTTGATTGTATCGTGAAAATCTATCCAAAAAGCAATAATAAGCATGTCCCGCCAAACGCTCGAGCATCTGATCAATAAACGTCAAAGGAAAGTGATCTTTTTTAGTTATCATGTTAAGCTTGCGGTAGTTAATGCACACTCTCCATCCCGTTGTCTTTCTTGTAGGAATCAACTCATTGTTCTCATTAGCTACTACCGTGATCAAAGATTTCTTTGGTACGACATGGACCAGACTCACCCATTTACTGTTAGATATAGGGTATATGATACCTACCTTAAGTAGCTTTAGGACCTCTTCATTCACGAACTCAAGTTTGGGTTAAGTCTTCATTGAGTCTCTCTATATGGCTTCACACCATTTTCTAAAAGAATGCGGTGGATACAAATTACATGGCTTATTCCCTTAATATCTGCTATGGTCCATCCAACGACGGCTTTATGATCTTGAAGTACCTTCAACAATCTCTCTTCTTTTTCTGCCTCTAGATCAGTAGGAAGTTGTTTGACCTCTAGTGCAGGGGGAAAGCTCATAGATGGAATAACGACTTGTTGATCTCATCTTCTATTTTAGCACTGAGTTTCTCAATATCGAAATCATCTTTTGAAACTCTAACCTGCTGAATTTCTTCATCATCTTCAAATACATCACAAACCCAATCTAGCAGTTCTTCGGATATTTCTTTTGACAATTCATCTTGCACTACCAAATTCACCACTTCAATTGAATTATACTCAGCTAAGTAACAATCATCTGCTACTTCAGGGAACTTAAGAGACTCAAAGACTTTAAACTGTACAGTTTTATCTAACACAGTCATCGTTAGCTTTCTATTCTAGACATTTATAAAAAGTCTTTGTTGTTGCTATAAAAGGTCTCCCTAAAATAATAGGCTTGCAGTTTCTTTCTTTAGCTCCTTCATCCATATCTAGGACCACAAAATCAGTAGGAATGATAAGATTATCTACATGGACCAATACATCTTCAACATAACCCCTCAGGTATTTGACAAACCCATCAGCCAACAAAAGTGACATGGTTGTCTTCTTCAGGTCATTCAATTCTACTTGTTCATAGATAGTGGAAGGCATTAAATTAATACTGGCTTCTAGATTTAACATGGCTCTCTCCAAAGTTGTACCTCAAATAGTGATGTTAATGGAAAAACTACTTAGGCCTTATAACTTTGGTGGCAATGACTTCTGAAGGACTACGTTAGCACTTCCAGTCATGAATTCTTGAAGATTCACCACAAATCTTGTTTTGTAGGTATAAAGGCTCTTGAAGAACTTTATATAGGCTGGCATCTTCTGAATCATCTCCAGCAAAGGCAAGTTGACATTGACTTTTGAGAGAATATCATATATGTCTTTGTATGATTTTTCCAACTTGTTATTTTACAATCTTCCTGGAATTGAATTGGAGGAGCATATGGATTGGGCAACTTGTGCAGGAGTGGTGAAGCTTTGGATTTTTCCACCACTATCTCTTCCTCCTGGGATATAATGTTCTCTTTTGAAGGTCCAGTAGATTTATCAGAAAGTTCAGTAGATCTATCATAAGTTAGTATCTTACCATTTCGGAGAATTTTCATAGCCTTTGCTTGCTTAGTGTAGCTTGGAAATTTTCCATGTTCAATCCTTTGATTAGCCTCAGCTAATTGCCCAATTTGTGTTTCCGTCTTTCTCAATAAAGCATGAATATTCTGAAATTATTCCTCGCTATTTTGTTGGGCTTGCTTCATTTGTTGTTGAATTTGTTGCTGAATCAGCTGGTTTTGTTGCTGAAATTATTGCTGCATTTGCTGTTGCATTTGTTGGAACATATCTTCCAATGATATTTTCTTGGGTTGAGATTCAGCATCTTGTTGACCACTGGTATTATTCTGCCTTTGATTGTTGGAACTGCTTCCCTAATTTGTTTCCAATACCTTGATTATTGGTTCCTCATTAGTTTCCAGAACTCTAATTGTTGTTGGACCAAGAAAAGTTGGGATGATTCCTCCAACTTGGATTATATGTTTTGGAATATAGATCATTTCGTGGTCTGGAATTATAATTGTTCATGGCTTGAACTTCTTCTTCTTCTCTAGGTCCAGAACCTCCTACTTTGTGTTCACCCATAAACACTCTTTGTTTCAATTTTCCTATATCATTAGCAATAGTATCCATCTTCTTCAGCATCTATGTCATATGAATGGAGCTTTCTGTGGTGGCTTATATGGTATAGAGTCCCTTCTTCCTCCTGGAATATTTGTGACGAGAGTTCTGGGCCAACTTTTTAAGGATGTTGTATACTTCCTCGGTTTGTTTATTATACATGGATCCTCTGTAAGCATTGTTCACTAAATGACCTGACATTTCAGTCAGACCATCATAAAACCATTGACATAACTGATTGAAACGCTCCCACGCCTGATAAAAAGTCGCATTGTCTTGTTGAAAAAAACTCAAAATTTTGGCTCGGATCTCTCTAGTTTTATGAGGTGCATAATACTGATCAGTAAGCTTTTCCCTTACTTCATCCCAGGTTCGCAAAGATGCTAGAGGCAATGTCAACGGCCATGTCTTTGCCTCGTCTTTTAATGCATGTGGGATGCACCTCATGCACAACTGGTTTTCTATAATCCTATGGTTAGGTAATGATTGTATTGCTGTGTAGAACTCTCTGAAGAACATGAGCATATCTTCATCTGGTGAACCGTGGAAAATAGGCAAATGGTTGTAGTGTATACTTTTCAGTTCATAATTCCTTGTTGTAGGTTCTATCATAATGCACAAGGGATGGTTGCTCACAACCGGCCTACTGTAATCCTTCATAATTCTAATGGGCTCTAGTTCTAGCTCATAATCCGGATTTGGAACAAGATTTGGAACGGGGTCAAAACCCTGATTGAGTCTCTCTTGATTATGATTTTCACCGTTTTCCATTATTGGATTTCTAACGCGGTCTATATTATCATTCAAAGGTAACAATTCTCTCTACTGAGATCTTTTACCTTGAATCTGCTATCAACACCTAAAATTAGAATAACACAAACACAATTAAACTACAAAAAGAAAGAAAAAGAAAAAAAAAATCTAAAAAGCTAAAAATTAATGACTCGACTACCTAAACTAGATTAAACCTATTAACTAAAACTATGACTTGAAATAACCAATAAATTCACTAGTTCCCGGCAACGGTGCCAAAAACTTGATGTGTAAAATCGTGTTATAAAAACCTAACTTGCAAATGTACGAATCGTGAGATAAGTACAGTGGAAAGTAGGTATCGTTCCCACGAGGAAAAGTAATTTACCGATTATAAACTAATTCTAATTAAAGCTAAGCAATTAAAAAGTAACCAAGAGATTTTGAGATTGATTGATTGATTTATTTAGAACCGAATTATCTAAGAAAACAATTAACAAGAATATGTGAATGTGATAAAGAGGTGATAAAACTAGGTCATCAATGCTCCCCAACTATGTGTACTCAATGCATCAAATTAACATATAAAAAAGATGTTAATCAAGTTAAGGATTCGTTCTTATCTTACGTATGATTGTTACCGTATGTTCCTGGGATGAATCAAGTGTTCTCAATTATATTTTACCCATAAGGCAATGGTGCAAACTATAACCGAGTACCCATTAAGCGTGAGAACTAATGAACCAAAACCTACTTCCATAAGTCAATGGTAAGATCAGTTTTACCTATTCATTTGAAGATTGATTGAGATCACATGTAAGTCAACACTCCAAACTCAATCACTAAATTATCAAAACCCTAAATTCATGATAGCGTATAGTAATGCATTAACAAGAATAAAGAATTAAGACATGGGATGAATTGAATAAATCAAAACTTAAATTAAGAAAATATAGTCAATTCTAACAAAGAGCATTCATAGAGATTCACATTGATTCCCTAGTGTGGAGTTAGTTACACATGTCGGAAATAAAAAGAGAAGAGAAGTAGTTGATAAAACCCATGGAAGCGTCCAATGAATTCTTCCAAACTTTGATGTTGAAATCTTCTTCTTCTTCTTTGTTTTCGAATCTTCTATGTGTAAAGATAAATGAGAGAATTGTGTAATGAGTTGTGTAGCGAAACGGTCTGTGGTCCGGAGGGTGAGAGAAAGATCCCCAAAACCCTAAAGTCTTTATCTATTTATAAGCCACAATTTTATGAACGAAAATAAACTCCATGTTCTGCGCAAATTCGTCAAACCGTTGCGAAAGCCGCAGCGGTATCACCAGCGGTCTTCACATCATGAGAAGCATTGTGGCTTTAGGAGCGGTATCGAGAGCAGCCTTGGAAGCGGTCTCCTCTGCCCCATGAGTCGCTACCACTGTGTTGCGAAAAATAGTAGCGACTTTGACAGCGCTTTGCCAATTTGCTAACAAACCCTTAAGATCCTCAAAAATAGTTTTTTTTCTTCAGAAATTCTCCAAACACAACATTTTGATCCAATAACCTGAAAATGCTCAAAAACAAAAATTAATTCCCTAAAAGACTCGAGAAACACGCAAGTGATTGGAGGAATGGGGACTAAAAACATATACAGTAAATGACCGATCACTTTGTCATTTTACTTTCTAAACAAGACTCATAGACAGGTAAAGTGCTGATCTCTAACTGACTTAAAGATCCACCTTTTACTAGTCTATCTATCGTGTCAAGGTTGATGTGGCCACAGATACATTTCATTATTTGGAGAAACCTTTTGTTGTTTTGTTTAAGGTTTTTCCACTTTAAACAATTCAGTGTTGAGCAGTGATGTATGAATAACGGTCTTAAAACATACAATTGTTTTCAATCAAACCATAACAAATATTCAATCCGTTTTTAGAAATAATAACTGATTTATTTCTAAAAGAAACTGAATACAATCATGGATACCCTAATCAACTTTCTAGTAAACCTAGGAATGTAATAAGCATTTTCCATTAAAAGAAAACAATTATTAAAAGCTAGTCTAACTGCTGCCACTGCATAAGCTGAAACGACATCCCCCGATCCAACACATATTGAGAAGGCCCCATTCTCTAGCTTTGTCCAAGAATCAATTCACTACAAAAAAGAAAAAACATGGTTAGTGGCCCCTGAATCTACTATCCAAGGTGAAAAATCATCTTCCAATAAACAAGATTCAATGACATGTAAATCTGATTTACCTTTCACTTTCTTCTTCTTAGAGAGCTCCTTGAGGTACTCAAGGAACAGATCCTCTTCCAATGACCAACCTCGTCGCAATGGAAACACTTTCCTTTTACTTTGTCGATTGTGGTGCTCTTCTTCTTACTTTGAACTTGTTTCTTCTTGGGCTTAGCCTTTGCCTTGCCAGAAGAACTCTTCCTCTTCTTAAATCCAAAGTAAGATGGTTCAGCAACATTCACCTCACCGGTCTTACATTTGTTGTCCTTTGTCATGGACTCAAAGTTGTGAGCTCATTATGCAACTGAGTGAGACTGAACTTCAATTTGTTCATCCTATAGTTGTTTTAGAACTAATCAAAGCTCTTTGGAAGAGTTGTCAGTATTATGCTCACTTGGCTAGGCTCATCTATGGCCCCACCATTGACTTCAACGCTATTGAAATGGGACATCATGCCTAGGACATGTTCTTGAACTGATGCTCCCTTCTTCTTACAAGCAATCATTGCGGAACGAACAGTTTCGTGTCGCTTTTGCTTAAAAGGTTACCCAAACATGGCTTGCAATGACTCCATCATCTCATATGCTATAGTCATTGCTTCGTGCTTCGAAACAAGCACATCGGTTATGCTAGCAAGTATATAAATGCAGGTCTTTTCATTACTTGAAATCAATTTTTCTTGGGCCTCATGAATAGTTCGTGTTGCGTTGGCTGTAAGCTGTGGAGGACATTCCCTTGTAAGCACAAATTTTAGGTCTTTGGTGACTAGGATTGCATTAATGTTATGTTTCCATTTTGTAAAGTTTTCCCTGGTTAATTTCTCATTTGTAAGAATTTGAAGTAAAGTAGAAGACATTGCTAAAATAAACATAAATAAAACAATTCATTCATTCATAGATGTTAACATTTACAAAAGCTACGCAACTCTACCTAAAAGACACAGAAGATGAGACTCCAATCTTCTCAGGGATGCCCCAACCCATCGGGACCCCATTCCCTTGCTTCTACCGAGAGAAACCAAAAGAAGGCCAGGGAATCGAGAAACCATGTCTCGACACCGGTCTCTCCATCAAATCTGTGTTCCATGCCACAAGATCTGGCGGTCCGGGAGGTCAATCGAGGTATCTTGGAGCAGCAGGCTACTGCTTACATAGAGAGTATCCATCTCCGGATGATCGCCTAGAGGGATACCCTTAGAAGCACCAAGGACTATAGGATAGGCAGGACCGGGTACCCAGGTATCGGTCTTCGACAGACTCGGACCATCACTTCCAATTCCGGACCGCCATATAGATTTCAAACCTCAACAGTTGAAGTCAATAGTCGACATCTCTCTTAGGAAGAATCAACCAACAACCAAGCCAACGACAAAGGAGAGGGCTCCACAACCCGATGCTAATGATAGTACCGGACCTATAAGGAACCCTCGAGGTAACCATTCTCAAAAAGAGGAGATAAGGAAAGCAACCGTGGTATCCAAAACTTCAGACAACGAAGGCACAGTAGCCCAATCCATGCACAATGGATCCAAGTTCCTTAAAGATCAGATGGCCAAATGGCAAAGGAACTCGCAGAGCTAAGGAAGAGAAAGCACTGGAGTTCCCGAAAAAATCCTCTAGGGGAGATGAATGCACACTTCTCTAGAAGAATCTGAGAAGCAGAATTACTTTCCAAGTTCAAGATGCCTGTTGAAAAATATTCTGGATCAGAGGAACTCATGAGCCACTTAGAGAGTTTTGTCCACCAGATGGAGGTCCAGAACGCTACCTGGTCGCGATGTGCAGGATGTTTCCCTCAACCCTGACTGACTATGCCAAGACTTGGTTTCGAAAGTTTCCTTCAGGTAGTGTGGATTCTTTTACAAAACTTACTACATATTTTTATGCTCAATTTCAAGGGATCAAGCCTTGTCCCAAGAACCCTGTCCTACTTTAATACGTGGTCCAAGAGCGGGGTGAGAGGCTGAGATCCTACATAGAAAAATTCCACAAATAAGTAATCCAGATGGGAGTGTTTACCGAGAAAGAGACCTTGGCCAACTCAAAAAAAACTTATGAGCTAGTAGACTATTTCGATCATTTGCCAAGCATTCACCAAGCATCCACCTGAAACCTACCATGAGAGCTATGACAAGGCATTGGAGCAGGTGAACATAGATGAACAACTCCGTGTCAAGATAGAGCACAATGAAGCCAGATCAATCAAGCATCAGAAGAAAGAAGCTCTAAAACCTACACCTACAAAGAAGTTCCAGAACAATCCTCCAGAACAATCTACCTACCGGCCACCACCTTCTTCCCAACATCGGGATAGGTATCCCGTAAGGAGAACCCCTCTTAGAGTAACGCCTTCACTAAGAGAGGTAGCACGGGTAAAGAGAGAAGAGAATTGGTACAACCATTACACTCCTCTCAATGCATCCTGAGAATCCATATACCTTGGCATCCGCAACAAGGGTTTACTAAGGAAGCCCGGTCCTATGAAGGTCCCAGTTGACCAGAGAAACCGCTACAAATACTGTGACTTCGATAAGGATATGGGACATAATACATCGGAATGCTACATCCTCCGTATTTAGATTGAAGGATTGGTAAGGGGAGGTCTTTTGATTGAGTTTTTGCAATAGGTACAGGATAGCATAAAGATAGGAAATGAGGTACAAGGAGAGATGCATGAAGTAGAGGAGAGACAAAGGGATAAATGGAAAGATCTAATGCAACAGATCCAGATCATACACACCATCAGTAGAAGCCCCACACTAATAGAAACCTCCAATAACTCCAAGAAGAATTATGCTAGGAAGATTCCTCGACTCTCTACCAGACACGATATATTTAGGGTCGTTAATGGATCTCGAGACCCCCCTCGTGCCAGCTAAATCATTTTCACCAATGAGGATGTCTACAACACGGTACAACCACATGATGACCTGATGGTAATTACGGTACAGATAGCCAATTGCCAGGTCCACCGTGTCCTGATTGATACCGAGAGCAGTGTAGACATCCTATTCAAAAGGGCTCATGATAAGCTCAACCTGAAGAACCCATGTTACAGTTGTACCATGCCTCGGTATGGATTTACAAGGGACTCATTGATGCCAATTGGATTTAATAGGCTACCAGTAATAATCGGAGAAGCTCCTCTTTAGCAGAATATAATGATAGAATTCATTGTGGTTGATACCCCGTCCGCCTACAATGTGATCCTAGGAAAGCCCTACCTATCAGGAATTAGGGAAGTGTTGTCTATCTACCACAATTTCTTGAAATTCCTAATCGGGGCCAAAGTATGAGAGGTCCGAAGAGATCAACAAGCAGCCTCCAACTATATGCAGTGTCCACCGATCCTAGCCAAGCAATGCGCGTATGTAACCTATGAACCAAGCTAAGAGGTATCGAGACAGGATCAATACATCCAATAAGAAAAAGAAGTACCTAATATACTCATAGAAGAGACAGAAAAGGAAGAACGGGGACGGACCAGTGGGCACCCCGTAGATCAGTTGGATGAGATTTATGTAAAGGAAGACGATCCTTCTAAGGTGGTGAAGATAGGTGGAACATTGGATAGCAGGGTCAAGAAGAACTTTGTAGAATTCCTTAGAGAATACAATGATATCTTTGCCTGGAGTCATGACGAAATGCCAAGTATCCCTCTTAATCTAGCTGCCCACAGGTTGGCAGTGGATGCAAATTTCAAAACAATCAAGCAGAAACGAAAGCATTTCATTGCCGAGCGGAATGTCGTGGTTCAGAAAGAAATAGACAAGCTCATGAAAGCCAAATTCATCAGGGAATCCCGGTACCCTGAGTGGATCACTATTATGGTTATGGTGACTAAGCCCAGTGGGAAATGGCGTATGTGTGTGGATTACACCGACCTCAACCGGGCTTGCCCAAAGGACAGCTTCCCTCTACCCAAGATAAATCAGTTGATTGACTCCACTGTAGGAAACAAGCTCCTAAGCTTCATGGACGCTTTCTCGGGGTACAACCAGATCATGATGCACCCCGTCGATCAAGAGAAGACCAGTTTTATCACTAGGCAAGACCTCTACTACTACAAGGTAATGCCCTTTGGGCTTTAAAATGCAGGTGCGACTTATCAACGTCTAGTGAACAGGCTATTCAAAGAACAGATAGGAAGGTCTATGGAGGTATACGTAAATGACATGATCACCAAGTCTCAACAGACAGAGCAGCACCTAGAGGACTTGCGACAGACTTTTCAAGTAATAAGGGAGAACCAAATGAGATGTAACCCCACCAAGTGTGATTTCGAGGTAGCAGCAGGAAAGTTCCTAGAGTTCATGGTGCACGAGAAGGGGATAAAAGCCAATCCTGAAAAGATCAAGGCCATCATGGATCTTGAATCCCCTACTACCCTCAAACAGGCACAAGGATTAACTGGCAGGATAACAGCGTTGAACCGCTTCATATCTCGATCTATAGATAAGTGCCTTCCTTTCTTTAAAGTTATCAAGCAGGGTAAGAAGATAAAGTGGGACCAAGAGAGTGAGAGAGCCTTCCGGTCTTTGAAGGAATACTTAACTATCCCACTTTTGCTAGTAAAGCCTGTCTAGGAGAAGAACTGCAGCTCTACCTGGCAGTATCAGAGACCGTTACTAGCGGGGCCTTGGTGAAAGAATGTACTGACGGGTTCCAAAGACCAGTCTACTACGTGAGCCGCGCTCTAACCAAATCCGAGAAAAATTACACTCTCTTGGAGAAGCTCGCCTACGCATTGGTGACTGTAGCCAGAAAGCTGCGGCCATATATTCAAGCTCATACCATTGTGGTGGTCATTGACCAGTCAGTAAGACAATTCCTCCAGATTGGTCATATGGGCCTTGGAGCTCACCTGGTATGACATCAAGTACAAGCCAAGGACAACAATTAAGGCTCAGGTTTTAGTAGATTTTATAATAGAGTTCAACATGACCCTAAATCCGGATACAACTGCATTCTCGAACTCAGCTTCGGATAACTTAGAGTGTTCCGATAATTGCAAGACCTGGGTACTGTACACGGATGGGACATCAAACCAATCAGGTTATAGGGCAGGAATTATCCTAACCAACCTAGATGGGGTCGAGTGCAGTTATTGTTTCAGATTTGAATTCATAGCCACCAATAATGAAGCAGAGTATGAAGTCTTACTAGCATGACTGAAAGTAGTAGAAGAACCAGGAGCAGATTTCCTCCTGGTTAAAAGTGATTCACAACTAGTAATCAACCAAGTATCGAGATTGTATCAAGCTAAGGGTAATACCATGGTAGAATACATGATAGATAACATTTTATCAAGCAAAGTAATCAACTAGCAATGGCAAGATTCAAAGGTATGAAGATAGAGCAAATTCCCCAAGAGAAGAACCACCGAGCAGATGTCTTAGCCAAGATTGCTGCAGGTGGAGGGCAAGCGCTGCCAAGAGGGGTACAAATTCAACTAATATCCCGATCAAGCATAACTATAGGAGCATAAGTAAACCCTGTCAACCAACTTCCTTACTGGATTGATCCTATAGCATATTATCTCCAAAATGACACCCTTCCTACGAATATAAACCAAGAACGCAAGCTCAAGAGGATCGCCACCCGATACTGCATGGTAGATAGATATCTCTACCGCAAAGGAAAATCACTCCCACTGTTGAGGTGTCTACATTCAAATAATGCCCAAAAAGCACTCAACGAGGTACATTAAGGGGACTGTGGTAACTATGTATCAGGTGAGACCCTAGCTTACCAGGTACCCAGAATGGGTTACTTCTGGCCTACTTTCCATCAGGATGTAAAACAGTTTGCGCGATCTTGTAAACCTTGCCAAAGGACAGCAAACCTCCACCACCTTCCTCTAGAGAAACTTTCTTCAATCAGTACACCTTACTCTTTTGCTAATTGGGGACTTGACCTCATTGGGCCACTCCCGACTGCTCCTGGTCAAGCTAAACATGCCATTGTGGCAATAGACTACTTTACTGAGATAACTGAGGCAAACATCATAAGCTTTATCAAGAAAAACATTGTCTGTCGGTTTGGTACCCGTTGGCCATAATAACTGACATGGGTAAACAGTTCAACAATGCCAAATTTCGACAATTTTGTAAGGAACAGGATATCAATCTCTGTTTTGTATTAGTAGCCCATTCTTGGACCAATGGATTGGTGGATGCTACCAACAAGACCATCAAGAGGCTCATAAAGAAGAAACTCCAACATAAGAAATGGAAATGGGCTGAAGAACTTCCCAACGTGTTGTGGGCGTGTTGGACTACCAAGAGGACTGCAACTAGGGAAACTCTTACTCACTAGCGTTTGGGACAAAAGCAGTCCTACTCATCGAGCATAGACTTACATCTTTTAGGGTCCAACATTATGAACCAGAAGATAATGAGGCAAAATTAAGAGCTAACCTGGACCTTCTCAAGAAGACACAGGATAAGGCTGCAGAGAGGGTAGCAGCCTACCAGAGCAGAATAGCCCAGTATTTTAACAAGAAAGTAAGGACTCGAAATTCAAAGAAGAGGACTTAGTTCTTAGAAAAGTAACTCAGAATATAAGGAAAAGGTCAGATGGGGTCTTAGCTTCTAACTAGAAAGGTCCTTACTTGATCAAGATGTTAGTCCGTGGTAGAGCTTACAAGCTAGAAGACATGGATGGTTACTCGGTTGACCACACCTGGA
Source organism: Acer negundo (assembly GCA_035582765.1). NCBI lineage: Eukaryota > Viridiplantae > Streptophyta > Magnoliopsida > Sapindales > Sapindaceae > Acer > Acer negundo. The sequence continues at coordinate 19,211,875 of CM069234.1, forward strand.
ATGTTAATCACCTCAAGAGGTTTTACCCTTAAAGGTTAGCAAGAATAGTTTTTCTCGGCTGGTATGTCATCAATTGTGTACCAAGAGCTTTTCTTTGTATCAGTTTGAAAATTCAATAAAAGAAGTAAGTTCTTCTCCTAGATTCTCCTGTGTTCATCTTCTAAATCTCGCCATAACTGATTCACCTTAAGACTAGGACAGCCTCATCGCCTTCCTAATGCCCTGGACTGGGTTAATACCCTCTAGGAGGATCGCCATAACAGATTACTTCAAGACCAGGATAGCCACATGGCATCCTGCTGCCTTAGTCAGGACATACCCTCCTCCAATATGGATCTGGTGCCTAAAAGCCTAATTGGCATAGTTGCCCACCAAACTAAGGATGCAAAGTCGTGGCCCTGGTTTCCCATCATAGTCCTCATGACTAGGAAAGCCTATACGACACTCTTGAAGCCTCGGACGAGGAATACCCCTCTCAAGGAAGACCTGGTGCTAAAGTGACCTTAGTTGCCTACCAGGTACGGATCGCCTAAGTATTAGGATACCTGATACCCCTCTCCAGAAAACCTAGTGCTAAAGTGGCATTTGTTGCCTACCAGGTACGGATCGCCTAAGTATCAAGATATTTGATACCCCTCTCCAAAAAACCCAGTGATAAAGTGACCTTAGTTTCCTACTAAGTACAGATCGTCTAAGTACAAGGATTCCTAAAACGAGAGTACTAGATACCCAAATTCGTCAATCCTTCTGTCTACATACCAATTTTCTTTGATACAGAAATACTAAGTACCACGATTTTCTAATAACGTTGGTTAAGTACCAGGATTCCTAATCTGGAATAACTGATACCCCAACTCTTTAGAAGGGAAGCTAGATCTCGATGACCTACCAGGATCAATCCCAAATCAAGATCTTTTATGCAGGAGGTATTTACAATCTCAACTTATGTTGTCAAAACAATTCTGGCCTTCTACAAGGATTAGAGGTCTATCAAGACTAAATCATTACTTGGTGAAATTTACTTGCCAAATTCCCATCAATTCTCACAAGAGGACTACTACCAAGATTGTTACTAAGAATGGGAAAGATAGAGTGTTACTTGGACCGTGATGAATAAGTATCCAGATAGCAATTAGTGACAGTATTACTAACAATTTTTATATGGGTTATTGGCAAGCATGCAAGTGTCTAATTCTACCAAGGCATACCGTGTACAAGTAAGATAATATAAAGGTCAAAAAGAGAAAGTTTTTTTTTTTCATTCATCAAACAGGGTGCCCAACCCCCATTTCCGACCTACAAAAAATATATTTTCAAATGGAGTAAAAGATCATGCAACATCCTACTTCTCCCCAGCTTCCTTCTCTTAGCCGGCTGTATTTTCTTCCCCAGCAACTTTGCCCCCTGCATCAATCTTAACCTCTCCTACTTCTGGTACCCCGGCTTCAGTAGGAACATCTGCCGCCTCCACTGGTACAACCTCAGTAAGATGCACAAAATCCTACATCTGATCATCATGTATAGCAAGAGGATCTTGATTCTCCGTAATTTTTTCTACCAGGTCAGTAGCAGGCAAGATAGTTTCACGAGGCAAAGGATGATCCGAGATAGTAGCGGGATCTGCCTGAATTGGAGCATCGTCTGAAAATTGGGCAGCCTTGGCTAATATCAGGTCCTGGTCCCATCCAACGATACCTGTAAGTCAAAATAAACAGGAAAGGCTTGGTCCACTTCATAGGAAGCAGTGAAGTACCCCAGCTCAAATGATTCATCCACCTTTGTGTTCAGAGCCAGTATTGTATCCTATAAGAGGCGGTTTTCCTCTAGAAGCACGGCCTTCTCCTTGGCCAGGTCCTCCATTTGAGCTCGTCGGCTTGTGGACTTGATAACTTTTGTATCTAAGGAATGCTTCATCCGTTCCAGGTCCATCAAGACCTCCTGCCTACCCTATTTAGACTCAGGTGCAAAATGGGTCAAGGCATCCACAGCCTCTCTAGATCGAGCTAGGTCCCTTCTAGTCTCCTCCAACTCAACCCGGGCTGCAACGTTGGCCTCCTGTAAATTTTTCAGCTCCTACCCCATAGCCAAATTAAATTTAAAAGCCTACAAAAAGAAAAGAGAAGTGAGAACCTTCCTAAAATCGACCAAGTAAGGTAGAAAGATCAAAAGTTATACGTTAGCAAGCAAAGAAACTCCTCTCGTGACCAAGAGATCCCTAGGCATGGAAGCCATAGCATCAGACCTAACCCCAGTACAGGCGGCAACAAAGCAGGATAGCAGCTCCTACCAGCTGCTATCCATCGATCCCGACCCAGAAGGCTAGTCAATAAGAGTCACCACAGCAACAGGTTCTTTCTCCATCCTAGGTTGTCACCGGGTATGCTCGATTGAAGAGAAACAGAAGCTGCTAGTAAGGACTTAGCAGCAGGAGCATCCTTCTTGGTTTGAATAGGAGACCATCGAGCCTTGGCCGCCTTGGCCAACATCTTCTGTATAGTAGGGCGCGCAAGAGCCAGAGCAGACATCAAGATAGGTAGACGTAGAGACAACCCCATTAGAGCTAAAAGCGGGGTAGCTACTGGCAAATCAAGCTCAGTTGGGCCACCAGCACCAGCACCGTTGCCACGAGAATGGATATGAAAATAGATGGGAGAATGAGCCGGAGAATTAGCAGGAGATAGAACTTGGAACCCTGGTCCTATAGGAGATGAGACAGAAGAGGGGTGGCAGATACTATCAGGGCAAGAAGTAAAAAAATTAGACAAGGCTTAATAAAACAATAAATAAAAAAAAAACAGATAAAAGAGAGCTACATCCCTGGATAAGCAACCGAGATCTTGAGGTACCGTTATCATGGTACTCCATTTTTACGAACTCACGTCCATAATCTTCTAGAGGATACCCAGGGACTCAGTAGATATATTTCTTCTATCCCACTTATCCCTTACTGTGAACTGGATAGGAACGGGGTAATCGGTCCCACCAATATGCACAGAATGGCCCCAGTCTCCTCCTACCTCGATCCATTCATCTTTCTAGCTTTTATTGAACTTGGTTTTGGCCCCGGGTACTACAAACTTCATGGGGTTGTACGCCCTCAAATAAAATTGTTCTTTTGGATCAGGTGCCATGTTTGCTATCTGGAAGACGTATCGAATCTCATCGAATCCCGGCTCCCTCGCCAAGTTTTCCCATTTGTATTACTCCTTCCAAAGCACCTAGAACCCTGTCAGGTGCTTCCAAAACAACCTGTGAGATTTGTAAAAGAGCCAGCTCAAGAGCCATAAGTGCTCTTCAAAAGGTTAGGTGAAGAGAAAGCCGGACCCCACACTAGAACACCGCTACATGAATGAGAAGGGTACCGGCACGAGGGTTGTATACTTAACAATCCCGGTGAGGTATGGTGAGAGAAATACTATATGGAATTTGGTAATCCCTCCTCAAGTGCGATAAGTCTTCAACGGTGCAGACAGAATCTAGAACGAACGGGTAATCAAAGGAAAGATCGGGAACCCCACTTCCCACAGGAGGAGTACCCTCTTAACCCGCATTCTCATCCTCCTCCTTCCCCTCGTCAACAATCTCGACAGGATCCTTGGGTCTATTCTAGAAACCCAACCTGATGCGAGGGTTTCGACCCGAATGACGGTGCATGGAGAAGGTAGTACTCTCAACGGCCTCTTTGACAAGTTCCCTCTTCCTATTAAACGACAAAGAACTATCACCCGATTCAACCCTTGCAAACTCGAAAAGGGGCTCAAGACTATTAGTAGGTTGTGGTGAAGTTGGAGGAGGGTTTTGTAAAAATGCCATTGTAGTAAAAGAAAAAAAAAAGAAGATGGTTTGGGAATAATGAAAACTTGAGAAAGAGGAAAGATTTTCTTGATTCTTGATTTTTAAAATTCAAGTAGGTGTGAATGAATGAAGGAGGACAAAGGAATATATATAGGCAGTAGTGGACGGTTACCGGGATAGAAGTGGAAATACGAATTAATTATCGGAGACGTGCTCGAGGCGGTTTTGAAAAAATCGTGCCAAAAACAGCTCGTTTAAACTTATAAAGCAATCCTCGTTCGACATGTGTATAGTGTATTAAATACCTGTATATCTAGGAAAGATTTTCTCCTTGGTATTAGAATCCAGTCATATAGGGTACAAAACCAAACAAGATGTTAAATCCTTCAAGCAAACTAGGAATCCTGACTCTAACCCCAACTAGATACCGGTGTTCAAGTCAAGGGGGATTTCTGTTAACTGCCAAAATTGGCCAAGGACCAAAGAAGAATTTTCCATCCAAGTTCAAGGAGGAAAGGCTTCAGTGGGCAGCATTCAATTACCTCCTTAAAAGAATCCAAGCTACTATATCGGGGTACATATCAAGTCAAGCCAAAGCAAGATCAAGAGCATGAATACCCCAAAGTATCAAGAGGAACAAAAATTGGGGTCCTACTAACCATGTTACATCATCCTGGTACCCCACTACTACACAAACAAGGTATCCAGCTACTGTGTCATCTTGGTACCCCTGTTACATCATCAGTTGATATCCCAATATCTAGACGACCAAGAAATTATTGGAGGTCATGATCCAGTAGAAGGTGGGATACCTAGATACCTAGACGCCATCTAAAACCAGCTTACTAGGCAGTTAAAATACCAAACAAATAAGCTACCAAAGTAAGACCAATGCATCTAGAGACCAAAATTAAAGCTACAAAGAGGAATACTAAAAATGCTAACATTTAAGTCAATAAAGAGGTTGACTCATTCCCTCCACTTAAGACTCTCATTTGAAAGCAATGTCTGCCAGAATCCTCCTAGGAAGGAATCACTTGATTCTAGGGATTAAATTTTTTCACAACATTCTCGCTTATTGTCAAGGAAAGTCACATAATTGCTGAAACCCTAGACTGAAGTAATAGAAGTGAATGGCAAGAAATGGGACATATATATATATATGACCTTATACTCAACAAAAAGAGGATCCAAAAATTGGTTCTGAAAACCTAAACCTACAATTTTGCTCTACTTATCAACTCGCACGAGATCTCCATCGCCAACTGTGTCAGACTTCACCTACAGTGATCGATTGAGAGCCATATGTTGTATTAAATAAGTACTAAGATAATCAAAGCATTGAATTTCCCTTTTTCACAATATAATATAGTTGTTTATCCTTGCTTTAACCATTATTGCACCGAGTTAGCTTTGCTGGAAATCACAGGTATCGAACTACATGATACCCTTCCAGCCACGGTCAATTTCGAACGTGGTCATTTAAAGTTGTTAATTGTAATTCCACCTCGCTGGACAGTTTCTGTTAACAATACATTTAAATCATATTTAATGTATTCGGCATATAATTAAACATGATGCATGAACATGTTTAATGAACAAGAAAACATCCCTAAAAAAGTTACTATGCCATGACAATCCAACATACCACAAGCAAGTGCCGCCCTAGGGTCAATCAAATACTTGCATGTTGGATTGAGACATTCTCAATTAAATGATACATCATAATAACTCTTTATTCTTATATTATTTAACCATAGTTTATTATAGTTAGGATTTTAATTAACTATTTAATTTAAATCTTTGTGAGTGTAACCCATCATTCCAAATCTAATGAACTAAACCTGAGAATTGCTGACTTAGGGTCAGTCAATCCCAAAATACATTCAAAAATCCTATCTGTTAGGAAGTTAACCTTGGTATTGACTCTTATGAAGACTCTCCTTATGGAGGACGAAAACAAAGTCGTCTCTAGGCCCCACATAAATCTCGCAATGTTGAACTAACGATGGAGACCGTGGGATATAATGTTATATATCCCTATCCCATTCACTATTTACGGTTAGGGTTTTCTAGTGCACCTAGATAAACGTAGATTAAACGGTTAAGAAGAATCTAATTATCCAGGTTATGTTACTAGAATCTTATCCTATTAACATTAAATAATAAACCGGATTTTTAACTATTAAAAAAATAATTTATTCGAATTCTAATCTATGTAAACTATTTTAAATAGACTAGAATTAAATGTGAAAGTTACCAAGTTTTAACTATTAAAACTAAAACCACATTATTTAGTCCAATAATTATTAAGGCCTTAATCAAATTAATCTTAATAATGAGTTGGGCTTTACTAATCTAACTAATTAAACTCTTTAATAAAAGATTAGTAATTAATGAGAATTACTAAGTTTTTACTCCTAAAAACTAATCTCATTATTAATAGCCAATTATATCAATATTCTATTTCAATCATATTAAAAAAATAAAATAAAAAAACACATAAATAAATAGGCTATTATCCATGTATGATATATTATAATTTAATTGTAGGTACTTCAAATCTATATGGCAATGTATGCATGATAATGTTTTAATCATCTCATAAAATAAAACATACATGAGTTGACTGAGTACGATGAGCTATCTAACTTAAAAAATAAATATTTTAATTATAAAAAAAAAAAAAATTAATCCAGGCATTCCATGGTCTTCTTGTAGTCCCAAAATCTTCAAGTCCATCTTTTGCATCTTTTGGGCTTTTAACCAAGTCCAACTTGATTATTTATTTATTTTTTATTTTTTATGGTGATCCATCTCATGAATCAAAACCTAAGGTCCAAGTGTTACCCTAACACTTATCGAAGGCCCAAGGTGTCAAAAAACATTTTCAGCCCATGAGCGCTTGAGAATACACAATGCTAGCGTCGCGAACACACGGCCCTTGCGCTTTCCACGCATAGCCACCTTTCGCATGCAAGGGGGCTATCCCCAGCTTAGCGCATACAGTGTAGCAGCCCTTGCGCAAAAACGTGCGTGATTGCCTGCTCTTGCGAAAAATGCGTGCATCAGCCTTGCGTGAAGCGCACCCGCGCTTGGCTTCATGCTACTTGCGCGGAGCGCATGTGCATCAGCCCATTGCACGTAGCGCTTTCACGCGGCTACCGTCCCTTCTTCTTAGCTTGTTGTCGAATCATCTTCTTCGTACAATATTACATTAATTTATTACAGCCTAAAAAAGAAACTGATTTACATTGATTAATTGATAGAAGAAAATTAATTAATTACAACCCAAAAAATATAATCCTAAACTCATCATACCATACAATTAATGATCAACCATGTTTATATAATTAAAATATATATATATATAAACATCGTACAACCCTAGATCGTGCCTACACATATCATACATATCGAAAACAAATAGAAAACAATCTTAACATATTTGTGTATATCAAAAATTTGGCTCTGATACCAATTGTAAGTCGCTCAACGGAAAAAGGATAGGTATTTTAAAAATTATCTTGGACATTTTCAGTATACACGAATATGAGGAGGGCTTTGTTTAATACCTTTGAAGCTTACTCCTTCGTTTCTTTTCGACCAGTCTCCACTAAGTCTTCCGAGCTATGACCCACGATCTAGTAACTGTGTGTGGGCACTCACGAATTTCGGAAGTACATGAATAGAGGCTATCGAGGTGGAAAAGACAACACCTTGTCTCCTTTCTTGAGTTCGGCTAAGCTTAAGCAAAAAAGAAAGTTTTTCTTTTTCTTTTTCTTCCTCCTTGCCGCACCTCTTTCTCTGTATTCAGGTTCAGTTGTTTTGTTTCCTTTTAAGTATATCTTATATACCAAGATCCTAGGGTTTTGTTAACCAAGTAAAAATAGGATTATAAATCCTTTTTAATTCAATCACCACTAAGACTTGAACCTTTGACCTCTAGGATTTAAAATAATCTTTATTGTTTTTAATCCTTTTGTTTGTCATAGTTCGAACATGTAACCTCCATTTAACAATCAATAATTTTTAATTATTAATTTGTCAATTAAATAATCATATTATTTAATTATATTTAATTAATCAATTAAATAATTCATTAATTAAATAATCATATAATTTAATTAATTCCGGAATGTATCCAAGTAACTTTCGTAACATAATTAATTGGACCATCCAATTCACCGTGAGCCTTGTTACCAATAATCGTAAAGGGCTAGCAAGGGCACATAATGGACCCATAATTTTGAGATCCAATAATACTTAGAAAAATTAATTAAACTCTTTAATTAATATTTTATGATTATTAATCTCGAAGTTATTCCACTAAAAATCCGAGCTTGCAGTTTCGTAACTGTAGATGTTTTACACAACCAAAATATCAGTGTCCATCAATATATGTATTTTATATGGTATGATCCTCCACAAGTAGTTCATAATTAGATATAGGTCATAAAGTCCATTATAACTCTTTAATTATATATTTTCTTTTAAGTACCATTGATTCTCTAATGAACAATTATATACTTCCTTCCTTTATGGAAGAAGGAGAGCGTTCTTAATCGTTCAAGTCTAAAATCAACCCTTAAGGGAACTACTTCTCTACTTCTCGTAAGATGGAGTGGATTCCTCTATTGCGTGCATACCTTCCCAGCCACAAGCCAACCCATGATTCCAAGATACAAAGTTATTGATCAGGAAAGCTACTCTGATCTCACCCATGGTATGTCAAGAAACACAATCTAACTTGAAGGAGTCAATAAGACACTATGGATTTAGATCACCCATATACAACCATCATTTGACGATATATATATATATATATATATGAATCTTTACATGAAACGGGATCTTGGTGATAGATTCATATAGATTGTGGCCTAGTCCTATATGATCACATCATATAAGGTGCCTCCATTCTCATATCACCATATGAGTGGTCTAGGATAAGACCACCGTACAATACGGAATGGACCGCAACTATAGATTAACCACTAATAAAGTACCCAGCTTTATTTGCTTTCTACGGACTCTTTAGATTGCATATCTCAAACCGAATTCAACTGTATATGACATTCATATACTCAGTTTGAGATTTACATCTAACAATCTTTGATGTTTAGCACATATGATATAAACACAAGAATCATATTTATTGATTGAAAATACTATTTCTTTTATTAATGGATTCATAACATTTACAAATTACAAGCTTTAAGGCATAAATCCCAATACACGTAAAATCTCAAACTCGTGCCTTATCTAGGCGTACTTGGTTAAATCTTCGAGATGAGGATAAGGGTTACCTAACCGTGCGAAAGTTATGTGATTCCACAGGGAGCTCCTCTTCAAACTATCATCCTCCAGCAGGACCTTCTAACTCCTCTCCTTAGGATTGATGGAAAGAATCCTTTGAGTTCTTGTTAGGTCGTCTTCTCCCTGGATCGACTTCGCCTTCCCGTCTAGGCCCACTGAAAATCAGAGAAATTACTTAGTTTTTAAATCAAAATAAGAGCGCACATATAAGTGACCGCACCCACTGGCATTATTCTAGGTCGATCTGACTCCTTCGTCAGGTCCCCTTGGGCAAAAAAGAACCTAGGTTTCCAATCAGGATCCATGGTCTTAAGTTTGGAGACTAAATAACCTCGATGTGGTTGAGCAATGATCATATATCTTCCACAATCGGAAGCATGCTCTTTCAAGTGGTAAGTGTACAAGAAATTCTCGAACGATATTTCCAACGTTTGCCTCTCGATCAACACCTCGAAAAACCTCTAAAGATAGAAGTATCGTCCATCCATTGGGCATTAGCTGGCCCTAAGCGATTTCAAAGAAATTCAACAACTAGCAAGCCAGGGAGGAATAGGAAACCTAAGTCCTAATTTGAAAGGCAATGAATAAAAGCATGTCCATCCTTGTATCGACCAGTCTGCTTACTCGAACGGTGTCGCTGCCCTCACCTTGATCAATGTTGGAATTCCTCGTTCGAATTCCAATTTTTTAATATCGACATGCGACAACTTCAAAGCAGGATTATCATAAAGAAATATTCCTGCTTCTAAGGTCGACGGCGGCTCTATGTTCAATACTCTAGGCATAGCTAATAGACCAACCACCAAGGTCTTGTCTAGCTAGACGCTAACAGCCCCGACACTAGAATCTGAATGAGGTCTAGCTAAAGTCACCTCGTCGTTATATCCCACATCGGACCCAGAATCTGAGAGTAGGTTAACTTTGCTGTAATTGCCCTGATAATCATCAATCATTTTCTCCAATGATGGGTTCGACGAGTCTTTGCTTCGACTTAACATAGCTCCAAACACTATCAAAGAAAGCCCAATTTTAGTAGGAAGAGATCGAACTATCCTAAACTGGTGGACCACAGTCGCCTAAAAATCGACCACGAAAATCTAATTCCAAGATCCAAAAAATCGAGCTAACCTAAGTACGGTAGTCAAAATCTAAACCCTAGGTCGACATCTCCACTAAATCCAAAAGCTCTATTTCTTACTTAGAAAATACACCTTACAAATAGATTTGTCAAAAAAAAAAACTCACACCCAAATGGATCAACACTGGAAGCAATTTGAAAACCATTAAAACAAAAAGCAAGGAGTGAACACAAAGAGAAAAATGCACCCAGGGAATCGGAAAACCAAAAAAAAAAATAAGAAACTTACCAGAAATCGATGAGAAAAAGTTGAAGAAACACCTGAAAACTCGCTGGAAATGCTTGAACGGAAATGTTTCTAGAAATGACTTTCACAATGAACACGAAGAGTTTAGGAGTTTAGTGAGAAAGAAGAGAGAGGGAAACCTTGAAATATATTAAAACCTACGCGAACACGCCTCTCAACCAAACAGGATGTGTCCCTTAGGCTGGAAACACGTGTCAAAATGTTAAAGGACACGTCGTTTCAAATGACATTATCTGAAAAGACTCCCATCACCTCCAAAACCTAAAAGGCGCCAATTCAAAAATAAAAAATAACCTTGACAAATGCGTCTACTCTATCCTACGACGTCAGCCTTATATTGCATTCCAAAGCCAAGATTGGGCACAATTCGGCAAGCCCAGTGAGAGCCCGAAAACTTGTGTAAACCCACTATGATGTATCACTCAATACCTACTATCGATCAAATCTTTGAAAGAGAAGCAACATTCGAGATCGCACAAAACAAATTATCGACCAAGCAGGTAAACACAATTTGATTCCAAAATCAGGTCGATGTATTCTCGCTCGATAACCAACATCGATCTAATAAGCCCCCCGTTCGCACTCCATATTAATTATCAACCCCGAGCAAGATTCAACTACTCTAGATGAATGTCACTTGCCACCAATACCAGATTAAAAAAAATCCCGCTTGATGCCTAAAAACGATTTGGTAGGTCCCTGTATGCCAAATATAAACCATCGACCTCGAGAATAACTAATCAACTCTCCAACTTGAAGATGTCAAGCTTAAAGAGTGTGGGACAAACTGTAGTGGTCAAAAGATGATTACATGGCCTAAGAGGCAGGCCCATTACCTTTAAAGGGGTTAAATAAAGAAAAGAGATAAACTACGCCCAATGTGGCCCGACAAGGGAATAAGCCCAAAAGCTTAATCCACTAGAGTATCTGGCCAAACGAACACGTGGCCAAAGGTAAATTAAAATAGCCATAATCATATCAAACGTTACATAAATCCCAACGTCTTAGAAGGTCCTAATACTAGATTCAAACGAATCAAAACGGGCATTAAAGGGACCAAATCACATGCCATAACATACGATAACAATAACTTAATTGTGTGATCACTTACAATTCATTTACGGTAATATTAATATATATATATATGAGAAACATATATGGGCTGCCCTTGTGTGCAACATTGCATGGTGCAATATAACATTTTTTTACTGTGATCCTGTCTTCTTTGGTACAACCACATAAACTAATATGTGATTGCATACTCTAACTTGCGATTATAGTAATTTAATTGTGTGATCACATCCAATTCATATGCAATAACATTATTTGTAACTGTGATCACATGCAATCATATGTGATCACATATTGTTGCATTGTGTATTGTTGCACCGAAGAATGGCCCTATATATGTGTGTGATCATATGCAATCTTATGTGATCACATACCATTTGACTATTTTTGCATCATGCAACGTTGTACTGTAGAATGGCTATATGTGATCACATACCATTTGACTGCCGTTGCACCATGCAACGTTCTACTATAGAATGGCTATATATATAAAGAGAGAGAGAGAGAGAGAGAGAGAGAGAGAGAGAGAGAGGGGAAATTGCAGGAAATAATCAAAATATTTATATGTTTATTGTTTTTAGCCAAAATTTTATATTTGATTATAGTTATCACATTTAGGTTTGAACATACAAAATTGCCCTTCCTTTTGTATTTACTACACTCACCCAAAAGTTTCCCTCATTTTTCTCCACCGTCAAAATCAAATCTCTCTTACTCTAATAATTTCAAAATCAAATCTCTCCTCTCTTTGGCTCCCTCTTTGGCTATTGTCATCCATCACTACCGGCCCCTTGCTTATCGACACCGCCAACTACAGCGACCACCCTCTCGAGCCCATCAACGTCGCACCTTCACCTAGGCCATTTTTGAATCCTTTAAGGTTTGTTGAGCAATTTTGGGCTTTTATGCGTTTATTGCTCAACTGCATCTCTTATAGTATTCAATATCTTTAATCATGTCATTGATCTAGTGAACCAACCATGGATTGGTAGTTGGTTGAAATTTTATTTTAAATCCCTCCACCATCATGTTGAAGTTAAGATATGTTGATTGTTTTGTGTGTATGTGTAAATAGAAATTGTAAGCAATAACAATTAGTAGTAAGTTGTCTACTTGTTAACATGTTGTCTATAGATTAGTTTAGGGTTTAAGAGTAGTTAATAATTTGATCTTGTTTGACATACAAATCGAGAAGTATCAACAACTTCTTAAAAGATGTTGTTTTTGTATTGATTTGTTGAATCGATGATGATTTCATCAATTCGAAGAGATGGATGCATGATTGAAGTAATTGTAAATCTTAGACATTAGGAGTAGATTTTTCCGTTTAGGATTTCAATCTACTGGTGCCTGGTGCTGTGTGGGTTTTGCAATCCAAGTTGTTTGGTTAATGCATACAATTGTTAAAAGCAAGTCGTTTATGCTTCTAAAGCCAATAGTTCAAACTTCTATTTGGTTGTGATTCATGATGAAACATGCAGTTTTAGATAACATATCATTTGCCACCTAGAATGATTACCTCATATGTGTTGAACTTGTGAATATTTTAAATTGAAGAGTCAAACTTTGGCATTCAACATGTTTTTTATTTTGATTGATTCGGGTTGAATATTGGCACAAGAGACCGTTGAAATCATGTTGTATAACTATTTGATATGTTGTAAGATAATATTGCAACTATTGTGTCTCGTATGGTTTTTCCCATCTATGTTTAGAAGATTGTCATTTTATTACTCTGGTCATACATGTCGTGGCAATATATTCTAAAACCTTTACTCTGGTGCATCAAAAACTCCTGAGCAAAATGAAAAGTCCAAAACAGAACATGTAAAAGAAAAGGGAATGGAGAAGGAGAAAAGAAAACTGAGGAAGAAGGAGAAACAATATGATTTCAATGATGGAAAATTGGAAAAGCTCAAGAATGATAAGTGTCACTAAGCGAAGAAATGTAAGGATGGTTTTTTCGATAGATGAGTAGAAAAAAAAGGCCGAAAATGATGATCTAGACTGGCTTTTGGGGTCAAAACAGCAAAGGAAGGCATCTAAAACATTAAAGGCCAATGATGTTGATGTTTCATGTCGACAAAGTTCTTCTATGCGGTGGCATGCCCAATTCTTATATGTATGGATATTGTTATGTTTTGTTATTGTGTTGTATTTCGAGACTAATTAATTTTGAATTACAAATTACAACTAATAGCGTTTAAATTTAATCTATTCGTTTATTTGAATTCCAAATGATATGCAATTGTATAAATTTACATATCAATTGGAATTCAATTGGATTTCAAGTTACATGGCAATTGAATTGGACGTGACATGCTAGTTGTATTGCAAATTACATGCCATGCAAATTTCAAGTTACATGGCAATTGATTTTCAAGTTACATGTCAGTAGCATTGCAATTTACATGATAATTGTATTGAAATTTACATGCCAGCTGGATTTAAACTTACATGCCAATTTTTTTCCAACTTACATGCTAATTGATTTTCAAGTTATAGCGAGAGAAGATTTCCAAGTTAACTTGTATGCCAATTGAAGGTATCATTCAAGTCCAAGCTAAGAAGAAAGCATCATTTACTAGTTATATATATATGTTACATACCTATGTTACATACCAGTTGATTTTCAAGTTACATACTAGTTAATGTTCAAGTTACATGTCAGTTGTCTATCAAGTTCATTTCAAGTTACATGTCCTTCGTATTCCAAGTTACATTCTAGTTGACAGTTGTATTTGAAGTTACATGCCAATTGTATTTGAAATTAATTAAAAACAAATATCAAATAAAGGAAAAGAAATTAAGAAAAAGATTCAAGGGATAAAATATTGGAAATCAATCGACATGTAACTGGGAATACAGTCGGCATGTAACTTGGAATACAATTGACATGTAACTTAGAAAACAACTGGCATGTAACTTGAAAATCAGTTGGCATGCAACTTACAAAACAACTAGCATCTCTATCGTGTAATCACATAAAAATAGAAAAGTTGAAGAACTTTGATATATGTTAACTCGATTATAAAAAAGAAAATTTTATTCAAACCTCAAAAGAGGGAAGAAAAAAAACTTCGATACAAGCTAAAATCATCACCATGGGAACAAATCTTCCCAATAACAATACCTATCTAGACTAATAGCATGCCAAGCCAATTCATGTGCAATTCTGTTACAACTCTTAGGAGTAAAAGAAATATTCACCTGCTTGTCTCTACCTATGTATCGATCTATCGACAAAAGAATATCAAAAAGAAAATTTTATTCACATCACTCCAACTATCAAACTTTTCTGTACACAAATTAACAATTCAAAAAACATCTCTCCTTATTTCCTAACTAACTGGTGTGTAATCAAGGATAAACAACCATTTTTCTTTTAAAGAAACCCTATTTCTTAAAAAATTAACTGTTCTAGTATCAATGTCAGTTAACTCACCAATAGCTGAAGATGACGTCGACGAGCAAGGGCGTGGTCGTGGACTAGTAAGGGCGATGGCGCCAACTGTGAGAGCAACTGCTTTGACGAATAAAAAGTGAGATCAACGGCGTTGACGAGCGAGAAGTGACCAGCGATAGACGGTAGCTGAAGACGGCATAGACGAGCGAGAGCAACGGCACCGACGAGCTAGGGCGATGGCGACAACAACAGTTGATTCGACGACAACACTTTTCTCTTCCTTTCTCTTTCTTTCTTTGTTTGGCTCTAGATAAAATTGAACCCTAACAAAACAAAACTTTATTTAATTCAACCCTCATTTTTTTATTGTTTAATTTTAATTTGGGGGTAATTTTGTATAAAAATGGTCAAAAGTGGAAAAAACAATAAAATATAAATTGGTGGCTAAAATTAATAAATCCATAATTTTTTTGGCTTTTTATGAATTCACCCCATATATAGAGAGAGAGAGAGAGAGAGGAAATTGCAAGAAATGAACAAAAAAATTATTGCTTTATTGTTTTTGGCTAAAAATTTATTTTTGATTATACATGTCACTTTTGGGCTTGAATTATCAAAGATGCCCTCCATTTTGTTTTACTTGCCCCAAATTTTCCCTCCCAAAATTTACCTCTCTCTTCATTCATGATACCCTCATTTTGTCCACCACCAACATTTCATTTCAAAATCCAATCTTCTCTCTTCAACCCAAATACAGATCTTCTCTCTCTCTTCTTCGACCCACTACAGGCCTCCACTGAACCGTCCTCTACCACCTCGCTTACCTCTCCCTTTCTTCAATTGTAACTCATACAGACCTGGTTTCTCCAACGAAGCTCTGAATCCGAGATAATTGTTTTCTGTTTCTGGTGGGGATTTGGATTTGTTATCTGAGGAGGCAACTATTGATTGTTTTCGCTTCTTTCTTGTGTTATCTTCCAATCAACAATCAACAACTTCAACATTTGAATCTTCAAACCCTAAAAGAAGAAAGGAAGAAAATAGAGAGACATCATTCGTAATCATGGGTTCCGTCGAAGAAGAGAGATCGCTCATGGAGGAAGGACTCACACAGGTTCTTATATAAATTCATGCCTTTCCTATATGCTTTTTTCTATTTGTACAAATTTAGGTTTTCTAGGAAACTAAAAGTATTCAATAATTATCATGTTATAAGCTTATGGGATTCATTTATTGATTGACAAAATTTAGTTAATTTAGTTTGGTTCATTGCTAATTGTATATAGATATATTTTGGTTTTGTATATAATTTAAATCAACGAGTTGTTGGGGTGTTGAAAGTTGTGATATTTATGAATTATGAGAATTGGACTCTGGTTTGGTTGAAAAGTTTGGATTGGGTTTGTTTGAGTGGTGGTGGGGGTTTTGTTTTTGTTGGTTTAAGTGATTTAGAGATTGTGATTTGTGGACTTTTAATCTCTGATTTGTGTGCATCTATGTTGTTTTGGATATAAAGAATTAAAATTTGTAATTTAAATATTAAATGTAACTGCAGCACTCTCATATTCTTGGTCGTCAGGCAAACTAGATTCTCTTTTCTTTTTCAGATTGCTCAACATGTCTCGAAGGTATGATAGCTACACAACAATCTTCTCACCAGAAGGTCACTTTTACCAAATTAAGTATGTGATGGAGGCCATTGGAAATGCAGGATCAACAATTGGGTTATTGGCTAAAGATGGGATTGTTTTAGTTGGTGAAAAAAGGGGTCACTTCCAAGCTTCTTCAAACCTCAACATCTACCGAAAAAATGTACAAGATTGATAATCATATAGCATGTGTTGTGGCTGGGATAATGTCTGATGCCAACATCCTTATCAACACTGCTAGAGTCCAAGCCCAACGATACACCTTTGCTTACCAATAACCAATGCCTGTTGAACAGCTTGTCCAATCCCTTTGTGACACCAAACAAGGCTACACACAGTTTGGTGGACTTCGCCCATTTGGTGTCTCGTTTCTCTTTGCTGGATGGGACAAAAACTATGGTTTCCAACTTTATATGAGCGATCCAAGTACAAACTACGGTGGGTGGAAGGCTACAGCAATCAGGGCAAACAACCAAGCAACACAATCAATGCTAAATCAATACTACAAGGATGAGACCACGAGAGAAGAGGTAGTTAAGCTTGTGCTGAAGGTGCTTAGTAAGACTATGGACATCACAAGTCTTACTTCGAAAAAGCTCGAATTAACTATGGTCTTCCTCTTGCCTTCCAGAAAAGTGAAGTACCAAATATGCTCTCCAGAGTCCCTTAGTAAGCTGTTAATGAAGGTTGGTATGACCCAACCAGCTATTGAATCCTCTTAGGTACTGTATTTTAATTAGATCAGAGTTTCAAGACTAGCATGGAACGATTTCGTGTGTTTTCTGTAGAACTTTGCCATGATTCTTTCTTTGAAACAGTGGTTGCTCTTGTTGAAAGCAAGTGAACAAACCCTTTTGATTCAATTTATGTTCTTTGCAATTAGATGACTTTATCCTTAATGACTGATTATGCCAAGCATCAATAGATGGCTAAAAATTCATAGTACATGAGTTCTTTTACATGCCAAGAGGTCTTTAAAAATAAAATATTAAATGTAATTGAATTGAACCTAATGAGTAGTATAGGTGTACAAGTATATAATTGAACTGAGCCTAATGAGTAATATTATGTTAATTTCTTGACTTGTCATAAAACAAGTTAATTTTTGAGAAATAATAAAACCTAGTTGAGATTATGTGGTTCCTCTCCTAAATCATGTTAATCCAATTGATGTATTTTGTTATTTGGCTTCCTATGATTATCCTTAATTACACAGCAGTTTTAGTTTGGCTTATTTCATGTGGCTAGGCATGCTATTAGTGTGGATAGGTTGTTATTGGGAAGATTTGTTCCCATGAATGATGATTTTAGCTTGTATCGAAGCTTGTTTTTCATGGCACGTAACTTTAAATAAAATTGTCAATCGAAATGTAACTCTAGTTTGTTCAATTTATCTTCAATTTGAAGTAGGTTCTTTGCATATCTGAACAAGTTCAAAAACATTGATTTTTGTGATAGATTAATTTAAGTGGATTCTGTGATGGGTAGGGAGGCTGGTAGGAGGTTTGTTGTGGCAGCCTGATTAGTTTGGCATGTAATCAAATGACATGTGATTTAGAAATCAATTGGCATATAACTTGAACTTAGCTATAATGAAATTTGAAAAATCAACTTGCATGTAACTTAGAAATCATATGGCATGTAACTTGAAAATTGATTGGCATGTAACTTGATTTTCAACTAACATGTAAGTTGGAAACTAATTGGCATGTAACTTCAAATTTAACTAATTGGCATGTAACTTCAGATTTAACTAATTGGCATGTAACTTGAATACGTCTAACATGTAACTTCCTGAATACGACTAACATGTAACTTGAAAATCAATTGGTTTGTAACTTAAAAATTAATTGGCATGTAAGTTGATATTCAACTGACATGTAAGTTGGAAACTAATTGGCATGTAACTTCAAATTTAATTAACAGGCATGTAACTTGATATTTAACAAGTTACATGCCAGTTGAATTTTAAGTTACATGCAAGTTTATTCGTAAGTTACATGCCATGACATACTTGTTTCCCTACTTGAAAGACACTCAGTTAAAAGATCAAATTCCAGTATTGTTACATGCCAGTGTTGTTAACAAGTTACATGTCAGTTGAATATTAAATTACATGTCAGGTCAAGCCATACTTGTTTCTCTACTTGAAAGACATTCAGTTAAAAGATCAAATTCCACTATTGTTACATGCCAGTGTATGTTAAAAAGTTACATACCAATTGAATTTTAAGTTACATGCCAGTTTATTTGTAATTTACATGCCAGTATAATTTTAAGTTACATGCCAGTGGGTTATTAAGTTACATGCTGGTTGGTTATTGATGTAGGAGATATATTGTAATTATATTGGGCTTGGGCTTATGCTAGTTTTTATATTGGGCTTATTTTGGGTTGTAGAATGTATATATATATATATATATATATGTATATATGTTTGTTTGGTCTGTATGCTGGAACTTGAATTTGGTTGTTGTTTTCTGATATACAAAATGAGAGCAGATCTCTCTTCTTCTCTTTAGCCATGGATTTAGCTTGACTCTCAGCTTCCTTATGCGTCAAAGTGGTATCAGAGCTTCTGTTAGCTCCGAAGCTATGGCCAACGATGATGACGACGGACTCCTGGCCGGCGGTGGAAATCGCAGCTTGGAGGAATTGTGGACTGCACTTGAGAATCTCAGAAACAGAGAATCACGATCTCCTATATGGCGTGGGGGTCGCGTTTCTCAAGTGGATGCTCGCGACCCGAGGAGAGCCCGACGGTAGAAGAACCCAGCTCCGCCTGAGTTTTCTGAGTCTTATGATGGAGGAATCCTTTATCAGAGGCATGTGGCTGCTGATTCAGAAACATATGAAGAAACAGAGCACCTGAATTTGGGGGAACCTAGGTTTGCTGCTCAACCAAGGTATCTTCATCATAACCCACTTACATCTTCATCTTCTTCACCGTACACCTACCAACCTCATCACCTCACACTGATTTACCGTATATTCACCGTATTGGCCACCATACATGTGAAACTCTCAAAACCCCAAACCACAAATTCGACAATACCCGTGAAAATCAAATCTAAATCACCAAAATCAATTCCAATTTCAGCCCTAAAACCCACCATCCTAGTCAATTTCGTGACCACAGAAACCACCAATTAGTGTTTGTTTTGCAGAAACTACTGTTATCTCCAAGACAAGAAAATGATTCACAGAGCCATAATATTTTTCGTACTAGATGCACAATTAATGGTAAAGTTTGTGATCTTGTGATTGATAATGGTAGCAGTGAAAACATAATCTCTAAGGCAGCCGTGAAGGCATTGGGTTTGCCTATAGAAAGGCATTAGGTTTGCCTGTATAAAAGCATCCAAATCCTTATAAAGTGGGCTGGATTAAATCTGGTATTGAAGCCAAAGTCACCGAAATTTACAGAGTTTCATTCTCTATTAGAAAACTATACCGAGATGAGAGGTGGTGCGATATTATTGACATGAATGCTTGTCAAATTTTGCTTGGTCGTCTATGGTTATTTGATGTTGATGCCACATATAAGGGTCGTATGAATTGCTACATGTTCATTTGGAAAGGCAAGAAGATTATTCTCATGCCCCTATAAGCTCAACAACCAACTCCACCGGTTAGTGAGGTGACAGAAATTGAAGGAGAAGGTGAGCCATTATCCGAGCCATTTTGCCCAGTGAAGCTCGTTGTGAGTTCTGATTGTAATGAATTAATTGGAGTTGAAAACGGGGGTTTGAGTGATTCAAAAGTGACAGTTTGGGTGAAAGATTCTACAAATGAAGATAATGGTAATGTTGCTGCTGTCACATAAGGGGCTCAATTTGAGTCTTCGGTGGAAGCTAATGAAAATGTTCTTGAGCTTGTTAATGATACTGTCAAAGTGGTAGAAGTTTCATGGAATGCAATGATAGAGGGGTATGTGCAAAGTAAGAAAATGGACATGGTAAGGGAATTATTTGAGGCAATGACTTGTCGAAAGGTTGGTTCTTGGAATAGAATGGTCACAGTTTATGCTCAAGGTGGTGAAATAACTCTTGCTAGGAATTTGGTTGATAGGACTCCCTTGGATACAATTGCTTGTAACAATGTGCGTTTTGCCGAGCCCATGAATGATAACATTGTGCTGTCAGTTCTCATTGGTCAAATTGTTAGTACTCTGGGCTTCGGATTCGAGAATGTCAAGACCAAAGGGGTAATGCGATGCCAATGGCAAATAGTTTGGGCATCTTTGGCATGTCGTTGGACGATCGTTTTGGTGCCACTTTGGGTTTGGGACTCGCTTCGAAGAGACTTTTCCGTTGGGGTCTACCAATCCCACAAGCTAAATAGAGGACACCGCTTCATTGTCGTTCTACTAGTCATTTCCATGTGCTTCAACCGAACTCGAGGTCGAGTTCTTTTCGAAGAAAGGGCGACTGATGTAGAAGATATATTGTAATTATATTGGGCTTGGGCTTATGCTAGGTTTTATATTGGGCTTATTTTAGGTTGTAGAATGTATTTATATATATATATATATATATATATATGTTTGTTTGGTTTGTATGCTGGAACTTGAATTTGGTTGTTGTTTTCTGATATACAAAATGAGAGCAGAGCTCTCTTCTTCTCTTTAGCCATGGATTTGGCTTGACTCTCAACTTCCTCCTGCGTCAATTATAAAGTTACATGTCAGGCAATATTGATGTATCTATTTGAAAGACACTCGGTTGAAAGTAAACATTTCAGTAGTGTTACATGCCAATGTTTGTTAACAAGTTACATGTCAGTTGGTTTTGAAGTTACAAGCCAGTTGGTTTTGAAGTTACAAGCCAATTTATTTTTAAGTTTCCCTATTTGAAAGACACTCACCTATTTATTAAAAAAAAAATGTTTCATATTACATCATATTGAACTAATGAGTCACAAAGGGAGAAAAAGATATTAGCAATCAGAATTTTCTTCTTCACATAATCAGATACTACAATGTGTGTATACATTATTAGAAGCAATCCTAGAAGTGTAAAAAACGGAGTAAATCCAGCAAGCACATTAAATACTTGTGTTGGGTAAAAATCCTGGAAAGTTATATAAACAAAAAAATGAAGCCCGACTATAATTAATGTCAGCAAACTTGTAGTGCCCCATAAATCCAATACTAAAACTTCTCATGTTTGATCCTTCTTACCCAATCCACCATTGCCTTTTTGCATCATCGACTGTAATCTATCCGACTATCCTGAAAATCAAAATCCAACACAATTCTAAATTAGTGCACTATCAAATTGCTTCAAACAAACAAACTTTTCCTACAACTACAAAGATTTGATTACTTTACTAATGACATTAGCATTGCTAGAACCATATGATTTGAGAATCTTGACCAATCATACTCATCTTAAAGCAACTAAACACCACATTAAAGACTTAACAAAATTACTTACAACCTTCATTAAATCATACATTTCTTACTCATCCAGATTGGCACCAAATTTTTTCGATTCAACTTTGAGCTCTTCAAAAGTGATTTGATGTCAATCAAACAAAGTTACATGTAGATCAATAACAGTTACATGCCAATTGATACAAATTTACATGTCAATCAATCCTAGTTATATGTTACAAATCAGATTTCCAAGATTCAAAACCAAATTTCTCTCCATATTGCCACACCAAAGCCATTGCGGTAATCCTGTTGAATAGAAAATTCACCATGGATTTTTTTTAATTTTTTTTTTTTTTATGATAGAAATTCACAAGACCAATGTTACAAGGTCATTAACATGTTAACATTGGGTTCAAAATCAGAAAGATATTATACTACAATACAACAGAACACAATTATTAAAGAAACTCCAAATTATTACTGCCTAATGCATCTGATTAGCTAAACTATGCAAAAGTGCTTATATTTCCAAGTAAAAAACTTGATTCATACAACACATATACTACACACAAAGCAATACATATCTATTTTAGTTTTTTTTTTTCTATCTATCCTTTAGGTGCCAAACTATTCCTAATAATTCAACAAAGAAAAATGAAATCCACAATGAAATTCAAACCAAAATCACTAAAACCTCATAAACAGAATATCCAGAAACTAAAAAAAAGGAAAAAAGTTGTACCATTCAGCAACACTAGAGACATGTATGGCCCAAGTAGGCAAGGACAAGGCATTGGCGGGTTCAGTGAGTTGGAAAGAAGAAGAGAGCAGCGGCGAAGACAACTCAGCAGTTGGGGCGGGTACGACCACCAGTGTGAAGGCCAAACCAACTCCAAAGAGACATCAAATAGCTTTCTTTGGGTCAGCAATTGTAGCTTTCTTTATGGGTTTTAGTGTTTGAGCAAAGTTAGAGGGTCAGCAACGGCGAAAGGCAGCGACGGCGAGCGGTAGTGACGACGATCTCTTCTCTTCCTTCTCTCTCTTCTCTTTCTTGTTTTTTTGCTTCTAATCGATTTTACTGGTTTAATAAACCCCTAACTCCTTTTCTCTCTCTTCTCTCCTCATTTTTCCACCCACCAACTACTTTTCTCTTTTTAAAAAAAAAAAAAATCAAATTTAGGGGTATTGTTGTCCGAAAGTGGTCAAAAGTTACAAAAACAATAAAAATAAACTTGTGGCTAAAAACAATAAATCCATAAATTTTTTGACTCTATGAATTCACCCCATATTATATATATATATATATATATATATATATATTTATATATTGTCATTTGCTCCAAACATATGCCATTGTACTAAATAAAACAATAAAAATAAAATTTATATCACACAAAAGTTCTTAATAAGAGTATAAGACTAAGACAAGATGATGTTAGTCCAAGGGTATGTTTCTCATACCCAGGGCTGACCTTGACATCTCAGGGACCCATGGTGAAAAAAACGGTTTTATTATCGCGTCTATTTTAAAAAATTGGACCTATTTAGAAATCTTATCAAACTAATTTAAGTTTTAAAACTGGATCTATTTAGGTATCTCATCAAGCCAATTTTGACCGTTTTCTTTATAGGCCCAGGGCGGGTACACTTCTTACACCAGCTCAGGGTCAGCGCTGCTCACACCTACACTATGAGATTGTGTGTTCGAGTCGTTTTACATTTCCAATCTCCGAATTATTGTAGTATTTGATATTAAAAATAAATAAAAAATAAATAAATAAATAAATAAAAATAATAATAATAAAAAGATACATGATTGATATTGGATATAACTTACTCGTCCTGGTCCCTATGAAAAACATAAGTGTGAATATCTTGCCATTATACCTATAAAGGGCAAGATAAACTGTCCCTTCCCTTTTCCTGATATAATAAATTGTGACGCAATTTCTTAACTGTTAATTTAGATTTATGATAATGCAACCACTAATATCATATCCAACATATATTAACATTGGGATCATATAAAATTTATTTACTAATTAATTTATTGAGATACTGAATATGTAAATAATATATTGACTACATCTTCAGGAAGCAAACAAAGCGTGAATGTCACTAAATAATTTATTGTTGTAAGACAATAATAATGTTTTATGTATCACGAATAGTTAAAGATGAGATCCAACTAAACTTAAATTTCAAGAAGAACTATACAACATGGATTTCATATTTGACCCAAATTGGGGATTGACAAAATTTATTATGTAAAAATATTATTAATTTATTGTGTATTTATTTTTAGAAGATTATGACTTATTGATGACAAATTAAATGGCAATGATAATTTTTTCTTAAAAATAAAAAAATAATAATAAAAATAATAAAAATAATAAAAAAATAAAAAAGCCAAATCACTTATTATTCATTTTATAAAAGGTGGAGGCGGATGATCCAAACCCTATAAATATAGAGATCAACACTACATAATATGAACAATTTGATATTATTATTTGTTTCTCGAGCTGTTATTTGAAAGTTAATTTAGTTGGTGAATCAATCAATGTCATAAGATAACAACTCTTTACGTGAGCAAATCCCATTATTGTTCTTTGGCAGCACAGACATCCAACAATGTTATTTTCATTAATTTAACATTTAAATAATAATTACTGGCTTACTTTAATAATAAAACAAGTAAAAAGATTGCTTGTAACTTGATATATACAGCCAAAAACATTCACCGAAAGACAATTTAATTATCATTAAACTGCACAGTGTATAATATTAAAATCAAACCCAATAAATTCCTGCAGATGAAAATAAAAACAAAAATACAAACCTGATATTTAAAATTTACTAATAAATAAGTGATGATTTATAATGTCATTGTCGGGAGTCTCGTGATTATCATTCATTTCTACGGCCCCACGTAAACAAACCAAATTCTGAAATACACTGAGTGAGTGTGCATCATCATGCCATGTTCCGCTGCTATACAATATCTTTCCTTCTACGTAAAGTCAATATAATAATAATATGTTGCCCAATGACTAGCATGCCCCTCCCGTGCAGTCCATCGTCAAAACCCGTCAGGTGGCAATTCCGTCCAAACGCGAAAAACTATGCATGCGATCGGCAAGTGAAAATCTGCCACATCACACCTGTGGCACGTAAAACGACGTCGTAACGGCGATACTAGCGTGGTCCTTGCAGCTTAACGCTTTAAGCAACTTCCAAGAGCTCTTTCCGGAGCCCCGGTGACCTGAAAATTTCCCGTCGGATTCCGACGGGGGGAACAACACGGAAGAAGAGTTCCGGCGGAACTGGCGGCTCTTGATGTCCTGGAGATCCATCTCCGGCGGGAACTTGACCATCCCAAACATGAAGAGATACCACCGCGGCTTCACCACCTTGAGTTTATCGGATCTCCTCAGGGACGGGATCCGGTCCATGTCCGAATCGGGGGAGTTTTTAGAGCTAGAGAAACGGCGTAGTTTTTGGTAATCAAGAGAACGGCTACTTGTCAAGATATTGTTTTTACTAGTCTTGGTAGTGTTGGGACGAGTTGTTGAGGTGGATTGTAACTCAGAGAGTGACTCGGATCGTCGGGGGGGATGCGGTTTTTTGTCATCTGTGGAGAGAATTTTGACAGATTGTGAGGACGATATGAGTCTTCCGCAGAAGATCATGTCTTCGGCTGGGCACATGATGTTCTCGGAGGAGCTCAGGAACGAGAACAGCTCGGCTGGCTCCGATGATGATCTTCTTGTTGTTGTTGTATTCATTCTAATACTACTAGTGTGCTTGTTGTTCGTCATTTCATCGAATTCGTCGAGTGGGAAGTCACACAGAGACAGAGCTTCTTCTTCTTCTTCTTTTGGGTCGTGTAAAACAGACTTATTTTCTATCATTTTTTTTTAGAGACGGAGAGAGAGGAAGTGAAAGAAAGAATATATGTAAACCTTTCTATAAACAAGAATGGGTCTAAAGAGATTCATTTATATGTACCCTAAGAGCCTCATAAAAAAAAAAATTTTTTTTTTTTTCAAACTCCGATGAAATCCATTAATTTTAATGAATTTTATACATAATAAATTCAATGAAATCTATTTGTGAAAAAAATTTGAAAAACTTTCAAATACTAAAACTATTTTTTCCGAATTTGTTGAATACAAAGTAAAAATTTTGTGAAAAATAAGAAAAATAGAAAAAATAGGTGTAAAATGTTTTCAAATTTTATTTATTAGTATATTTCATTAAACTTGTTATATATCCACACAAAAAATTAAGATCAAAATTTATTAAAATCGATAAAATAATTAATGTTCTTATTTTATATTAAAATAAGGGATTTTTAGAAAAAGATCACTCATATATATATGGATTTGAATTATTTCAAAACTTGAGCTTTTTCTAAACTTTGAATGAATTATTTATATACGATAATTAAAGAAATCAATGGACAAGATTTATTTTATGTTTTTATCAATCTTAGCTAGTCAAGTGAAATCATTTTATTAGTCGAGAATCAAAATTAGAGATTTTTTGGTCACTCAAACAATTTCATTTTCACTAAATTTTTGAATGCTCTATTTTATTATGATCACCAACAAGCTGCTCGTTTTTTTTTTCTTTTTTTTTTTTTTTTTCCAATCTCTCAATCCATTTGCCATTAAAATTTTGAAACCTTGATGAACTCCAAGATTTAGCAATTTTAAGATTCTATCTATTTAATTAATATTTGTTTTCTTCATGAATGATGATAGCCATAACTGCCATATTATTTATTTTATTTTTTTATTTCTTTACTTGTGTGCGTGGAGTTTGGAGTCATTCACGCCATCTCTTTAGTAAGAAAGGATTTTCTTCTTCTTGAATAAAAATAAATATTGCTTCCTAAATGAAGTTCACAAAGTAATTAAAGACCTCGATAAAATCTATCGATTTTAATGAATTTTAATCTGATAAGTTTAATGAAGTCTATTAATATGCAAAATATGAAATTTTTTCAAGAACTACAAATTTTTTTTTTTCATTTTTCCTATTTTCTGCCATGTTTTCCGATGCTTGATATTCAACAAAACGAAAGAAAAAAAAATTAGTTATAGTTCTTTAAAAAATATTCAAATTTTGCATATATTTAGATTTCATTGAACTTATCATCTACAAAAAATTTCATATTAAAATTCATTTAAATTGATGTATTTTATTAAGATCCTTGTTTTATGTTAAAATAAGAGATCCCTCATTAGAGAAACATACATATTCAGAAATATATAATTTATATATGTATATAAAATAAAAATTAAAACTATATATCCTTCCTAGAATGAGATTATGAGAAGATATGTATATGAGCATATTTATACATTTATAAATTTTAATATTTTTAAATGCTGATTAAAAATTTGTACTTTTGTTTGTGTTTTTTTTTTTTTTTTTTTAATAATAATTAATTAAAGACTTGCGTATGGACTTAGTCGCGGCACATGCAAATAACAAAATAAATAAAAAGATTGTAGTTAAAATCTATGAAGGGAGAGAGGAGGTCAAAGAGACAAGTGTGGGGATTGCATTGGGGCCAAGTAGTTTTCTTGTTTGGAGTCTATACAGTTACATGGTGATACTTGTGTTTCGTAGTTTTACTCCCCTTGTCCACACCTTGTTTTCCTTCTAGAAGAATACAAAAAAACCATACAAAAGCATCTAGAAACTACATTACAATTTTTATAAGGCACTAGGTCTAGGAAAGACACAGTCAAATATTATTATTGTCTTATATTGAGAGTTCAAAAATTAATTATCCACTCTGGTTTTAATTAACTAATTTCTAACAAACTTTCAACTAATTTTGGATGCTATTGTTTGTAGTTTGGATAGGCCATGTTAATTGGTGGGTCCGGTACGTAAATAGCCATCAAGGGTGACCCGTCTGTCATTAACACCGCCAATTGGGGCCTAACACGTAATCCGTTGTCGGTAAATATAAATCCTACCGTTTGAACCATGACAAGCTAGAAGCTACTAAAAATTGCTTACCTCTAAGTATGATCTTCTTTCTTTTTTTTTTTTTTTTTTTAGGGTGCGTTTGAGATTGTAACGGCTTTATTTTACAAGCTTGGAGAAAACAAAAAGAAATAATTACCCCGACGGTCATCAATTTAAGGATATATTATCAAAATATCCACTAGATTGAGAATTGGTTCTAAAATGGTCATCTTTAGTGAAAAGTGTGACACTAATGACCATTCCATATAATTCCATCCAATTAATAATATTTTGGTAAATAAGGGTATGACATTAATTTATTTTAGATTTTTTTTTAAATCAATTTTTTCTTTTATTTTTTGAAACAAATAAGTTCAACCTCAACTACATGTTTTAATAAGTTCAAATGTTATATATATAGGAAAATTTTCAAGTCAATGCATCCTGATATAACTCCATCAGTGCGTTGGATGTGGACCATTAGATTTACATGCTTTGACTTAAAGTGTATGCACTTGTCAAAACTTCTCCATAATTTATGGCTCATATGCAACGCACTGATAGAGTTATATCAGGATGCACTGAGTAGAAAAGAACTGTATATATATATATATATCTCAAATACACACACACAGTCACACACACACACACACATATATAACATTTGAACATATATATATTTCTTTTTTAAGAAGATTAAGGTTACAAAATCTAAAAAAAATTAAAAAACAAAGAAGAGACACGTGTATTGATTTAAACCATTTCTTTTGTTTTTTGAAATGAATGATTATATTTAGTGTGTATAAATAAATTAATATAAACGGAAGTAGTAGTGGTGAAAATAACAATGAAAATCTAGAATGCCTCCCCTTTACCTTATTTGATGAAGAGATAGCATCTAATGTTGCTGCCTCTGCATATCAAATCAATGTTGTTATGAAACAAAACAATTACACCAACGAATATCTTACCACCATTGGAGAACAATTGGACATAATTGAAAATAACTAATCTCAAACCCCTATAATCCAAACAATACCCTTAACCCCTAGCGATCCCCCATTAAAAGACTACAAGATGAAATCAAAAATTGCTGAGTATGAACCAGGAACAATCCTATTCCCAGACACCACGGGAATAGAAAAATGTTTTGACAGTTTTACCACTGATTTAGAACTTGTGAAAATGTTACAAGACAGGCCAGACAAAATTCTCAAACCAAAAGTTCAAACCCTTGATGGTTACATCTCACCAGCCTCGTAATCTGATATAGAAATCTCAGACTTAGAAAACATGATTCTGAGACTGACAATTTCTAAAGATATAATAATGACACAAAACCTTATTATCTTAGACCTATACCTCCAGACCTTCAGTATGAAGAAACTGTGCCTTATAGAGCCTATACTGACAATGCTTGTTATCAATTTAATATTGATGGCTTGTTAGAATACCAAATTATGACTGTCATTAGACAAATGTATATCATAGGATATATTTATATCAAGAAACAAAACATGACCCATAGCGATGTTGTTAATTCCATTGCATCCGGTTTCGAAGGACAACTCTTAGGATGGTGGAGTTATACCTTATCACCAACTGCCAGAGCAAACATTATTTCCTGATTTGTTCATTTCTACACAAAATGTAGCCCCATTCCCATATCGTTTTGAGATCGTTCTCGGGTAAAATCATGTGTTTAATGGCTTGTTTGAGGTTTTTGGCAAGTTTGTTGTTGAGGTTGATTTTGGAAGTTCCGGTTGTAGTTCACGAAGGCTACCTGTTCTGATGAGCTTGAGGCAAAAGGGCTTCCAACTTGACAATCCATGCTAGAGTGTGGCCCCAAACACCACTCACATTAAGCCACTTGCAAATTGCTAGGCCCAGCAATCAACTTGCTCATTTGATTCTGAAGTGCCGAAATATGAGCCTGTACTCCTATATTGTTATCTACTTCTAGCACACCTGGAATCTTCTTAGGTATTTTTCTATGTGTTCCCTATTGGCTATTGTTGAGTGTCATTTCCTCTAGGAGATCGTTAGCCACATCCATTGATTTGCTCATTAGAGAACCTCCAAGAGCCGCATCTATTAAGTTCCTAGTTGACATGGTGATGCCTTGGTAGAATGCTTGCAAAGTCTGCCACTTTGCAAGACCATTGTGGGGACATCTCCTTTGAAGCTCCTTAAACCTCTCCCAAGCTTCGTAGATACTCTCTTTCTCAAATTGTTGAAAAGAAAGGATTTCATTCCTGAGACGAGCAGCCTTCCTTGGTGGAAAAAATCTGTTTAAGAATGCTTGGGCTAACTGATCAAAGGTAATGATCGAGTTAGGTGGTAGTGAGTTCAACCATATCTTCGTATCATGTCCTAAAGAGAATAGGAACAACTTTAACTTGATAAAATCTTTGGGAATTCCATTGTACTTGAAGGTGTCACATATTTCCTAGAAGTTCTGAAGGTGCAAATTTGGATCATCACTCACAGACCCATCGAACATACATGTAGTGCTAATCATCTGAATCACCGAAAGCTTTATCTCAAAAGAATTTATTGCAATTGTAGGTCGGCGAATAAATGACATGTTCTGCTCGAATCTAGGCATTGTGTAATCTCTTAAAGTGCGCTCATCTTCCCCATGAAACAAACCCTCTTTAACTGGAATGGCCGTAGGAGGCAATTTTCTCTGGTTTTGATTTGCCGCAGGAGGCAATTCCCTTTGATTTTGATTTGCCACAGAAGGCAAACCCATCTGTTCTAATTGTGCATCCCGATCACCCATCTCTGCTCTTCTCAACCTTGCCTCACGTCTATTTCTTCGAGCTATCCTCTCAATTTCCGGATTAAAGCACAAGAAGTGAAAATTTTGGCTCTTTGTACGTGGGTGCATGCAAGACCAATGGTACCTATCAAGAGAAAAACACAAACTAAATTAAAAGGTTCAAATTAGCAATAAACTAACTAGTATCGATATCAATCATCCGCTCAATCCCCGGCAACGGCGCCAAAAATTGACTAGCACTCAAGTGACACTCACAATAGGACGAGGTCGAGCAGTAGTACAACGGTAAAGTAAAGGTCGTTCCCACAGGGATCGAGTGACCAATTACCAAAATTGATTAGTCTAAGTGTTATTCAAACAATCATATTGAAACATTTTCATTTTAAACTAACTAAACTATATTTATAAAAGGTTTTATGCTATAGCAATAGATAAATGACTCAAAATAAACTCGAATGTGATAATGGAGATAAAATATGCTAGGACTTGACTACACCCCACCCTATATTGACTTCCATTCTAAACTCAATTGAACACCCAAATCATGCTCGTATAATTCATAGATTCATGCACCATAATATTAACCTACAATCTCGGTCGAGTAAAGTAGGTTACACCCAAAATCATACCCAAACCTATCTCTCGATGACTTGGAATATATGAATGGGTTCGTTAAGGACATTGGCACACTAACGAATCCTATACACTAGCCTAAGTAGGTCTACTTTTCTAGACATACATAGAGGATGTTTTGTCGATCACATGGTGTGCGTCTCCAGTCGATACATAACACACCATCGAAAGAACAATCAATAGGAGAACAATCTATTAATATAACATTAAGCATACTAAAACATCCATACAAACCACAAGTAGCAAAATAAGGGATAAACAAAGGTTAATATAAATTTATTGTCATAGGCGGGGTTTCATCAAATCCTAGCACTAAGTGATTAGCTCGTATCATAAAGTGTAGCCATACAATGAATATATTGAAATGAATACATGGCTAACATAAAGGGCATGGAAAAGAAAAAAGTGATAGACGAAACTATGTAAAGTAGCTCTTCCTTTGCTTTGCTCTTCTTCTTCCAAGCTCGTTCGTCAACTCTCTTTTGGTTCCAAACGATGAAATGATGGTGGTTGTGATGTAAGAAAGGGATTGATGTATTTGGATGTTAGGGAAATTTAAAATCTTGGTAGGTTTCAAAAGATGGAAGTTATGATGTAAGAGGATTGTCAAAGGTGATGGTCTAGGTCTAATTTGGAAAAATAGTTGGTACCTTTGAATATTCCAAAGAGTGGTATTTATATGGGAGCCAAAAATAAGGCAAAAGGTCACCCAATTGACGTAATGACGGACTGCCGCGGTTGGCATTTCTTGGCCACCAACTGCTGCAGTAGAACCGTGGTAAGCCAATGGTATCTCTGTCGCAAGAGTGCCGCGGTTCCTCAGACCGCGGCACTTCGATCGCGGCACCTCTATACAGTCTCTGTCGCTCGAGTGCTGATGATAAGAGACCGCGGCACTTGATGAGCGGCAGCACGAGGAATCTTTGTCACTCAAGTGTCACTGTGGCAAACCGCGGCACTTGATGAGCGGCACTCTGGCCCAATTCTCCAAACTCTTCATATTTGCACACTGACCCCTCGAATCTTCCCTTGTAGTACCAAGACACCCCTGCTAATACAAAAACCTGCCAAAAACCTCAAACAAGCCATTAAACACATGATTTTACTCGAGAACAATCTCAAAACGATATGGGAATGGGGCTACATTTTGTGTAGAAATGAACAAATCATTGCCCACACTAAAGAAGTAGTTACAACTACACCATTATTTAGAGCTCCCACTAGAACTATAGATGCTTCCAAAACTTCAACCACACATGCAGCCACAACGACCACACCTGCAGCCACATCTTATACCATCACAACATCACAACATCACAACCAGACAGTATAGATGTCTTGTGTCATACCATAATCCTCCATTTCGTTGGAAACCCTAACAGGTTTCAATACAAAGAATACTCCAAATTGCAAAATCTTAAATGTAAAAAACTTAGTGATTTTAAGTAGTATAAGGATATTTTCCTTACTAGAGTTTTACAAAGAACTGACGATGCGAATTCTTATTGGAAGGAAAATTTTATATCTGGACTACCTTCCTTGTTTGCTGATAAGGTGAGAGATAAAATGAGGGAAAAAATGGCTAGTCCAGATTGGTCTCAAATTGAACTCAACACCTGGACATATGGTGAAATCATAACAACAATCAATATTGTTGCTATGCAATTATGTACAGACATTAGACTTAAAAGCCAACTTAAGAAACAAAAACTCACCACCAGAAAGGAACTAGGTTCTTGGTGTGAACAATTTGGCTTTAATAAACTTTCTAACCAAAGTAGAAGGAAGTACCATGACAAGAGAACAAAATCTCATAGAAAGAAAAAACCTCAACCAGAAACCCGCAAACTTTTCAAACGGTTTAACAACAAAGGTTTTAGGAAACCCTCTAAAAACACAAAAGGATGTTTTAAATGTGGCAAAGAATGTCATTTTGCCAAAAATTGCCCTGAACTGAGAAAACTTAGAAATAAAATTAGAACACTAGAAATTAGTGAAGAAGCAAAAGAAAGACTTATTCAAACCCTTTATGATACAGACACTGACACCAGTAGTGGAGAAATAGAACTCATTCTTGATAATAGATTACTAGTCCATGAAAACTTAGATTCTGAATCCTCAATAGATAGTGAAAGTAGTTCACAAATCTGTGACAAACAAGCTTGCACTTGTCAGGAAATTAACATTTTAGATCAATCTGATTATTCTTTAATAATTTGAATGATTGATAGCATTAAAGATCCTATCCTTAAAGCCAATTACATTAGACAAGTTCAGCAAAAGATTACCAAACCATCTGCCCAAACCCCAAAACCTATAAACGAAGAAGAAAAACCCATAACCTCTTCTATTGCCCCAGATTTTGACCAGAATGTTCTACAAAGATTCCAGAATACCCAAAGGAAAGTCACTATCCCAGATCTCTAGAAAGAAATTCAGAATATCAAAAAAGAAATCAAAGACTTAAGAATTTCGACCTAAAAATTACAACAACAATTAGAATCTCAAAAGACCAAAAAACCCAAAAACAAACCAAAAGTTTTACCTAGCTTTAAAAGCTCTAGTGATTCTGATTCTGCTTATACCAGTAAAACCCATCCTCTGACAGAGGAACTTGCTAATATTCTCTGTAATAAGGAAATGGAACCTATTACAGCTTTAGTCAATATAAGCAAAACTTTTAGAATACAAAAATGGTATTGTGACATAGACATTAGGATATCTTCTGACTTCAATCTTAGGGTTAATGTTCTTATTGAATCAAGAGTTGGCCAAAACTGTATCAAAGAAGGACTGGTTCCCACAAAATATTTGGAATCAACCACATAATCTTTATATGGAGCCAATAAACAGAAACTAGACATTAGTTACAAATTAACCAATGCCAGAGTCTACAATTCAGGAGTTTGTTATAACTCTAGTTTCCTTATGGTCAAAACATTATCTCAGAATGTCATTCTAAGACTACCCTTCCTTTATTTTATTACTCATTTCACCACCACAGATGAAGGACTAGAAACTGAGTATTTAGGAAGAAAGATTTTGTTCCCTTTTACTTTCCCTGTCCTTAAAAGTGAATTAAACTTTCTCAAGAAAACTAGTATAGGAAAAGACAACTCTATCTTTCTAGAACAACAGATAAATAATATCAATCTAAAGAGAATTATTTATCTTTCCTAAAGGATGACCTTAGGTTTGAAAGACAAAAGAACCATATAGAGAAAACCGAGACACAAAAAAGAATTAGTGAATTTAAAATTAACTTAGAAAATGAAGTTTGTTCCTCATTTCCTAATGCCTTTTGGAACAGAAAGAAACATATAGTCAGCTTACCTTATAACAAATATTTTTCAGAAAAAGGTATACCAACTAAAGCTAGACCTATCCAAATAACCTCTGAACTTCTTGAATATTGCAAGAAGGAGATCCATGACTTATTACAAAAAGGACTTATTAAACCTTCCAAATCACCTTGGAGTTGTTCTGCTTTTTTGGTTAGAAAAAACGCCGAAATAGAAAGAGGAGTTCTTAGACTTGTCATCAATAACAAGTCTTTAAACGAAGCTCTCCAATGGATTAGGTACCCAATACCTAATAAAGCAGACTTATTAAAAAGACTTTATGATGCAAAAATATTTTTAAAGTTTTATATGAAATCAGAATTTTGGTAGATCCAAATTGCTGAAAAAGATCGATATAAAACTGCTTTCACTATCCCTTTTGGACAATATGAATGGAATGTTATGCCATTTGGGTTGAAAAATGTTCCTAGTGAATTTCAATGCATTATGAATGAAATCTTCAATCTTTATACTGAATTTTCCATTGTTTATATTGATGACGTGCTAATCTGTTCTGATAATATTGATCAACATTGGAAACATTTAGATACATTTTTAAAACTGTTAAAACCCAAGGATTATTAGTCTCAACCCTAAAAATTGTCTTATTCCAGACTAAGATCAGATTTTTAGGTCACAATATCAGAAGAGGTACCATCATACCCATACAAAGAAGCCTAGAATTTGCTAGCAAATTTCCTGATGAAATCAGAGACAAAACACAGCTTCAAAGATTCTTAGGTTGTTTGAATTATGTTGTTAACTTCTATAAAGAGTTAAGAATTGTTTGCAAACCATTATTTCAAAGATTTAGAAAAAACCTATTACCTTGGACAGACCATCATACACAAGCAATTAAAACAGTCAAAAAACATGTCCAGAAACTTCCATGTCTATCCATTTGCCACCCTAGTGCTCCAAAGATAGTTGAAACAGATGCTTCTGAATTAGGGTTTGGGGGAATCCTCAAACAGACTATTAATGAAAAAGAATACCTTGTTAGATATGTTTCTGGATCTTGGAATGACACTCAATAAAAATATTCTACTGTTAAAAATGAAATTTTAGCAATCGTGTTAACTATACAAAAATTACAAGATTATTTGATAAATCAAAATTTTGTTTTGAAAGTAGATTGCCAGTTTGAAAAATTCATTTTGAAAAAAGATGTCAAAAATCTTGCTTCAAAACAGATATTTTCCAGATGGCAAGCCTTATTATCTGCATTCGATTTTACTATTGAACATATTAAAGGATCTAAAAATAGCTTACCAAATTTCTTGACCAGAGAATTTTTACAAGGAAAAAATGAGTGATAACAGAAGCAAGCCTAGAGGCCTCAGGCCCACTACTCTTAGACCCGACTTATCATTTGACTCATCATCAGACTTATCAATAGTACCGACTTATCATAGCCCAAAATCAAGTCACAAGGACAAGTATGCCCTGACCCTATTATCTCAACCAAGTACACCCCAATCACCAGGCCAAACATCCTTCTTCAGGCCTCATATTGCAAGCCCATTACAAATGACAAACAGTTTTTCCCCACTAAAATTAGAATCCCCATCAGATTTCCTATCATTTAAAACTATTGCTTCTTCTCATATTATTCCCCACTCTTCCAAGCAAGACAAACTTGCCAAAACAAACCAATCACAAATTACCTCACCTTCACTTCCAAAGATTAACTTCCCAAGTTACCCTTATCTATATAAGCCCTATTTTGACAGATATTTTGCGATTGAACCATCACTACTATTAGACATTTACCTCAAGGAACCTAAAAAATTGGCGGATGCAGTCATTAATCCCCTATTTGGTAGGATTCCTGAAAACATATCAAAACGACATATTTTCTATGAATTCATTTTGGTAGATACAGACTCAGTCTACCTCTTTGATGTTTTTGACAAAATTGACAAAGAAAATTTGATTTTTCGAAAAATCAAGCTTTGCAAAATCATAACTCTTGACTAGTGGGGAGGAGATCCCAACAAGAAAAGAAAATTTCAAGACCATTCCATGTTTCTGACTACTCCTATTAGGTTTATGTAGATGCATGGACAAAAATTTCATATGGACAAAACCCAGGCAATTCCTTGTCTTGGTTTATATATTTTGACAAAGATTTTCCCCTTCATATTCCTTTTTGGTTCTTAGAGTGGTGGGACAAATATGGTCCAACTATTGATCTCCTTCCACCTATTGTTAAAGAGGGATATGCTTATTGGACGACTTATTTTTCAAAACCCAAAGATTGGGATTTCATACCAGACTTATTACTTGTCTTCACGCGTTTTAGCCTGACTTGGATTTTAATGCTTGAATATGGTATCAAGAATAAGTTAATTGGAAATGTAAACATTCCTTACTTCGGTAGACAAACAAAGGTCAAATGGTGGAGTGGCATGAATATTGCTCAACATGGCAAAAACCGGATTGCCACCTGGTTTGAAGAAAATCCCACTTTATGCAATAAATCACCTGACCAACCCCAATCCTTAATGCCCAAAGTTCAATATCAAGCTAGAATTGCTGCTACAAGCACCCCTGAAGAATTAAGAAAAATAGCTCGTGAAATGGAGAAGATAACGGCAAACATATCTCAAAAAGATTCGGGATCAGAAAATCAAGATGATGATGATGATCTCCTTGAAAATGAAGACGACCCTATAGAAGCAAACAGCTATTTTAGACATGACTTATCACCTCAGCAGAGGCTTTAGCCTCGTCAGATTCACCAGACTTATTCTTAGAAAACATGGAATCCACTACCAGTTCTCGTGACTCATTTCACTATCAACTACTATATCGGTCATTGACAAAATGTCGACATATGAAGACAAAAAAAAAAAGTAAAAGTAAAAAGTAAATGTGTCAGTAGAAGATGACAACCAAAATTGTGTCGGCAGCATGAAGACAAACCAGCATCAGAAGACAAACCAGCACTAGAGAATACCAGAGAATCTATCATAATTCAAATATAGTAATAATGATGTCAGATACCATGGTCAATCTTGTAACCCGAGTTAAATATCCTATATAAGGATAGCTTAGGGTAGTCTTAGTTAGCTTCAGTTTTCAGATCATTCTCTCTTTGTAATTCCCCTCTCTAAAGCTTTCCTCTGTAATCTTTCCCCTCTCTTTTGTAAAAATTCTGAATCTACAATAAAGTTTATGACTTATTTCCTGTATTTTCATTGTCCATCAATTACTTTCAGACTTATATTAACATTGTAAGTATTATTATTCTAATTATCTTACTCATATCTTAATCTAATTTATGTTTCTACTTTTGTTTTATATTATCTTGTCTATACTGTCATATTTGCTTGTTCTACGTTTTGGTATATATATTTACACACATTAAATATAATTATTCTTTTTTAAAAAACAAAAGAAAAAATTGATTTTCAAAAAAACATCTAAAATAAATTAATGACATCCTCTTATTTACTAAAATGTCACTCATTGGATGGAATTAGATGGAATGACCATTAGTGTCACACTTTTCGCTAAAAATGGCTATTTTGAAACCAATTCTCAATCTAGTGGCCTTTTTAATAATATGTCATCAAATTGATAGCCACCGAGGTAATTACCAAACAAAAAATATATATATTTGATCGATTTCTCAAAATCAGCTTATTTTATAATAGGTTAATTTAAAACAATTTTTTTTTTTAATAAAATTGGATTGATCTAAGGAGAAAAAACATCACAAACGATCATATGCTGAAAAACCCTTAGACAGTATCCATATATAAAAAAGATAAAAGAAAAGTAAAAAGTAACAAAAAACAACAAAACACAAAGAACCAAGGAGAAAACAACCCCAAACAAAAGAGGCACACAGGCCACACAAAAAAGAAAAAGAAAACATCAAGAAAAACGAAAAGACTCCCGACCCATGCAGTCGTTGCCAACTAAAGTAGAACAAAACGGCGGGGCAGAGAACCACCAAGAATCACCCTGAAGCTCCAAAGGATGCTTAGAAAGCGTATCTGCAACCTGATTCCCCTTCCTTAAAATATGGGAAACATGAAAATCCATCTGCGAGATCTGGAAGATGCAGCGCTGCCACGCTTGATGAACCCTTCAAGGAACCATCTCAGAGCGAGAAGAAAGAAGCTGAACAAAATAAGAAGAATCACTCTCAAGCCAGATTCGATGCCACCCATACTTCCATGCAAAATTAATGGCCAAAAAGGCCGTCAGAAGCTCAACCTCAAACGCAAAAACCTGACCAAGAGGAATAGCAAAACAACCTTTCACAAAGGCTATACAATTCCGAAAGATACCACCACAACCACCAACCCCCGGAGAGCCCATAACAACGCCATCTGTATTCACTTTAATCCAACCAGGAGCAGGAGGCGACCAAATCACACTCTTGATCACCAGGGCTTTAGAAAAGCGACCCTGAAGACCGAACCAACGAAGAATCAAAAGGTCGTCCATACAATTACGCATACAACCAATATCTAAGTGATTAGCCTCTGAAATTGCATGCCAAACAAAAGAAATGATGGATCTAAAGTCCACTGACTTCCCTTTCAAAGATCCACTGATTACAGACAGTCTACACCCCCCATATCACTGCATGGATAGCCGCTTTCCATAAAATCTTAACCTTTTCACTAAAGAAAACTGACATGGCTTGTAAGAAGAAGGTTTCCCAAGTTTCGGTAGAGACACATCATTGGAAAGCTGAGAAAACAGCCTCTCAAAGAGCAACCGCCAAGGGACAATGAAGAAAAATATGATCTGCAGATTCACTACTAACCCCACAAATACTGCAACAAGAAGCCAACTGGAACCCAGACCTGCAAAGAAGATCCTCAGTAAAAAGCCTATTCAACATAAGACGTCAGGTTAAAGCTGAGCAAGAGGGGGGGATAAAACGGGACCAAACATCTCTCCACCAAACAACCTAAGGAATATCATAGAGAAACTGGGAATAAACAGTCTTGTAAGAAACACGACCATCACGAGAATTAGTTCAAACCAAAGAATCTACAACAGGAGAAAATCGTAATCCGATCAACCTAAAAACACAGATCTAGGAAGCGTGCTTAGAAACAATCATCCAGCACCTATCTATCCTCATGAATAAAATCTGAGACCTTCGCCCGGAATGGATTAGCTAAATAATCTGGAATCCTTAAAAGCTCCAAAATGGGGACCCCTAACCAATTATCCCGCCAAAAGTCCCGCTGAGAGTTCTCGCCAATCAGCCAGATACCTTCCTTAATAAGGGAACTATAATTTGTCTAAAGAGAAGACCAAATCGAGGAGGTGACATACCCTCATGAGGCTTCTACAAATGCCTGAGATACCTCTCCCATAGAAATGAGAAAGCAAAACCATCAGAGGTTATAAACTTCCAAGTGAATATCTACAACAACGAGTCATTTAGCAACCTAAGATCTTTCAAACCAAAACCACCCTGTGAGTAAGGTCTACAACAATGATCCCATGCGACCCGAACCAACTTAGTCTCCTTACAGGAACCAGTCCATAAAAAGTTCCTCAACTTGCGGTTAATCAGTGACAGTAAAAAAGAAGGCAACTTGTAAATCATGAAATAGTGCACAAATGAACCAGTGATGACCGACCTGATCAGAGTAGCACAACCGGCCAGAGAGAGGGACTTGCCCTTCCATTTAGCGAATTTAGACAAGATCTTATACGCAATAGGTCGTAACACCGTATTTCGAGGCTTACCCCGAAACAAAGAGACTCCTAAATAAGAAAACGGGAGTTGCCCAATCTGCATACCAACCAGAGACTGCAAATTACCAATCCGAGAGGGGGAGACAGAAGATTCGAAATAAATCGAAGACTTACCCCAGTTAACCAACTGGCCTAAAATATCACCATAATCCCTAAAAGCACCCATGATATGCTTCAGATTCTTTTGAGTGCCTCTGCAAAAGATCAAAACATCATCTGCATATAGTAAATGAGTTGGAGCCAAAAAACCCCTTGGGGAAGAAATTGGTAGAATCTGAGAAGAACCAACTAACCTTGTCAATAATCTACTAAGAAAGTCTTCTGCAATACCAAACAAAAGCGGAGAGAGCGGATCTCCCTGACGAACCCCTATAAAGCAACAGAAATACCCCTCTGGGACCCCATTAAATAGAACTGAAAGCCTAGATGAACGAAGAATGACGTCTATCCAATCCACAAAAACAAAAGAAAACTCAAAGTGTCAAAAGGAAAGACCAATCCAAGGTGTCAAAAGCCTTGCAGATATCAATCTTCATGGCCAAGTTACCCCCATAGCACTTCTTCTGCAACACGTTCACACAGTCAGAAGCCAAAGCAATACAATCCTTAATATGCCGGTCTCGTATGAAGCCGAACTGTTGAGGAGAAATAATCCTAGCGGCAACCTAAGTTAAACGATCAGTTAAAATCTTTGAAGAAATTTTAAACAGAAAATTACTAAGAACAATCGGTCGAAACTGATCAACTGAAATCGAATCCCTCAATTTCGAAAGAAGAACAATGAACCTAGAATTGAGACTTGGAAAAATAACTCTAGTGATGAAATAATCCTGAACAGCGAGGACCACATCACTACCTATAACATCCCAACATCTTTGATAAAAACTACCACAAAACCCATCTGGTCCAAGGGCAGAAGCAACATCCATAGCAAAGACCGCATCATGAATATCATCTGTAGATGGAATGCTAGTCAAGAAAGTGTTCTCTACGGCAGTTACCAAGGAATGAATCACATCATCTACAATAGATAAATTTCTCTCAACTCGAGAAACATTTGAGGAAAAGAGGCCAGAATAATAACTAATGATATGATCCCTGATGGTAGACCGATCCTCCGAGAGAACCCCATTAACATCTTAACTGCCAATAAGCTCTTAATATATCTAAGAGTTATAAATACATTCAAATCTCAACAATTGAATGAAAAGCAAATGCATGGTTAAAATGTTTGAAGTTACAGATCTAAATTGATTTAACTTGACTCTTTCATAATTCACTACTTCTATTTCCTGTTTTTGAGAAGTTCGTTGCATATTGCTATTGGAAAAATTATTATTGGGGAAGATAACTTATTGATTAAGAAATGTCTAATATATCTTCATTATTTTAATAAAATACAACATTGCCCCCATATTGAATAATGATAATACCAAAAACTACAAATTAAAAAATATAAAATTAATATTGTTGACAGCAAATTTCCCGCCAACAATAATTGCAAGGCGGCCTCTGATGAAAGTCAACTCGAGATGGACTAGAGAACGTACACCCGGGGTGAAGTATCTAGGTATGAATCAAGGTCCTTTTGTTCGACCTGCACAATAAGAACCAGGTTAGGGCAATGCATGTAAGGACTGGCGGTCAATCTTCGACACTTAAGTTGGAAAATCGGAGTTTGGAATGCAAGAGTTTCATAGGGAAACCACCACGAATTAGTTTACCGAATGATTAGTGAAGAATTTAGAGTGTGCTCCCTATATGAACCTATCTTGTACATCTTTCCTCTCATCCTTTTATAGATATATACTCACCCATATTCCCGGCCACCTCTTATATATCATCACGAGTACTTTCCTTGCTTTTGGCAGAAATGTGACGACTTGATCTTGCCACTAACTTTGCATTGTGCGATATTCGACCATTCTTTGGCAGTTATTTGACACATCACATTGTTTGATCGATAAGAGTTGAAAAAGTTTGACTCAACATACACTTGGAATGCTGCCAAGTTTCCACATGCCTTTGTGAGTGCCACGTGTCTTATAATGACTGTTCTTTGTAATTTGAATACTTGCTCATCTGATATGTGCATCTCTGGACATGCATGCAACCCATGCAAGGGACTTAGCCAGATTAATTTAGTCAAGTTAGTTAATGGGAACTTTTGTGGTTCCGATCAATAAGTTAGTGATGATTGTGTGCTTAGTGGATTTCCATAATATTTGGCCTTGTTGTTATTTGTTGTTAATTGGTTGTTAGTTTGTCGACTATAAATGTAAAGATATGGAATTATTCAACTAAACTTCCTCCTTATTTTCTTCTATTCTTCTCAGTTCTTCTTACCCAAATTCAAACTTATCATCATCATGCCAGATGTCTTTTGCTAGATGGGTGCAAGTCATGAGTTTGATGGTGGTTAGGATGCAGACCGAGTCAAAATTCAAAGAGTTGGGTAGAGTCTTTCCCCCCAGCTACATACACCGTATCCCCCACAACTACGTTGGACTCTTTCAATCGATTCTGACACAGTGTTTAACTTCAGTTGGACCTCAATTTGCCTGATCGTAGCACTACATGCAATTAGACCTCGACATTCTTCGCAATTGCTAGGATTTGCTTGAGACCATTGAGACCACATAGGAGAACAAGGATCAAGTGGATCAACTTTCCTTGACCTGAATTTCGAGGTTTAATTTCCACATAG
The DNA here is from genome assembly GCA_035582765.1 of Acer negundo. NCBI lineage: Eukaryota > Viridiplantae > Streptophyta > Magnoliopsida > Sapindales > Sapindaceae > Acer > Acer negundo. The sequence goes on from CM069234.1 coordinate 19,255,076, forward strand.
GCACCTTTTGATCTACCTTGTGGACCGAGGTGGTCTCGTGATGAGGTCCTTTTTTATTACGATTTCCGAAGTTCGATTTATAACAAATTTTGTTAACAAATATAAATATAATTGTTTTTTAATTAAATTAAATTAAATTAAAAATATATATTTATCTATCGATTGGAAATGGTGGCCACTGTGCTGGTGGCACCGTTGAAGATCAAGACCGAAGAAAGACCGACATCCTCCTCCGACAACGTCACAATTGGAGGTGTGTTTCTCCTCTAAGAGTGGAGGAGATTGCCTCCTGCCCTCCTCCACTAGCGAGGAGGAGACATCTCCTCCAAGCCGGAGGAGGATTGACCTTCTACAGCGATGTCAATTCTATTAAAAAAATAAACTAATTACTCTCCAAATATCTTTATATCAAACTCCAAGGCTCTCATGTGTTTACTCCTTTTAAATACGGTTATTAGGTGATCATCTTTCAATGTGGCTCGGTTATCGGTTAAAAATTCCTATTAACACAAGATCCAAATTCGAATTGCAAACCTCCAAAAAAATAATTTTATGGATCCTTAAAGAATATTTTAAGATTCTCACTTACAATGAAATTCTAAGAAGCTTGGGAATATCGATGGATAACCTAATCTGAATCTCATGGAAGTTAATTTAAGTTTAAATTTAAATTGAAATTCAATTTGTGATTGATTGATAAACATGCTTAGTTATGGTTATTATTATCAGTTCATTAATTACCTTATGGAAACTTACACCTGCCACAACCGGATTAGACTTTAATAATTTTTTAATTTTTTCTTTTGAAAATGACTTTAATAACAAGTCATTTTACTAAACCCTCGTCGTCGTTTATGTTCTACTGCATCCGGCTTCCGTTCTACAGTGTCCTCGTTGTCAAGATCTACTGATTTACGGTGTCCTCATCGTCGAGGTCTGCGGCGGCCTTGTCATTGAGGGCAGGATTATTTAATCCGGTGTATAAATTAATCCATCCCATGTAGTATTATTTAGTCCAGCCCACATACATCTGCCACAACTGGATTAGACTTCAATATTTTTTTTTTCTAGAAAATGACTTTAATAACACGTCATTTTACTAAACCCTCGTCGGCGTTTATATTCTACCGCATCCGGCCTCCATTCTACGGCGTCCTCGTCGTCAAGATCTACCGATCTACGATGTCCTCATCATCGAGATCCACGGCATCCTCATCGTCGAGATCTGCAGATCTAAGGGATCCGTTCTGGAGGATCGAGAATGATACCAATGCTCCGGTCGATCTACAGCCTTCGGCGGTCGAGAAAGCTGGAGATCGACTGGAGGAAATAGAGACCGTCAAAGGCCGAAGATCTGCCGGAGGAGGTTGAGATTGTTTTTTGCAAAAGCTATTCTCTTTTTTTTTTTTTTTTTTTTAAACAAAAATATTCATTTATTAATTAAATATTTATAATTATATTTTAATTTAATATTTAAATATATTTATATTTGTTTAATTTAATTAAAAATATATATTAGCTAGTCTAGTACTGTCCAATACCAAATAATGGAAAGTACTGAGGTTCCTTCAACACACCCTATTAGATTATATTATACTGTATTGTATTTTATTGTATTGGACTATATTATTATTAATATAAATATGTGTTTTGTGATATACTATATTATATTATATTAGTTTATTCCTATATGATTTTATTATATTTTATTATATTATAAAAATATAATATTTTTTTAAAAAATATTTATAATTAATTTTAAAAATCCTATCCATGAATAAATAAAAAAAAAATTATATAAAAAAATAAATAAATATTTATTTTAAGTGAAACAAAAAATTTAAATAAAATTTTCTAATGTATTTTGAAATTAATATATATATATATTAACAACATAATATATATTTTATTAATATTCTATATTCGTTGAAAAAAAAAAAAAAGATTTTTCTAAACCTAATAACACCAAATATAATATATTAGTTAATACGGTATTTGTTGTATTAGTTAATTAAAATTATTCTAAAATAATACAATCTTGTATTTACATCAAACACTATATTGTATTTATTTTAATATATTTTCACTGTTTAATACAATACAATACGGCCAAAAAAAGGGAAGTAATTTAATTTAATACTATCCAATCCAATCCATACCATAAAGTCCAATCCAGTACTGTAAGACGTGCCGAACATAAGAGTAATATCTTCAATACTCAACTCTTTCGTTTACTATGAAATAACATAATTCAAAGAAAGAGAAAATTGTAAATGCATATGAAGGATTTGACACGTCCTGATGACTTGCAGGGTGGAAAATGCAATGAATATAACTTCACTTTATTTTGAAATTTGAATAACCTTCTAAGTCCAGCTATTAACTACCAATTCGGTTGGGATATATATATATATATATATAACGATATCTATTAATCCGAGATTATGTATTATTTTTTTTTAAAGTCTTTCGTTATTAGTAGGATTTAAGCCACTAATCTAGAAATCATTTATCTAAATCTCAAACTTGTTTATTTACCAGCTTAGCTACGTCTTTAGTGGCCAATGTAGTTGGGATGCTTAAAAAATAAAATAAAATAATAAAAATAAAAAATAAAAATAAAAATAAATAAAGGACACTTTTTAAATTTTTTATCTTCACAAATTCAGGCCATTTATGCATTATTAAATGCATATGATATTTAACGTTTCTTCAGTTTTAAAACATTAATTTGGAAGGTTGGACTTTGGAGTCTGGAATATTTTTCACCAATACATGTCAACAAAGAGTCAATTACGCAATATTAAAGATGATGTGTTTTATTCTCTTCCATACAACCTTGAAATTTTTGTCAAAGATGTATTTATTTTTGTGACTATGACGACCTGACATTACAAGTTTATTTATTTAGTTAATTTCTTTCAAATAGTGATGTTTCATTTACACTTAGGAAAAAAATAATAATAAGAAAAAACAAAGTCAAGTAGAAGATTCTAACCGTAAGGGGTCATTTGTTTTTTTATCTGAAGACTGAATAGTCCTGAATTTTATTGAAAACCGAATAGTGACTAAAATCTGAATCTGAATGACATGTTTTTTTTTTTTTTTTTTTCCTCACATCTGAATGTACTGTCAACAGAATGTACTGTCAACATGTTTGTTTTTAAAAATAAAATTGTCTGAAAAGAAGTAATTTTACATCTATACTCATGTTAAACAATTATACATATAATATAGAATAAAAACAATCAAAAAATAATTATTATATATGAACACATATGATCATGATCTTCTTCTTCGATTACAAACAAACTTAATTTTTACTAAAAAAATAAAAGGTTTTTTTTTTTCAAAAATATAAAAGGGGCAGCAGGAAAACTCATAAAAAACACTCTAAAAAAATAATATATAAATATATCACCCTATAATCATAATAAAGTATTGATATTAAACACCAATATGAGAATTGATTATGGTTCTTTTTTTATTTTTAAAGCTATTTAAAATAAGCAACATATTAAAATAAAGATTTCTATACAATATATAATTATGATGAAATTGGAGATATGTTTTATATGGAGGATAGTATCAGAAAAAAAATATTTTGGATTGCATTTAATGCAATTCAATGATTTACAATTAAGTGAAAAGTCAAGATTTTTTACTTTTCACTTTAAGTTGTTTTTTGGTATTTTTAAGTTGTTTGACCACTTAAAAAAACAAATAAAACAACTTAATAATTATGATTCAAACCTATTAAGTTTTAAGTGAAAAAAACAAACGGCCCCTAAGTATAATGCTATAAGAATATAGAGCATCATGATATTATAGAGTGTTAAGGAGGAAAAAAAGAAGTTAAATAGCATATATTGAGGAGATCCTAATTGATTATATATACAGTCAACTATATTTATTTCCTTCCTTGCGTTATTTATTTTTTTTTTTTATATTTTTTTTTTGAAGTGTTACAATATTACATAAATTCGGGTTTTTTTGGGAGGGGAATGACTCGAACCTGCAACCTCGTAGTGCAGGTGTGAGGGGTTTACCACCGGACCAACATCATCTAATCTATTTTCTTCCTTTGTTAGATATGTAATTCAATTAGTTTAGGCAAACTTGTAAGATATAAATTATTTATTTAGTGTATAAAGCTATTGTACAAACATGAATATGAATATATTAGAATTCATACCAATTCTGCAACATTCTCACATGGTATCAGAGCACAAAAGCTCTTGGTGACCAAGAAATTTCTTTCAAAGCAAAGAGACCAAACAGACTCCTACCATGGTTAGTGATTCTAAAACCAGCAAGGGATCCTTAAACAAATCCGAGATTATCAAATATGATAATCCTACTAGCCTAGTCTACTTGCATCACTCAGATCAACTTGACACAATCCTTGTCTCACAACTCCTAATTAAAGAAAATTACAACACATGGAGTCGTTTTATGTCAACTGCCTTGAGTGTTAAGAACAAGGTTGGTTTTGTTAGCATATCCATCAAGAAACCAACCGGCATATTGGAAACAAATACCTAATAATGGACAAGATGCAATGACTTGGTTAAGTCATGGCTGCTCAACTCAATATCTCGAGACATAGCAGCAAGAGTCATATATAATGACACGACTCACGAGATATGACGAGATCTCAATGAACGATTTTCTCGGGTAAATAAGGTTCATCCTTTTCATGTGAGCAAACCATACATGATTGCATTCAAAATAGCATGAATGTTGCATCATACTTCATCAAACCCAAACGGCTATGGGATGAAAGATCTACCCTTTGTGAAATCCCAGCAAGATCAAAAGACGATGAAGTTTCTAATGGGACTTAATGAGTCTTACGCTACTATGCAAGGACAAATACTTCTAATGGATCATTTTCCTACTAAGAATCGTGCTTATTCTATTGTACTTCAACATGAAAGGCAACGAGAAATAGCATCTGGGAAGCCCACCATTCCAGACTTTACTGTCGTTACAATAAGAGACAACTTCAAAGGACCACACAAAGGCTCTAGTGCAAGTAAGAGAAACTCAAATATAAAGTGTGGGATTTGTGATAAAATTGGCCATAGTGCTATGCCGATCACATTTGAAATGTGAATATTATGGATTGAATGGCTATACTATTGACACCTATCGCAAGCTACAAAAACAGGAACAATATGATGTCAAGCCAAATTATCAAGAACACCGCAATTTTTCTTCAAAGGCAAACCATACAAATTCGCTGTGTATTGATCAAAAGGAAGTGTTAGCCCCTCAATCTAGTTTTGTTGCTCTCATTCTAGTAGAGTATCAACAATTTCTTAGCCTCCTACACACCAATAAGAACACCTTTTATAGCTAATCATGTTGGTAATTAAAGTTAAAGTCAGCAGGAAGGGCTTGGACCATCTCATAAGAAGCAGTGAAGTACCCCAGCTCAAAAGATTCGTTCACATTTGCGTTCAAAGGCGGCACTGCATCCCGTAGGAGGCAGTTTTCCTCCAAGAGCGTGGCGTTCTCCTTGGCCAGCTCCTCCCTCTAAGCCCATCTGCGTGCGGACTTGATAGTTTCTGTATCCAGATCACGCTTTATCCTTTCCAGGTCAATAAAAGCATCTTGCCTACCCTGTTCAGACTCAGCTGCAGAATGGGTAAAGACATCCACAACCTCACTAGATCGAGCTAGGTCCCTCCTAGCCTCTTCTAGCTCGGCCTGGGCTGTAATGTTGACCTCCTACAAGGTTTTCAGCTGGTGCCCCATAGCCAGATTAAATTTGAAAGTCTGCAAAAAGAAAAGAGAAATGAGAACCTTCCTAAAATCAACCAAGTAAGGTAGAAAGTCAAGAAATATACCTCAGCAAGCAGAGAAGCTCCTATTATGACCAGAAAATCCCTAGGCATGGCGGTTATAGCATTTTGGCTAACCCCGGAACAAGCAACAGCAAAGCGGAATAGCAGTTCCTATCGGTTGCTATCCATCGACCTCGATCTAGACCTAGAAGGTTGGTCAATAGGAGTCGCCACGACGATAAAATCCTTCTCCTTCTCTACCCTGGATCGTTGCTAGGTAGGCTCGATTGGAAGAGGGGGAATAGAAGGAGAATCTGCTAGTAAGGACTTAACAGTGAAGTAGCTGGAATCCGCTTCTTGCATTGGACAGGAGACCCTCGAGCCTTGGCCACCTTTGCTAACATTACCTTTATAGAAGGGCGCGTAGGAGCTAGATCAGGCAGTGGGACATGAAGGCGCTGAGGCAACCCAGTTGGAACTAAAGGTGGGGTAACTATAGGAAAATTGGGCCCAGTACCAGCACCAGTATCAACACTAATACCAAGAAAAAGAATAGGAGAGTTGATGGGAGAATGGATATGAGAGTTACCAAAAGAGGGGACTTTAAGCCTCGGTTCTACAAGAGCAAGAATAGGAGACAATAGAGGAGCGGTAGATACTGTCAGAACAAAAAAAATAAAAATCTGACCAAGATCAATAAAGCAGGAAAAAAGGAAAACGAAAAGAAAGCTACATACCCGGACATGCAACAGAAATCTTGAGGTAGCACTCCAGCCTGACATATTCATAAGGATCGTTATCGAGATACTCCATACTTGCGAACTCACTGCCCATAATCTTCTGAAGGATACCTAGGGACTTAGTGGATATATTTCCTCTATCCCACTTATCCCGTCTTATGAACTGGGTAGGAACCGGGTACTCGGTCCCACCAATATGTATAAAATGGCCCTAGTCCCCACCAATATGTAGGAACTGGGCAGGAACCGGGTACTCGGTCCATTCGTTTTTCCAGCTTTTATTGAACTTAATGTTAGCCCTGGGTACCATAAACTTCCTAGGGTTGTATGACCTTAGATAAAACTGTTTTTTTTTTGGATCAAGTGCCATGTTTGCTAGCTGGAAGACATATCTAATCTCGTCGAATCTTAGCTCCCTCGCCAAGTTGTCCCACTCACATTGCTTCATACAGAGCACCAAGAACCCCGTTAGGTGTTTCCAAAACCCTGGCGAGATCTATAAACGAGCCAACTCGAGAACCACAAGCGCTTTTCGAAGGGTTGGGGTGAAGAGGAAGCCTAACCCCGAACTCGAATGCCGCTACATGAATGAGAAGGGTACCGGCAGGAGGGTTATATACTTTGTGATCCCGATGAGGTCAGGTGAGAGAAATACTATTTGGAATCTGGTAGTCCCTCCTCAAGCGCGATAAGTCCTCAGTGGAGCAGACACAGTTTGGAATGAGCCTGTAATCAAAAAAAGGATCAGAAACCCCACTCCTCATAGGAGAAAAACCCTCCCGACTTGTGTTTTCATCCTTCTCCTCCTCATCAACAATCTCGACAAGATCTGAAGGTTTGTTTTGAAAACCCGACCCGATGCAAGGGTTCCGACTTGAACGACATCGTAGAGAGAAAGCAGTACTCTCTACGACCTCTTCGACAAGTTCCCTCTTCCTCTTGAGCGATATTGGACTATCGCCTGATTCAATCCTTGCAAACTCGAAAAGAGTTTCGAGACTATCAGAAGGTTGTGGTGAAGTTGGGGAAGGATTTTGTGAAGATGCCATTATAGTAGAAGAAAAGAAGAAGATGGTTTGGGAAGAATGAAGATTTGAGAGAAAAGAAGGTCGATTCTTGATTTCTTGATTTTGAAATTCAAATAGGCGTGAATGAATAAAAGATTAAAGAAGGACATCTATAGGCGTATAGTGGATGGTTACCGGAATTAAAAAGGAAAACTGCAATCAATGACCGAAAACGTGTAGGAAGCGGTTTCAAGAAAATCACGCCACAAACGGCTCGTTTAAACTTATAGAGCAACCTTAGTTCAACACGTGTATTGTGCATTAAATTCCTGCGTATCCAAGAAAGATTTCCTTCGTGGTAGTATAATCTAGCCAGATAGGGTATGTAGCCTAACAAGATATTAAATCCTTCAAGCGAGCTAAGGATCCTGACTCTAACCTCGAGCTAGATGCCGATGTTCAAGTCAGGGGGAACTTCTGTTAACGGCGAAAAATTGGCCGAGGACTAAAGAAGAATTTTCCATCTAGGATCAATGAGGAAAGGCTTCAGTAGACAGCATCCGGCTACCTCTTGGAGAGAATCCAAACCAGTATATCGAGGTACATATCTAGTTAAGTCAAAGCAAGAACAGAAGCCCGAAGACTCAAAAGTATCAGAAGAAACAGAAATCGAGATCCAACAAACCGCGCTATATTGTCCTAGTTGTTAGGATTATGCTCAATAGCAAGAGTGTAATGTTGTAATTAACAATCTTTTTCATATTAATAAAGTGATTTCTGGTTTAACAAATCGTATAGCATTTATAGTTTGTATTATAATTGTCAAAGTAAATAATCATAAGGTCTAAAGACTATGGGAAAAGAAGAATTGTTCGTACATCTGGATATGTATGTGGTAGACACAATTCTTTAGTTAGTCTTGAATATTGTTCACAACTTAAGTTAAAGGTTGGGCACCTTTATCTTGTTAAAGTTGTAGAATTCTTTTGCTAGCATTTGAGTGGGATCAAATGAGATATGATGAGTCTAAAATCATCGGAGTGTCTTCGAGCAAAAGGATCTAGTGCACTGGGTGCATTGAACTGGATCACAATGAAAAGCTTTATCTAGAACCGTTAATAGATAATAGTCTTTTCATTATCAGGACAATCGGAGAGTCTATCTTAATCCTGAGATAAATGATGGACTTATGGTTGCAAGTGATATCATTTGAGTTATCAATGAGTACGATTATATCGCATAGTCTATCCTCGATAGTTTGGTGATATTCATTTGTTAATCGATAGAGGACTTCATTTATAGATATGGACATCGTGGCTCCATTTAATTAAATGAGAGTATAATATCATCATATGGATGTTTTGAGGTAATTGGATATTAAATCTCAACGTTGAGTTTTCGATAGTGTCTATTGAAAACATGGCTTCTGGACAAGTCAAAATATCCAAGTTCAAAACGTGGTCATATGAGTAAATATGGTAACTTGGAGAGTTATAGGCGGTCTATGAACTCTTGGCGATTACTGATATTAATCACGAGGATACACTATCTCCAATATGATTGTCTAGGGTATGAATGAGGAGCATCTTCCTTTTCTATCTTTATTTAAGAGTTCAGTTTTAGCTCTTTAGTGGAATGAGTTAAAATTAATGGATCGGACCTAAGTGAATCATTTGTTGATTGTGATTAGGTTATGTCTATTGAAGCTTAAATTTAGATGGCCCGCCAAGATCCCCAATCCACACGGACTTGCATGGATCACTTGATATATTCTACCGGACCAATTTAAGGGTCCATCTAGAATTGCATTTAATATATTAAGAATATAATTTGCACATTATTTAAGTAATGGGCTGCTCAATTATATTAATATATTAATGAAAGACATGTGGGCTTGTTTCTTTTAGTAAGAATGGGTCTGGTTCACATGTGGGCTTTTTTATTTAAAGTCCAATGGATTAAATGAAATAGGAAAATAATATTAGGCCCATCTTATATATAAGTGGGGCGGCTAGGTTAAGGTTTTGACCTAAAAATATTATTTTGTTTCATTTGTTTTAATTAAATAAGAATTAATTGATTTATTGATTAATTGTTTAATTAAAGAAACAAATCTTTCCTAAAAGTAAAAGACTTGTTTGATAAGTAAATAAATAAATTAGTATTATTTATTTAATCAAATAAGGAGTCTTTTTTTTTTTTTAGTCAAATAAAAGAATAAAAATAAAAGAGTTGGATTAGGGTTTGAAGTCTATAAAGTTAAAAAGAATTAGGGTTGAATTTCAGTCACCCTATATAAGTGACATGATGAAATTCGGCCAACCCTAATTAGATACTACATAGAATTCGGCAACCCTAAAGGAAAAAGAAGAAAAATTCGGCCAACCTATATATATGTTCTTATAGGGTTCGGCCACATCAATTAATTGGTGCTTGAGTTTTTATTTTCTTTCTTCTTCTTCTTAATTCTAAGAGAGTTTTTATTCTAGAGAGACAAAAAGGAGTGAAAAATTATTCTTTGATAGTATACAATTGCTTAAACATTAATAAGCTTGTGTATACGATATCGATCTAGGTTCACGCGAGTTTCGATCATAAGATTGTGAACTCAAAAGTGACCGGAATAATTTTGACATTCTTTTGATTGTTTTGTGACTAACAAAGAAAAGAAAGTATTTGTTTAGTCCATTCACAGGTTTGCAATTCAAAGGAAAGGGAGACCACGCTCCTAGGTGATCCACGTTCGTGCTCGGATTGAAGGTCTTGCGGATTACCATCGACGTAAGTCAATCGGATCACGCGACAAGAGGTAATTTACTTTTGTTGATATATATGCATGTTTATTGATTAAAAGGGTTTAAGGTTCATAAAGGAAAAAATTTAAAAGTCACTAAATCGTCTTTAGTATGGCTTTCGCTGCGTGTAACACTTTTATTTATTTATTTTTCCCTACACTAGTACCCCGCTTCTACGTAGACTGGGTACCTTGTTATTGTATAGACTAGGTACCCCGCTACTATGTCACCTTGATACCCCGTCACAACATCAGCCGGTATCTCGAAACCTAAACAGCCAAAAGATCAGTGGGAATCATGATCCGGCAAGAGGAAAAGTGCATGGATACCCTGACACCGCCTAGAACTACTTCGCCAAGCAACAAAAATGCCGAACAAGGATGCTACCAAGGTAAGACCAGCACATCTACCAAAATTAAAAGCTACAAAGAAGAATACTAAAACGCCAGTGTTTTATCATTAAATAAGTGGATTCAATTCCTACCATTTAAGAGTTCCAATTGAAAGCAAAGTCTGCTAGAATCCTCCCAAGAAGGAATCATTCGATTCTAAGGATTAAACTTCATGTGACATTCTCGCTTATCGCCAAGAAAAGTCCCATAATTGCCGAAACCCTAGACCGAACTTATAGGAGTGCATGGCAAGAAACTGGACCTATATATATGACATTATACTCAACTATGAAGAGGCGGCTTTTCGATTCTGAAACCCTAAAACCTATAGTTTTCTTCTACTTATCGACTTGTATGAGATCTCCATGGCCAATTGTGTCAGACTTCGCCTACAGTGACCGATAGAGAGTTATATTATATATTGTATCTAAACTACGTTAAGAAAAGCATTGTATTCTCCTTTTTTAATAATATAATATAGTCGTTTATCCCTTGTTTTAACTATTATTGCACCAAGTTATTTTACTAGAAATCATAGGTATTGAATTACGTGATACCCCTCCGACCGTTGTCAACTCCGATCATGGTTTTTTAAAGTCGTTAATTGTAAATCCACCCCGTTGGTAAATTTCGGTTAACAAATGTTTTTTCTAATACAATACAACATAATACAACAAAATATAACATATTAGTTAATACTGTGTTTACTGTATTAGACAATTAAAATGTACTAAAATAATACAATACAGTGTTTGGTGCAAACACTGTATTGTATTATTTCAGTACATTTTGATTACCTAATATAATATAATATAATATGACCAAACAAACGAGTCTTATCATCCCCTTATTTACCAAAATGCCACTCATTGAAAAAATTGATTTCCAAAAAGAGAGTTTATCCTTCTAGTCCAAAAATTATCTATTCACACTCCAATTTAATTTTTTTATTAATGACAATTTTAACTCAAATTAAAATTACTAAACAAGACAAAAAAAAAAAAAAAAAATTAAAGACATTCCAAACTAATTAAATTATTAAAAAAAAAAAATTGTCTCTCATAAATCATTAGATTAAATATTACGTGTTAAACTTTCTCTCCTAAATCTGTTATTACCATATTAAAAATTCTTACCTAATTAATCCCTCTCCATTTTTCAAAAAAAAAAAAAAAATCATATTTTCATACTTTCTCGATCAATCTCTAATTAATAGTTAAAGAAAAAAAAAACTTATTAATATTTTAGTTTTTTTACTAACGGTATATATATACGAAAATTTTCCTATGAGTATGCCCTGATAGAATTATATAATGACATTGAATGTGAACCACTCGTTTTACATACTTTGACTTTGTATGTATGTACTTATTAAATCACTTTTATAAATCAGTGGCTCAAATTCAATATCTTGATAAAGTTATATAAGAATGCCCTGATAGGAACGAGACCGTATATATGTATATATATATATATATATATATTTAAAAGTCAATTTTCAAAAACAATTTTTTTATTTTTTATTTTTATGAAAGCTTGAATTGTTTCAACTAGATTCGATTAAACTCATAATTTCTAGGACTAATGAAATAATTAAAGTTCTCAAGACAATCGTATACCTACAAGAGTAACAAAAAACATTTTCATATTTCGATTTTTTTTATAAAAAAAAAAAGTCCTTATTTTTTGAGTTTTTTTTATTTTTTATTTTTTATTTTTTTTATTATTATATACATACATATGGTTTCTAAAAATCAAGCTGATTATTAAATTTTTTTTTTTCTTAACTGTTAGTCTTACTTAAGAAAGAATGGAGTTAGAAAATTAGAAATATGTATTGGAGGAGACAGAGTTTAATATGGTAATTAAAAATTTAGGAGAGAATATTTAGTATGTAATAATTAAGCTAATGATTTATGAGAGATAATTTATTTTTGTAATAATTTAATTCAAAAAAGATAAAAAAGATAATCTTGTAATAAAATGAAGTGTCTTTAGAATTTTTTAAAATTTAAATTTTAATAATTGAATGTTTTTAGAAAAGAAGTGTAAAAAGAAAAAAATGGATTGTCAAAAGAAGCTATCTTCCAAAAAACATCTAAAATAAACTATTGTCATCCCCTTATTTACTAAAATGCCGTTCATTGGATGAAATTAGATGGGATGGTCATTTGTGTTACACTTTTTACAAAAAATAACCATTTTAAAATCAATTCCTAATTTAGTGGCCATTTTGATTGTATCATCAAATTTGATGACCAGGATAATTATCCCTTTATCTTTTCATACACTTAGTTAATCTAACCTCCGTTAGATTAAATATTCATCCTGATCCCTCAGGACAATCCCTTACTAACCATTTTACTAAGTTCTGTATTTAATTGTGGTTACAAATGGTTGAAACTCAATTATCAAAACCAAAGTATAAATATCTTTTTGACAATATTAAACGGCCCTTGTCACAAGCCAAGCAATATCCGAGGAGTTGATGAGTTCAACTGAAATTAGTTGAAAGTTGAAACTACATATTCATTCTTTGCAACTAATTCATAAAGGTATTAAGTGTTTCATTATCAATGTCAATTAAATTAAAGCAAATTGTTAATAGTGATGGTTATTCACAGTCCATCAATTATCTTTTTCACTCTGTTTTCATTGTATGAACAAAAACCAAGATAGAAACTATAATGAATGTAGGTACAGATTCCCGAATCTTTTTTCTAATCTAATGACACCTAAGCAAAAAAATCATTACATTCCTTTTATTTTTCACTGCCCTAGATTTTTATCATTGAAGTAGTTACTGAAATTGATTTTAGCTTTACTTAATGTTTATCGAGCATCTTTTTCGGTCCAGTCTTGAGATCTGAACAAGTTGCGCCTTACGTGACCTGGTTGTCTTGGCAGGCCATGGCCCAGACGAAAAAGATTACTTTCCTGCATCTGAAATAAACTAAAGCCTTACAAATTTCGTAGCCCTTTGAAATACAAACAGTACAGGCATTTCAAGCAATGAGCAGGCATATTTTACAACTATACATACAAAAACTGGGCAACTTAGAAGTAGTTTTGCTTCAGTAATCATACTAGACGCTGCTTCATACCAAATTTTTTTATGCCAGTGAACGACCATATTCAGCACAAAATTGTACCCCTGGAATATTTATGGCTTTCAAGGATAGGCCTGTACACCGGAGACATATGTTGCCTCGATAGATGCAGACCCTTCAGCAGCAAAGTCCTCCCACGAATCAGTCGACAGTGTGACAAAATCTGCCAGTTTCCCCGGAGATAATGATCCCAAATCATTTTCAAGAAAGCATGCGTGAGCTGCTGAAAGCGTGTGCCTACCATATAGAAAGTGTTCATCTCCGGTTGTAAGTTTTGATGAGTGGATGCATAAATTAAAGTATAGAAAAAAGACAAGGATAAGGTCACAGTACAGTTATCCATTTCAAAAACATCGCCAAGCAAGACAAAGAATGAAAGTTCCATCTACGTATGTACAACAGACGACCAATCATAATTGAATCACGTAACATCTGAAAGAACAAATATTTCAAAATTGCTTACGCTATTACTGCATCAGCTAATGAAATTCGCTCCCACTGAATCCAAGCTTTGTCCCAACTGGGAGGTATTCTTTTCATGGAAATCCTGATATCATGTAAAGGATTGATATCCACAACCTACAAAAACAATAGTAGTCTGAGATTCTACAATGTTGGAGTATCAAAACTCAACAGAAACAAATTTCTCATGAGTTATAATACTTACTGGCCAGTCAGATCCTAGTGCCAACTTCGCATTACTAGCTAGAAGTGACCGAAACAGATAAGATCCTTTTTCAGCCCTATCCATACCAAGTTTTTTGATTGCAGAATCAGCATCACCTAAAAGGTGCTGCGGCTGTTGGCATTTGGCATTGCTTTATTCATCCCAAATTAAAAAGCAAATATAGAACACAAAATAAGGGGGATGATAACAGCCTTTCACGAGGAGAAGAATAATTAATTATAAAATGATTTGAAAGGCTCTAGCAAACATGATTCTGTAGCAGAAGATACTTTATCCAGTAGAGATGATTTGTTATGTAAAATGAGATCTATGAAAGATATAAATGTTTATCGCACCAGAATTTAAATGGTTCTACCTTTCCCTATTATTCTTCCCAACAAGATCAGTAAGACACTTTAATTGTTTCCACATCTGCTAAAACCAATGTTGGTTAAAGAAAATATGGCCCAGTTGGTGAAATCAGCACCAAAAGTTTATAGAATATAGTCCAAAGCTGAATGTCAACCCATTTCAAGAACAATTCGAGGACAAGTGTTCACAAGCAGTCTTATATTAGCAAAATATAAATGAATGAAAGCCCAAAAAGTAGTTACAATAAAAACCTGCACTGAAGCAACAATCCCTTGATCACCAAACCGAACAGCAGCCCCAGGAGCCAAATGTTGGGCATGCTCAATCTGAAAATATTGTTTTATTTATGAAAAGCTATGTGCATAAACATTCATCACAAGATAAAAAGTCCAGTCACCTTAGATAATGAAGAATAATACTAATAAATATTGACGCTTTTCATATATTATCAATAAACTTTACCCTAAATCTTCGGTCTCTCATTCCAGATGTTGCAACTGATTTATAGATATCAAGGACCAAATCATTTGCTCTATCACCTATAGCATGAATGGCAACCTGCAAAAACAATGTGATGCCATTTATTGAATGGTGAATACTGTTGACACTTGCATCTGGCACATCTATGGAATTATATAAAGTGGGTGGTAGAATGACAAGTACCTGAAGCCCAGATTTATATGATGACATGGTCATGTTGAAAAGACTTTCAATTTCCGTGACTTGTAGACCATAATTATCAGGCTCATCAGCATATGGCTACAGAAATAAGAAACCCATATTAGTCCTAGGTAAAACCGAAACATACACAAGTACAAAAGCTAACTAATAATACTCTAAACTAACTGTTAGTTCTAGTCCCAGCTATAATTAGTGACAGCTCTTCAATGATAAATTAATATTTCAGCACCAACTACGAGTCTAAATAAAATAAACTTTAGGTCCAATAATATTTTCTCACATTATATTCATCTGCACTTTTGTTAGCAAGACCATTTGGAAAGGTATTTGGAACCTCAGTCGATGAGATTTAGAATGCAAATAAATATATCACTTGTTTCAAGAGGAAATTGTATCTCTTGAAAAAATTGAAATTCATGCTAAAACTATTACAAGGTATTTGAAACAGTTTTTATTCTGAGATTTTACAAGATTTGTATCTTTTTCTTATCGTTTTCTTTGGGCTCTTGGTTTTCAATGGGTATTTAATATTTATCAGTTTTCACTACTATAAACAAGTTGTTGACTATTGAAAATTCCATTCCACTATTACTCAGTCTAATCTGGCACAGTAATACAGTATTATAATTTCAATTTTCTGGAATGCTCAAATTCCTCTCACTAAGAAGTTTTATTTCCGTATACAAAAATGAATGGAACATGCATTGTTTGAAGTTCATTTTTGTTAGATAGTTTTATATCACTAAGTGGGCCCTTACCTAAAATCTTAAGTTCTTGAGTCTAACAGTTACTAACATAACATCATAGCATGGTTCACCAAGGAATCTTAGGTTCAAGTCCCCACTTATGATTGTATTACCTATTTCTAAATTTTTTTTGCACTTGAATCTATAACAAGGCTTGGGCCATGCATGCGGCAAACCCTTTGGTCTTGCATGAGTGGGGTGTGTTAGATAGTTTTATATCTTGACCCTAACATAACAGCTTAAGTTTTTAGCCGAGATAAAACAATGATATCAAACAACATTGAAGCTTTTGCTGATAACAGTTTACTCATGGCCTCTGCTTTTTCTTGGCCTTCATATTGTTTTCAGCCAGAATGCTCCTTGACTGATGCTTTTCTGTAAGCAGTTTGTTCTAAAATTTAAACTATAAAATGGGTCCAAAGAGGGAAAGCTGAACTGAAGAAAGTTTAAACAACAACAAAAATGAACGTGATTCGATAAATGGAATTTAAATATTTATAAAGTACTATAATGTTCTTTTATTATTTTTTTTTTAAAAACTAAAGTACTATAATGTTCTAAGCATGAATAAATACAGTGGTTACAACTCACCTCATGAAAGAGTGCACTGTTAGAACCTAAAGACCCGTCGGCATAACCCTTAACCCCACCCAAGTAAACCCAATTGCTCAGGGCGTGACCTGTTTTGTTAATAAGATCCTGACCAGAAAAATCTATATGTAAGTGACAACAAATAATAGAAAAAATGACGAAGATAAACAATTAATTTGGCGCCATTAGATATCAAATAGAACAATGAAGAAGCTATTCCAAAAAAACTTTCAAGAAGATCATACTGCTAAACTTGACCATGTCTCCAGTGGAAAAAATAAGCAAACCCTGATCCGCATCTTTGCAGATGAAACAGCCCATTGGTAGACATCTGTGAGAATAAAGAAGATTACTTAAGTCAATTATGGACCAAAAGATCACTAATCCAAGGGGTGCAATAAAGATCCAAGATGAAATTTAGATCTGGAAAATATCATACCCAATTTTATTCTTGGATGAAATTAGACATTCAAGAAACAAGTACAGTTTAATGTCCCCTGGTTATCAACTTACTTCATTATGTTCTGCTAGCACTTGAACTTACATCAAGTTTCTAATAGCATTCGCATGGGTTTATTAAAATTTTCTCAATTCAAATTCAAATGCATTTTTTTTAATCTGAATTCAACAATTGACAATTTTAGCAGCCAACTCTATTATATATAAGTTTCCTCCATACCATAAAACAAAATAGAAAAGGTCAGATATAAGACTTGATAAACCCTATCAAAATGTTGACTAAAACCTGAAAAATCTTCCCAGGAATGCTGTACTGATGCCCCAGGGAAATATCTTCCAAAATCAACAACAGTTGTCACTCCCCTTGTCAAGGCCAAATTGCTGGCTCTAAGCAAAGCTTCCCTCCTTTCATCTACAGAGACCTCAGGAATCAAGGGGAGAATAAGTTTCATTGCAGCATCGATCAGCAATCCAGTGGGTCCTGCATGAGGACAATTGTTTATTAGTAACTTATAGGAATAATCCTATGAAAGTAACTTATTGCAAGCAAATAAACATCTAGTTGATATGCTCAGAAGTCTACTGTGCTAAATATATGGAACTGTCAAGCTTGCCATCTAAATTTCATAATAAAAAAGCTATAATCACTCAAGTAAGAGAAAACCAACCAAGTCAACCTGATCAACCAACTAGAAGCGTCAACTGACATTTTACGTGACCCTTTTCTTTTGAAAAGGATTTTAATCCTGCTAAAAGCACTGTGTTGGAAGAGAACCTTACTTGATTACAGTATAGACTGTATAGTCTTCTGTCATTGCAAGACTTGACCAAATATTATACACATAAATACACAAGCAATAGAAAGAGAGAAAGAAAGTTAAGCCACCACGATATTCCCGGACCTTAACTAATTCTCCCTGGGCCCAAATCCCTGTAAACAAAGGTTCTGATGGTGTGTATTGTTAATTATTACTAAAACTTTCATCACCACCAAACCTCCACAAAAACCAGCATATATTCAAAAGAGTTAAACATGTGGGTGTATATAAATTTGGTAATCTGGCCAATCTAAACCATTTCAAAATATTAATCAGCCTCAGATTACCTCCATCAGATGCTTTCACAATAGTTCCACCATTTGGATCTTGTGATAAATTAGTAATCTGAGCCAGTTGTAGTGCCACTGAATTAGCCAAGCCCATATGACCATCTATCCTTGATAACCAAACCTAACCACAAGATATTATATATTAGGAACTTAACATTGTGAATTCCTATTTTTATGCAAAAAGCTAATATAAATTACGTTAGATGTTCTTACAGGATTGTGAGGAGTCATATCATCAATCCAGGATGCTACTGGCATTTCCCCTCCCCAAAGGTCATTGTTCCATCCACCACCCAAAACCCAGGAACCCTTTTTTGAGTCTGAAAATGTTTGTTTCAACATATGTAAGCCCAATACTAAGAATATAAGGTAAAATCATTTTAAGAAACCCTATTGAACATGGTCACTGCACGCCAAGAGATTTACTTCTCACTGCTTCTTTGACCCTTCTCATAAATTCATCCTTATGATTAACACCTCGCAGTTCCACCCGTACCATCTGTTTTCCATTGACAACATCTCAACTCAATAAGTACAGACTGCAACCAGTAAAATCACTGAATACTGCCATGAGTAATGATAAAAACACTACATTTATAGAGGAAATTTCTAAATAAAAATTTATTGAATGAAAAACTAAGTCAGTGGTTTGTTTGAAATCCCTGAAATTTTTTATCAATGGACACCATTTCACATGCAAAGATGATGTACTATTTTATCAATGTGCAACTAGATATCAACAAGAGGACAAATGATGCGGCTGCAGTTTATGCCTAAACAAATAGACCTTCCGATGCCATTTTTACTAACTAATCGTTACAGCAAACTACTGCAATTTTCTGTTATGAGAAATAATGTGTCAAGAAACCTTGGTCTACCGTCTATATCATTTCAACTTCATCCATCCATCCTAGCATATGCTACATTTGCATCACACGGTCTAGCATAAACCCGGGACTTGCTTCTTTTTCTACCCCAAAATATACAAGATGGTTCCTTGTAAGTTGTAACAGCAAAGCTGGGTTTTTCAATCAATGTCAAGCTGATGATCAAACAAAGAGAAACTAAAAAGAACAAAGTCTGAAAATCAGTTTAGTTGCTAAACCTGCAGTCCTCCAGGAATCAAGTGCACATGAGAATCAATAAATCCAGGAACCACAACTTTCCCATCAAGATTCAATATTTTTGTTCCATCTCCAGCCAACTCCTGTTTTTTTTTTTTTTCACATTATAGTCAACACCCACATGAAAAGTAACATTTTTAATGAATAAAACAAAAACATATATTCAATAAAATCAAACATAGAGAACCTGAAGAGCAGAGTAGTTGCCAACGCGGAGAATCCTGCCGTTTTGGACGGCCATGGAGTCAGCAAACGGAAGAGAAACATCGCTGGTGAATATAATTCCATTCTTCAATATCAAGTCAGCTGTTAGAAGTCTTGGAAGTGTTGAATTGAACCAATCTGCAAACCCAGAATAAGAAAAATCAACCCCAACTGTGAATGGTTTAGTGGGTATGTGTTTGTGTGTGGTAGGTGCTTACAGTGGTTGAGAAGAGGAAGAGAGAGAAGGGAAAGGGCGAGAACGATTGTCGCTGATATTAGAGTGTACAAGTTCATGATTCAGTGAGTTATTCAGTGAGTAAACAATTATCAAAATCAGTAGATTCTACAGAGACAAATGTGTAAAAAAGATGTTTTTATACTCATGAAACGCGTTGGAGTTATTTACTAATGACTGTAAAGCTTAATACTTTCCCTCGTTTATTTGGCCGCCGTATTAGGCAAGAAATAAAACATAGGTATTTATCCGTATCGGATTTTTAAATTTATAGATATATCAGGAATATTATCATTATCGGTGGTTATTCAGTAAAAAATTAAAAAAAAAAATAATGGATATTTATATATAAAGTTAGAATTTTTTTATGAAATTTTAAGACAAGCTTAAACAAGTAATTATACATCACATGAATCATATTTCAACGATAAATTAACATAATTATGAGTTTAATATTAATTATAACATAGATAGAGTTTGTATATAATTTTTAAAATTGAGTATTTAATAGAATAATATTTTGTTTCACTTTTAGAATATTATATACAATATAAAGAGATTAAATATTTAATAAAAAAAATTATCATTAAATATATATATAGTCCCATACTTCCAAGATTATATCATAAATCATAATTCATACATAATAATACATTACATGTCTGAAATTTAAAACCAAAATGAATTCCTTACTGGTTCAAATACATAAGATACATTTTTATCTTGATTCGAACAACAATTTTCCCAGGAAAACGTGCTAGTATAATTTTCAAGGTAGTTATTAATATGTCACACGTATGTTGTTTGATCTCTTCCAACTGATCCATGATTTGGGTAGTTTGGATTTACCCAACTTGGTGGATATTGTTGATCTGCTTGCATAGGTATTACATATGACATTTGTGGAGAAGGATAATCAAATATACTGCAGCCACCATAATTACCATAATATAGTACATAAGAACCCGACCTTGTCTGCGAATCACCCAAATAACTATTTTCTGTGTTCATACTTATTGAGGAGAGAGTCATATTAAAAGAACCTTTATCAATTTGACTTGTTCCTCCATGTTGTCTACCACGATTTTAATCAAAATTACATGCTTGAGCATCTCAACCTACCGCACTAGCATTCCAACCAATTGCATTAGCATCCCAACCTCTGGCACGAACATCCCAACTTGTTGTACCAGCATTCTAACCTCTTACACCAGAATCCCAACCTCCTTCGTCATCTCCATCATCTTTTCTTCATTATTTCCATCAGAGGTATGTTTGTCATCGGAAGAGCTGTTAACAGTAACTCCACGATCTACACCAACTTCTTCTCTAATTACTTGTTCAACATTTATTCTCATGTCTCGAGCATGAGAAGCAATTTGTAGATCAGGATTTCCCTCATCATCATCCAAATAAGCAAGTCTAATCCAATCAAAAAAAGGATTCTCATTATCATCCCTTGCTTCAGCATCTACTTGAAGTAGATCCATAAAATTAGTTTCATCTATTTTATCTTTTTCAGCTACTATATCCTTAAGTTTCAACTTCATATTATAATAACAATAAACAAGTTGTTCAAACTTAGAATAGGCAAGACAGTTTCTTTGTTTTATATGGATTAAAGTAAATGTGGACCAATTTTTTTTGCATGCAAAATATGATGTTGTTTGTGATAGTATGTGAACTACTATTGCACGCAATAATGAAGCACAATTTTCATACATTGCCCACTAATCAGCTGCAATAAAAATTATTAAGTATTATAAGCTTGAATACCATGTTAATGATATTACATTATTATTACATAGATTTTTGTAATAAAACTTATATACTCGGTTGCATTTTGTTTCTAGCTATCATAACTGCTCGTTCACTAAAACTTTACTTTCTATCCTTAAAGTATGTGAGCTACATTCATGACTCATGAGATCAGTATGTAAATAATATATATAAATATAAGTATATGACACAATACTCCCATGCAAAAAAGTTATAATATTGGAATTATAAAATTGATTGTAAGTTTCAACTTTTTACCCCATTTCCAAAATTAGCAATCCCTACAGTTTCAGGGTCTAATTGTATATAGACAATATGTACGGCTTTCAAAAGATCTGAATTATCCCCAATATTGTCTCTATATTGGTACTTTGGGTTTAAATAGTAAGCTAGAAGAAAAAAATAATAATTTTAGTATGAATAATAAAATAATTTTCAATATAGATTATTTGAACAATAATTTAAGTGTTTAAGATTAATTTTTAATTTTTTTTTTTTTTTGCAAAATATCCCTGGATTTCGGGATGAAATTCACAATATTTTGGGAATATCGAGATATTTCGGGAATATCAGGAGATTTTTATGGATATTTTGAAATCGATCGGATTTTTGCTAGATATTGGATATTACCCCTGTTTCGTTATTGATCCCTTCAAAATATGGATATATCGATTTTAAGCTCCTTGGTATTAGGTATTAAAATGTTGCAACAACAATACAATGATTGGGGTGTAAACACTCTATTGTATTATTTTAGTACATTTTAATTGTCTAATATTGCAAACATCGTATCAACTAATACATTATATTTTGTGGTATTATATTGTATTATATTAGAAAAAAAAAAAATTTCATTTTTTTTTTCAATGAATATGGAATATTGATAAAATATGTGTTATGTTGTTAATATATATATTTTTTTAATTTCAAAAAACATAGGAAAATTTTATTTGAATTTTTTGTTTCAATTAAAATAAATATTTATTGATTTTTTATAAAAAATATTGATTGATTGATTTATTTATGGTAAGGATATTTAAAAAACTTAAAGGTACTAGTGTCCCCTGAATTATATCCGAATTGCTCATTTGTCCTATAAAATCAAAAAATGGTCACTAAACCCCCTAAACTATCGGAAATTGGCAGCAATGGACGGAATCCAAACGGAAACCTATTTCCATCTCTAAGTGAAGTCATGTGACTTCCATGTGAGACTGTAATGAAGGGTAAAATTGGTATTAAAAAAATTAAGTCGTGAGGGGTAAACTGTATATATTTACTTTGTAAAAAAATTTCCCTAAAATTCCCCAAGTCCTCTTGATTAGGGTTTCCTTATTCGAAGCTTGTTTTCCCCAATTGAGGTTACATTAGCTTGTTTGTTGCTATTTATTGCTGTGTTGACGACCAAATCCTCTCGAAATGGTTGGACCAAGGACAAACGATGGTGAACAACCGCAATATGACAAGTTTTCTGTTGATATAGATGACGAACGATGTTTTATGTGTTGTTTGTTAGGATTATGCTCAATAGTAAGAGTGTAATAATGTAATTGATAATCTTTTCATATTAATAAAGTGATTTCTGATTTAACAAATCTTATAGCATTTATAGTTTAATTATTATAATTGTCAAAGTAAATAATCATAAGGTTAAAAGACTATGAGATATGAAGAATTATTCGTACATCTGGATATGTATGAGGTAGACACAATTCTTTAGTTAGTCTTGAATATTGTTCACAATTTAAGATAAAGGTTGGGCACCTTTACCTTGTTAAAGTTGTAGATTTTTTTGCTAGCATTTGAGTGAGTTCAAATTAGATATAATGAATTTAAAATCATCAAAGTGTCTTTGGGTAAAAGAATCTAATGCACTAAGTGCATTGAATAGGATTACAATGAAATACTTTATCTAGAACCATCAGCAGATAAAAGTTTTCATTATGAGGACAATCATAGAGTCTATTTTAATTCTGAGATAAATTATGGACTTATGATTGCAAATGTTATCATTTGAGCTATCAATGAGTACGATTATATAACATAGTCTATCCTCGATAGTTTGGAGGTATTCATTTGTTAATCGATAGAGGACTTCATTTATAGTTATGGACATTGTGGCTCTATTTATTAAAATGAGAGTATAATATTATCATATGGATGTTTTGAGGTATTGGATATTAAATCTTAACTTTAAGTTTTCGATAATGACTATTGAAACATGGCTTCTGGACAAGTCAAAATATCCAAGTTCAAAATGTGGTTATATGAGTAAATATGGTAACTAGGAGAGCTATAAGCGGTCTATGAGCTCTTGGCGATTACTGATATTATTCACGAGGATACACTATCTCCTATAAGATTGTCTAGTGTTTGAATGAGAAACATTTACTTGTTTTATCTTTATTTAGAGTACAATTTTAGCTCTTTAGTGGAATGAGCAAAAATTAATAGATTGGCTCTAAGTGAATTATTTGTTGATTGTGATTGGGTTATGTCTATTGAAGCTTAAATTTAGATAGTCCGCCAAGATCTCCAATCTACACGGACTTACATGGATCACTTGATATATTCTACCGGACTAATTATGGGTCTATCTAGAATTGTATTTAATATATTAAGAATATAATTTATACATTATTTATTTAATGGGCTATTAAATTATATTAATATATTAATGGAAGGCATGTGGGCTTGTTTCTTTTAGTAAGAATGGGTCTAGTTCACATGTGGGCTTTTTATTAAAATCTAATGGATTTAATAAAATGGAAAAACAATATGTAAGCACATATATATACATGTTGGGTGGCAAGGTCAATAATATTGCCTAATATATTGTTTCATTTTATTATTTAATTAAATGAAAATTAATTAATTAATTAATTATTTATTTAATGAAGAATCAAAATCTTTTTCTGACTAGGAAATATGTTTCTTAGTATTATACTATTGTTGGTAGTATAATTAATTTTAAAGACTTTATTTGGTAAGTAGATAAGTAAAAGTAATTTATTTATCTAGTCAAATAAGGAAGTTTTTGATATAGTCATAAATACACAAAAGAGTTGGATTAGGGTTTGGAATTCTAAAGAATGATAGGAGTCATTTGTGGAAATACAAATCCTTTTCAAGTAAGGATTTCGGCCAACCTTATTCTTTTTAGGGAAGAATTTCGGTCACCATGTATAATCCCCATCATAGAATTCAGCCACTCTCTCAGTTGCTTGATAAAGAATTATTTTTCTAGAGCTTAAAAAATAGAATCCATCTCTTAGACTTATGTGGAAAAGTTCGGCTAAATGAGAGATAGTGAGTAGAGACGTTTTATTTCAATAGTGCATTAGAAGCTTTTATATCAAAATGTTTTGTGCACAATTTCGATTTAGGTTCACGCGAGTTTCTATCAAAAGATTGATAATTCAAAAGTGACCGGAATGTTCTTTATGATCTTTTGTGAGTTTTTGTGACTAACGAAAAAGAAAAAGTTTTTGTTATCCATCCTCAGGTACTCAATTCAAAGAAAGGGAGACCACGCTCCTAGGTGATCCACGTTCGTGATTGGATTGGAAGATCTTACAGATTACCATCAACGTAAAGTCAATTGGATCACACAACAAAAGGTATGTTACTTTTGTTTATACATTAATTTAATTAAGGGTTAAGGTTCATCTTTTAAAAGGGAAAATTTTTGTTATATACTAAACCTATTTTTTGCATTCCGTTGCGCGTATAAACCGTTTTCCCCTACATTGTTGAGGTGTAATTTGTGTTTTATGAGAACGAGATTTGTCTATTTCTTGTTGTATGTATTTTTGGGGTGTATTTTGGGATGAGTTTGCATCTAAAGGTTTTTGACATGTTTTTTCACGAGTTTGAGAAATTGTTCTGTAATATCATTGTCTATTACAGAACAGACATAAATACAAAAAGAATGAGAACACTGCTGAAATAAAAAATTTCTCATGTAAGACCCTACTGTCAACTTGAAATATCCTTTTCAATTACAGTGTGTTGGTTTCTTTATTGAATGTTTTTGCCAAACCCTCATTCCACATGCCTTGTAACATTGACATGTTTGTAGACTTGCAAAAGGTACACCTTATTTTGATAGTGAAATTGAATGAGTGGTTTATTCATTGACCGTGTGTTGACTTGGTTGCTATTTGTTGTCTGTTTCTTGACTTGCAACAGTGATAGTGACCTGTTAATTTGTTAGTTAGATTACTGTTATTTATTTAGATGTCATTACCATTATTTACTTTGATTAAATTTCTTGTAATTGCACTAATTAGTTTGATTTCTTTTGTACATCTCGATAACCCAGAGATATTTTTCAGCTTTACAGTGCATCATGGTGGAGGGTATGATGGTGAAATGGAAAACTATATTGGGGGGAAAATTAACCTCAAGGGATGATGCCTCTGGTCACTGGGGCAAGCCGTAAACTTAGATGTCCTGGGTTCTATCCCTAGCATCCACGTTTCTTTTGGGGCCACTGGAGGTTTACCTGGTTGTTAACTTTAGGGTCTCGTGGGATTAGTTGAGGTGCGTGCAAGCTGGCCCGGACACCCACGGATACAATATATATATATATATATATATATATTGGGGGGAAAATTAATTTTTTTGACTATTTGAATCTTAATGAATTGTTTATGTTGTACCTTGATGATATTGCCTTAGAGTTAGGGTATAAGCTGCCTGTTGGGTATTGGATTCAATTGCTAGGGTATGGAAAACCCTTAAATATAAATTGTGATCAGACATTGTTGTCGATTGGTCATATGATTCCTCATAATAGGGTCTTAGATTTGTTTCTTGAGCCTATAGAAGCATTGTAAACAGTCAGGGGAGATGAAATGATTCAGTATCAACACCAGAGGCTGATAATGATTGGGCAGAAACTGATGTGGATGGTAAGGGGACAGATGTGGTTGTTAATGGGCCTGATATGGGTGGTAAGAGGCCTGATGTGGTTATTAATGGGCCTGATGTGGTTGGGCTAAATGAAGAGAGTGTAGATGAATTGAATGGAGAAGCTGCTGAGAGAGATAAGTTGCAGAGGAAATAAAAGGGGAAACATGTAGCAGAAGAGGTAGAAAGTGATGGTGTAGAAGAAGTAGAAAGTGATGGTAGTGATTAGGACTTGGTGGAGTCTGATTGTGAGCAACAAGAGTAAGAAATAACGGCTGATACATGTGTGGGTCCTATAAGGAGTTGGGAGTCATTACATTTTGTAGATATTCCACGTCTAGAAAGTGGAGTTGGATATGATATTGATGAAGGATTAGAGGATCTGAACAACTTGAATGGATCTGATTCTGATTCTGATACTAGGGGGGTTATACAAAACCTATTAGTCAATTTAAGAAGAAAAGATACCATGAATTCAATCCAAGTCGTGACATGCAAGATCCAAAGTTTGTGCTTGGTATGGAGTTTGGTAGCGCCGATGTGTTCAGAAATGCCATTAGGGCACATGCTGTAAAAAATAGGAGAGCTATTAGATTTAAGAAAAATGATCTTAATCGGATTAGGGCAGTTTGTGTGAATGAGGGTTGCAATTGGTTTGTATGGATCTTGGTTAAGTGATAAGAGGTTTTTTAAGATAAAGTCTTTTAGTGATGACCACACATGTGCAATGTCATTTAAGAATATGTTTGTTAATTCGAAATTGATTGTTGAGAAGTATGTAGATCAATGAAGGGTAAACCCTAATTGGAACTTTTGCTGGAGTGGCTCACTAATTGAAGGTAGACACTAGTGTGGATGTGTCAGTTTGGCAGTACTATCGTGCTAGGAAAAGAGCTAAAAAAAATGATCTAGGATTCTGTTGAGGAGCAATAATCCAAAGTTCGGGACTATGGTGTAGAAATTATGAGAACCAACCTAGGAAGTACAGTTAGTTTGAAGAGTTATACAAGAGAAAGAGAAGAAAATCCTAGGTTTCAAAGGTTGTACATTTGCCTTAATGCATTGAAGAAAGGTTAGAAAGAGGGTTGCAGGCCAATTTTAGGCTTGGAAGGTTGTCACACCAAAGTAGTTCACCTGAGACAGCTTCTGACAGCCATTGGCATTGATCCTAGCAACCAGATGTATCATGTAGCCTATGTGTTGGTACAGTGTGAGTGTAGGGATACATGAGTTTGGTTTCTAGAGTTGTTGGCTGTTAATTTGGGAATCAACAACTCATATAGGATTGTATGGATTTCAGACAAACAAAAGAGATTAATAGATGCCATAAGTGAATTATTTCCACATTCTGAACATCGGTTCTGTGTCAAGCACTTTCATAGCAATTTCAAATGTGAACACAAGGGCTTGCTACTAAAACAGATCCTTTTGTGTGCTACAAAGTCCATAACTAAACAAAAGTAAGGATTTTTCTTTCCTTGAAGTTACAATTTGTTACAATTTGTTTTCATTTGAAGTTACAATTTGTTTTTATTTAACTTGACAGATGTAAAAGGAGTATGGAGAGGATGAGAAGTGCAAGTGAAAATGCATACAAATGGTTAGAAGACAAGGATTCGAAGCACTAGTCACTGACCTTTTTCACAAACACTGCATTATGTGACATGTTATGCAATAACATGTGTGAAGCTTTCAACTCAGCATTATTAAAAGCTAGCAACAAGCCAATGCTCACTCTGATGGAGATGATTAGGAACTACTTGATGAAAAGGCTTGTGAGGAAGAGAGTTGGACTGGAGAGGTGGAAACATGAAATAGGTCCCAAAGTGTTCAAGTTTGTTAAGAAGGTCAAGCTGGAGAGTAACATCCGTCGCCCTGAATACTGTGGAAACCATAAGTATCAAGTCCAAGGTTATGGAGATGAGCAGTATGTTGTTGACATCCAAAACAAGACTTGTGCTTGCAATAAGTGGCCGCTGATAGGGATTCCTTGTATTCATGGTATGTCTACTCTATTGAATTCCAACCATGACCCTATTCAATTCGTACACAACATGTACAAGAAGGAAACGTTTATGAAGGCATATAATCAGGTCATTTATGGCATCAATGGGCCAACCATGTGACTAAACACCAATGAGAAACCTTTTCAAGTTCCAAAATTCAGGAAACAGAGGGGTAGGCTAAAGAAGGCAAGGAATCTTCAAACTGATGAGGTTAGGGTAGAAGGGAAAGTCCAGCCGAGGAGGAATTACATAAGGATTAAGTGCAACGAATGTAATGAAAGTTGGCACAATAAGACCACTTGTGACAAAAGGAAAGGAACTGAAGCTATTGAACCGAGCCAAGGAACCTAGACAACCAAGAGCAAAAATCAACTTTTTGTGTATAGGTTTTTGTATGCCTAATGAAAAGGCAACTTTTTGCTGTTGTGCTATTGCATAAGTTTGTTGATATGTAATCTGGTACTGTTATTTACATTAGATAGACCAGTTGATGGGATTTGCTTTTGTAATGCATGATATGTAATGTTTGTTGATGGTTGGTTAATGGATTTCAGATTGTAATGTTTGTTGATGATTGCTACTTGGTACTCAATTGGAAATGTAATGCTTGTTGATGGTTGGTACTCAATTTGAATTGTAATGTTTGTTGATGGTTGCATTTGGTATGTCTGCTATATTGTATTTTATTATGGTATATTGTTTTTGATTCAGGTTTGTTGGTTTCATGAGTCATGCCTTGACTCATTGCTGATGATGTGCACATTAGTTAGGTAATTTAATTGCTATTAATTGTTGGACAGATCAAGTACAGTGACAATAGAAAGAATTGTTGATGCCAAATTGCAACTTCATTGCTGCATTGATATAAATTAGATTTATGGAACACAAAACTACAATATACTTGTTACAGTAGATTCATAAATTCAGTTGAAAATTTCAGAGACATTTTTTGACAACAACAAACAATATCCCTATTGCTAAAACCATAACACCAAACGACTTTCTCCTTCCATTGTCACCATTTTGCTTTCTTCTCTTTCCTGCAGAACTATAACTTCTTCATCTACAACAACTGTATTGGCATATGTAGAGCTTGTACCAATGCCTTCAAAACCATTTTCTCTCCCATTTTCGTCTCCAGCTCTCTTATTCTTCTAAGCAATCTTGGAATAATCTTCTTCGATCTTACACAAATAGGAGGGTCATACCAATTGAACAATCCACATTTCACATCACCCTAACAATCACAAAACAAACACAAAGATTCATTTATTGATGAGATTATGGAAGAATAAATAACTCATTAAAACACCCATAAACCCGAAAATTTACACAGCCCCAGAATCGTCTTCCTGGGTTTGAATCTGTCCAAGATGTGCAACGAGTAGCTTTTCTTCCATAGAAACACCTTGGGTATAAATCCCTAACATCCAAGCTTCCATCACTCATCTCTGCCCTAGAAAAAAAAAAAATGAAGAAGCGATGAACCTTTGATCCATATATCTCATGACTTAATTTTTTAATACCAATTTTACCCTTCATTGCAGTCTCACATGGAAGTCACGTGACTTCATTTAGAGACGGAAATAGGTTTTCATTTGGATTCTGTCCATTATTGCCAATTTCCAATAGTTCAGGAGGTTTCGTGACCATTTTTTGAATTCAGAGGGCAAATGAGCAATTCGGGTATAATTCAGGAGGCATCAATACCTTTAAGTCTATTTAAAATTAATTATTAAGTATTTTTTTTAAATTTTATATTTTTATAATATAATAAAATATAATAAAGTCATATATGAATAATCTAATACGATATAATACAATGCATCACCTAACACAAGTTTTTATTAATGATAATACAATCCAATACAATCCAATATAATCTAATACGGTGTGCCAAATGAACCCTAATATTAATATCAAATCCATATGATTCTTATTGATTATTCTTTTTTACAAATTCTCATCATAAGAGCATCTCCAATAGTAACGTGACTTGCATTTGAAAAAATAGTGACATGTCAACATTGTCAAGTCAATTACTTCATATGTGGCACGTAACTAAACTTGATAGACATCCAAATGAAAAGTGGTCTCCAATGCTTCACTTGTAAAATACATGTTTTTAACGACATGTCAATTTATTATTAGTCTCCTTAAATATACTTTATAATTGTTGAATAAAATAAAGTAGAAGACAAGAACGGTTGCTAACTGGGCCAACAAAATGGCTGTCCAACAGACCCTTTGAAATCAGAGAGTTATGTTGAAAACCTCTAAAAAAAAAGTTGTCTCAACTTGAAGTTGTATTAGAGAGGTTGCATTGGAGATGAATTTTTTAACAAAGTAGATATTCATTCTATGTGACATCTAATTTTTTCACAACTCATATTAGCATTGGAGATGCTCTAAGAACATTTCCGATGCAATGCTATTTTGCTATAATTTAACAAAAGTAAAATAATAATAATAATAAAAACCTGCATATGTCAAATTTGACACAGTTATAAATGCTGTATTTTTTAATTACAAAACTACCATTTTATAATTGTATTGAATGTATTAATTGTTGACTTTTATAATTTGAAATGATAAAAAATATTATATAATTGAATGTATTAATTTTATTTGTTGACTTTTATAATTTTAAATAATAAAAAATTAAAAATAGCATTTCAAATAAAATTATTCATTGGAGTACAATGCCAAAATGATATGCTAAATATAGCATTTTACTATTTTTTGTGTCAAATTTGACATTAACAATGGCATATGTATCGGAGATGGTCTAAGTATATTTGTTTTTCATGATAACCTATATACTTTCTAAATATATTAATTTGTATTTTGGATCCACCGTAATTTGTAATGCTTCCGTAGAATGTCTAATAAGATTTCCTTTCCATTCGTTAAATATATGCTTCCATTCACTTGGTTTATGACCTTATAAGCTTAAAATTAATATATCTTTAGCTTCCGGGGAATTTTTCTGTGATTCTAACTTAGTTTTAGCTTCAAAATTTCATTTAGTTTCTTTATATTGTTCATTATTTATTAGGTCTTTCTCTATTTTGTAAATATATGTTTGCTCTAGTTTGTTCAGTAATTGGTTATGGAATACTTTTGCTAGTTCCTTCTTCCTCTAAAGATTTTTTATGTTTATTTACCATAATTTCATCTTCTATATAATAAATATTATCTATATCATGTGTTAACCGCCAAAAATGGTAGGGATCTGGAGAAGAATTTTCCATACAGATTTGAAGTAGAGAGACTTCACATGGAAACGTCTTAGTACCTCGCTACTACACAGTTCAGGTATCCCGCTATTGCATTAAACCCGGTATCCCACCATCCTGACAT
The DNA here is from genome assembly GCA_035582765.1 of Acer negundo. Lineage (NCBI taxonomy): Eukaryota > Viridiplantae > Streptophyta > Magnoliopsida > Sapindales > Sapindaceae > Acer > Acer negundo. The sequence continues at coordinate 19,287,161 of CM069234.1, forward strand.
ACTAGTACCATGGTCCAGTATGAGGCGGGATATCTAGGTACCCCGACCTCTCCTAGAACCAGCCATTGAAGCAATAAAATGCTAGAAGAGCAGATTTATCAAGATAGGACAGGTATGCCAAATACGCCAAGTATGCCAAATACGCCAAGATCAAGCTACAATGATAAACTGAATACGACAACATTTAAGTAAACAAGGAAATTGCCTTGTTTCCACCATTCAAGAGTCTCATTCAAAAGTGGAGTCAACTCTTTCAGTTCTAAAAGGAATCACTTGATTCTAGGGAATCATTCCCACGATCTTCTCACCTATTACTATAGAACGCCCCCTAAATTACTAGATCACTAGATCGAATTTATAGGAGTGAACAGCAAGAAATAATACCTATATATATATATATATATGACATGATATTCTTCAGAGAAAGGGACTGGATCTTCTTTTACCACAAAGAGCATTTTTCTAGCCTCTCTACGGCCTGATTTTCTTCTTCTCTAACAAGAAACATATTATTATTCTTCTTTTACGAATGAGAGAAAAGGGCCTATGCCCACCTATTATTGTAAGCTCTTTAGAGCACTTATGATGTATTATTTTTCTACTTGTGTAAACTCCCTAGAGCATGCTTTATTGAGTAAATACATAAAGAGCGGTCACTCCCTCCACCGGATACTACCTAGGGGTTTTTCAGTCTGTGATCATACGTGATTCTTTTTTCCCCTAGGCCATTCCAACTTCTATCAAAAGACTTGTCATTTTCTCCATATCTATCTATTTTATTATGCATGTATATGTGTATGTGAGTTAGACTCTGACCCCACTGGCCTTAGTTCTCTTTTCCACCTGTCTGCACGCCAAGTCATACACAAAGAAGGGGAAAGAACATTCAGACTAGCTAAAAGAATCGAGGTAGTCTGATTCTTCATGACCACACCTATATCATTGAAGAGCACCTATCCACCCTTCTTCATGCTTTGTATTTGGGTCGGGGAACTACAAAAGAGATCTAGAAAAGAATATCAGATACGAGGTATGTGGTACGAGGTACGGGATACTGGATACAGGGTATGAGGTACGCTGTATGAGTATGAGGTACGAGGTACGAGGTATAGGGTACCGAATACGGGGTACCAAATACGGGGTACCATGCACATAAAGAAGGATCAAAGCTCTTACACCAGCATAAGAACTCCACACGCCATATCTTCTCCATATGCTTCAAGTCCCGATGGGCGGGGTAATTTTTCTCCTACCTACTGCATCTTACTCCAGAGATTTTACTCAACAAAACCATGGTAACTAGAGGTACCTACCCTGTTGCAGCCTACCAGGTAGCGGTTTGAGGGTGTTAATTGAAATTCCTTACCCAGAGTGAATTTTTGGTTAACATTTTGGCGCAGTCTGTGGGAAGTTCACTAGACCAACATGGCTTCCTTGTCTCTATATGAGCGTACATTTTCTCTATCCCTTACATATTGTCACTTTACATGTGATTTGACGTATTCTACTGCTATATTCACTACATGTTTATACCATGATGATATGATGTCATTATACTTTATTTCGCCTTACTAGTTCTATATTACTAGTGTGATTACGCAAAAAGTTTGCATGAAATCCTAATATGATTGATTGACATTTCGCCTAATATATGTTGCTGCTTGAATATGTTGAACATGAGGAGTGCATCCTGATGTAGATCCGTGAGATCTAACTAATTTATTGCCATGCAAGCTTAACTTTCTACTACTAAGGTAATAGACTTATTACTTCTGAAATATTATTCATTATTTGAGATGTCCTTTCTCTATATTTGTATATACCACCCACGCACCACGTGTGGTGTTCACTTCGTCATTTGACGAGTTTTGTTTGTTGTGGAGCAAATATGCTATGTAGGACTCCTAGTGGGGCTGGCCTACTATGTTGCCCCTATGCAGCAAACCTGCTCATATACTTATGGAGCTCCACTACAGTAGGTCCACTACCGGTAGATATCTTATCCAACAGATCCGCTCTAGTACATCTAGAGCTTTTATATAGTAAAGCTATACCTTTCCTGCTTCTTTACAGAAGATTTGCTTCATTACCAGTAGAGCTCCTACCTAGTAGATCTACCAGATTTGCACTTGTACATACGGATCCCCTCATGTCACCAGATCCACTCTTCAAAGCTCCTAGGTAGCAGGTTAACATATGCACTCGGGAAGCCAACTCAACTGTGTAATTGTAGGAATATCACGATCGGTAGAAGGCCAGTGGCTCTTCACTTCTTGTACCGAGCCGGACAACGCCCAAGTGAGACACTGTGATTCCGATTCTTATCAGCAGGTTCCAAAAACTCTTTTCAGCTGCTGGGTACTTCTTGATGCCCTAGCAAGCCTTTGGACCAGCATCTTGTATGAGGCTCCTCGCTTTTTTATACCGGGCTCTTCAACGCCCAAGTGAGCCTCCAAGGTTCCGTTTCGTCTAAGTGGAGTCCAGAGCCTCATTTCAACTGCTGGGTAATTCTTGATGCCTTAGCAAGCCTCTGGACCAGCATCATGTAAGAGGCTTCTCACATTTTGTATCAGGCTCCTCAATGCCCAAGTGAGCTTCATAGGTTCCGGTCCTTCAAAGAGGGTCTATGGCCTTATTTCAGCTGTTGGGTACTTCTTGATGCCCCAGCAAGCCTTTGGACTAGCATCATATATGAGGCTCCTCACTTTTTGTAACGGGTTCCTCAACGCTCGAGTGAGCCTCCTAGGTTCCGGTTCGTCCAAGTGGAGTCCAAAGCCTCGTTTCAGCTGTTGGGTACTTCTTAATGTCCTAGCAAGCTTTTAGACCAGCCTCATGTAGGAGGCTCTTCACTTTTTATATCGGGCTACTCAATGCCCAAGTGAGCCTTCTAGGTTCCGATTCTTTCAAATAGGAATCTAGAGCCTCATTTCAATTGATGGGTACTTCTTGATGTCATATCACCCTCTGGACCAACATCATGTAGGAGGCTCATCACTTTTGTACCAGACACTTCAACTCACAAGTGAGCCATATACGATTCCGATTCGTTCAATGAGGATCTAGAGCCTTAGTGTAGTTGATGGGTACTTCTTGATACCCTAGCAAGCCTTTGGACCAATATCATGTATGAGGCTCCTCACTTTTGTACCTGGCCCTTTAATGCCACCTACAATTTCGATTCGTTCAAGGAGGATTCCAGAGCCTTATTTCAGTTGCCGGGTACTTCTTGATGCCTTAGCAAGCCTCTGAACCAGCATCATGTATGAGGCTTCTCACTTTTGTACCGGGCCCTTCATCGCCCAAGTGAGCCACCTATGATTCCGATTCATTCAAGAAGGATTCTAGAGCCTCATTTCAGTTGTTGTGTACTTCTTGATGCCTTAGCAAGTGTCTGGTCATGTAGGAGGCTCCTTACTTTTGTACCAGACCCTTCAACGCCCAAGTGAGCCATTTACAATCCCAATTCATTATAGAGGAATCTTGAACCCCATTATTATTGTTGAAGACTCTTATCTACCTCAAGCAAGCCCTTAGGTTGGCTGTAGTACTTGGGGGCTGAAAGCTCACCATTCTCTCTTGCAATCCCCAAAAGAAGAACGATGACCCCTATATTCAAAGATCTGACTGGGTTACCAATCTATGATTAAAACACCTGATGATTGGGATTTCTTGTATATAAATACATGTTGCTCTAGATCGGATTAATCCCTTTAGGAGGATCTCCATTACTGAATCAAACCAGGAAGGCTACATAGCACTCATGATGCCCTAGATCGAGTTAACCACTTCATAAAGATCTCCATAACTGATCGCCTCAACACTAGAAAAAGCCACATGGCATTCTTGCTGCCTTGGTTAGGGAATACCCTCCTCTAGGAAGGCTCTGGTGCACAAGTGACTAAGTGGTATAGCTGCCAGCTAGACTAAGGATCCAGACTCGGGGCCCTGGTTACCTGCCACATCCTCTAGACCAGGGGAGCCTATACGGCACTCCTGAAGCCTTGGACTGGGAATACCCTCCTTCGAGAAAACCTAGTGCTAAAGTGGCCTTAGTTGCCTACCAGGTACAGGTCACCTAAAGATCAGGATACCTTACCAGGATACCTGATTCCTGGGTTTGCCATACAAGAAAACCTGGTGCTAAAGTGGCCTTAGTTGCCTTCTAAGTACAGGTTACCTAAGGATCAGGATACCTGATTCCTGTGTTCGCCATACAAGAAAACCTAGTGTACAAGTAGCCTTAGTTGACTACCAGACACATATCGCCTAATGATCGAGATCCCCTAGCGGGATCCTTGGTGCCGAATATTCCCTAAACAGAAGACCAAGAGAGCCTATACTACACTCATGAAGCCTCGGACGGGGAATCCTTCCTTCCTGGTAGATCGCCTAAGGATCAGGATCCTTTATCGGGATACCTGGTACCTTGATTCGCTATATGGAAACCGGGATTTCTTGTACAAGAATGCCCGAAGCCTTAGACTGGGACTAGATCCTTTCCAAGAAGTGATCTGGTGCTTAATTGGCCTAGTTATCTACCACGATCATCAACTTACCGAGATTCTTTGTACAAGAATGCCTAATGCCTTGGACTGGGACTAGATCCCCTTCAATAAGTGATCTGGTGCTTAAGTGGCCTAGTTGCCTACCATGATCATCATTTTACCGGGATTCCTTGTACAAGAATGCCCGATGCCTTGGACTGGGACTAGATCCCCTCCAAGAAGTGATCTCTAGTTGCCTACCATGATCATCATCTTACCAGGATTTCTCGTACAAGAATGCTCGATGCCTTGGACTAGGACTAGAACTAGATCTCCTCCAAGAAGTGATCTAGTGCTTAAGTGGCCTTAGTTGCCTACCAGGATCTTTTTCGCCAAAGTACCAGGATTCCTAGAAGAGGGATGCCAAGTACATTGATTCCCCAATGTTTTCGCAAAAGTGCCAGGATTCCTAGAACATGAATGTCAGGAATGACTAGTACCATGGTTCGTCTAAGCCAAGTGTGCAGGGAATGGTTTTTCGCTTCAAGTCATGGCTGCCAACGAAGAAAGATGAGCAAAATTCTTCAAGCATTACATATCCTGACTCTAACCCTAACTAGGTATCGGTGTTCAAATCAGGGGGACTTATGTTAACCGCCAAAAATGGCAGGGATCCGAAGAAGAATTTTCCATCTAGATTTGAAGTAGAGAGACTTCACAGAGAAGCGTCCTAGTACCCCGCTACTATATAGTCCAGGTATCCCGCTACTGCATTAAACCCGGTATCCCACCATCCCGACATACCAGTACCATGGTCCAGCAAGAGGCGGGATATCTAGGTACCTTGACCTCTCCTAGAACCAGCCTGCTAAGCAATAAAGCGCCAGAAGAGCAGATTTATCATGATACGACAGGTATGCCAAATACGCCAAGATCAAGCTACAATGACAACTGAATACGACAACGTTTAAGTAAACAAAGAAATTGCCTTGTTCCCACCATTCAAGAGTCTCATTCAAAAGTGGAGTCAACTCTTTCAGTTCTAAAAGGAATCACTTGATTCTAGGGAATCATTCCTACGATCTTCTTGCCTGTCACTACGGAATGCCCCGTAAATTACTAGGTCTTTAGATTGAATTTATGGGAGTGAACAACAAGAAATAATACCTATATATATATGACATGATATTCTTCAGAGAAAGGGACTGGATCTTCTTTTACCACAAAGAGCCTTTTTCTAGCCTCCATAGCCTGATCTTTTTCTTCTCCAACAAGACACATATTATTCTTCTTCTTTTTACGGATGAGAGAAAAGGCCTTATGCCCGCTTATTATTGTAAGCTCTTTGGAGCACTTATGATGTATTATTTTCCTACTTGTGTAAGCTCCCTGGAACACGCTTTATTGAGTAAATACATAAATAATGGTCACTCCCTCCACCGGATACTACCTAGGGGTTTTTCAGCATATGATCATACGTGATGCTTTTTTCCCTCTAGGCCAGTCCACCTTCTATCAAAAGACTTGTCATTCTCTCCCTATCTATCTATTTTATTATGCATGTATGTGTGTATGTGAGTTGGACTCTGACCCCACTGGCCTTAGTTCTCTTTTCCACCTGTCTGCACGCCAAGTCATACACAAAGAAGGGGAAAGAACATTCAAACTAGCTAGAAGAACCGAGGTGGTCTGATGCTTCATGACCACACCTATATAATTGAAGAGCACATTTCCACCCTCCTTCATGCTTGGTATCTGGATCGAGGAACTACAAAGATCTAGAAAAGAATACCAGATACGAGGTATGGGATACTGGATACGGGGTGCGGGGTAAAGGGTACGGGGTACGGGTTACGGGGTACGGGGTACGGGGTATGAGGTACGAGGTACGAGGTACGGGGTACCGGATATGGGGTACCGAATACGGGGTACCGGGTACAAAAAGAAGGATCAAAGCTCTTACACCAACATGGGAACTCCAAGCGCCATATCCTCTCCACATGCTTCAAGTCCCGATGAGCGGGTTGATTTTTCTCCTACCTACTGCACCTTACTCCAGATTTTTTACTCATACAAAACTATAGTACCTAGAGGTATCTACCCCGCTGTAGCCTACCAAGTAACGGTTTGAGGGTGTTAATATAAATTCCTCACCCAGAGTGAATTTTTGGTTAACATCATGTTTAAATTCATTGAAATTTTAATTATTTATTAATATCTCATCTACATCTTCTTCGGTTAATTCTACATCATTACAAAGGTTTTCAAAAAAAGAGTTCTTCTAAATAGGTTTCAGGATTTTCAAAAATTATATTTATTATATTATCTCTATTTTCTTGTAAAGTTTTTCTTTTTATTAATATTATCATAAAATACCATATTTATTACATATTCTTCGCATTCTTCTTCATTTATCTCTAAAGGATCTTGTTTTTTATAATTGCTAAATTTTTGTGTGGCTTTATTATTTGTCTTTATAAATTTTACTACTTTGTGGAACACCTATAGTTGTATTTTCTTCTAAAATTGGTAAATTTGATTCTAAACCTTGACTCATGTTTAATCTTTTAGGCACTTGCATTTTAATATATTTACTCGAAAAATATCCAACTATGCTTTTATTTATAAATCTAAATTTCTTAAGATATCTATAATAACACCTTCCTAAAACAAAAAAAAATTAGTCTAAGATTTTTGTGTTCAACATTCATTCTAAAGCCTTTTGTTTTTATACTAAGTTTTATATTTTCACAAAATTCTTTTATTTCTATATCTATATTAGGTAAGCATCGTACTATTGCTATTTTATTTCTTAAGTCTACCTCTGCACTAGCTATTTGTGCTTGCTCATGGTCTTTAAATCTAACATCATTGAAAATATATAAATATGTGTCTAATACAACCTAGGGGGTGAATGAGTTGTTAATCGATTTTTACCAATTTTTTTATTAATCAATATTAACAATATAACCCAATACAAACATACAATAAAAAATAAGTAAAAGTGCGGAAAGTAAAGAACACTTGATTTTTACATGGAAACCTTCAACAAGAAAAAACCACGGGACTAGCCACTTAAGTCACAACAATCCACTATATGAAAAGATGGTTACACCATCAAGTGATACATGGACTCTCACTCACGATAACCTCAGGCTATGGACACTACCACTTGCCACTCTTATTTCAATTCTAGTAATATCCCTCGCTCCACTAATCTTGGTGTGAGCACCCCCTAATCTACCCTTAGGCTTTTTATAGCGGCGCTTTGCAATGCTTGCCAACTAACCCTTCATTACAAGACTTCACTTGCTTGTACAACTTCACCTAGAAGTCACAAGACTTTGACTCATTGAAGAGAATTAAAAGTCTAAGTGAATATGACAATAATGCTCAAATGCAATAATGTATAAGACTACACACAAAATACTCAACTAGGAATTTAATAAGACAATCAATAAATCCAAGTTGTCAATGTCTAAATACAAATCATAAAGACTTAGCTAGATGTTATCAATTACAAAAATATCCTAGTTATCAAACAATGTCAACATGTTCATATATGAAAACTCAATTAGTTGTAGAGAATTTTTAACAACATAATTTTCAATTAGATACATAAGAACATTCTGAAATATACAATCGTAGTTAAATTGCCTAAAGCATACCTAGGGGTGAATAGTTTTTTTACACCTTTTTCAATCCCTTGAAACAAACATAAGTTTGTCCCTCAAGTTAGCTTACATTACAACACATGACCATACATACATGTATAGACAAGATATGCATGTGATCATTAAACCATTATCTATATATCAACAAGTAGTAAGAGGAAGAATAACATTAAAAATCAACAACAAAGAATACTTGTATTTCCAATAATGTTTAATGTGTTACAAGTATCAATCAAAATATAACTATACAAAAGAATTATATATAACTATGATTAAAATGATTTGCTTACATATCACAGTTAACAAAATCTTATCTCAAAATATATCACAAGTGAATATTACGCAACAAGTTAAAAACATACACATATACAAATATGAAAAAGAGAGATAGAAAGAACTAACACAAGATATTTTTTAACGTGGTAAAACCTCCAAGGAGGAAACATCCACGGGTTGAACTACAACCATTGGGTACTATATATATTGGATGATAGATTAGAAATTGCTCAAAAATGACCAACCTATGATCTACTTCCTATTGGACTCTATGTCTACCCAATCCCTATTGGTAGATACGAAATCCCTCAATGATGTGGAGCCACCATATATTAGAGTCCATCTCTACACAACATCGTTGGAAGATTAGAAATTCCTCAAGAGCCAATGCACATCCTATGCAATGCTCTTTATTGGAGTCTATGTCTAACCAAACGCCCGGGCCTACCAATATTGTAGCTAACTCCCTATCCAAGGAACTCATGCCTCTAAAGAGCCTCTCATGCATATCTATTCGGAACTTACTAATCGTAGCCATGACTTCTTGCTTGGTTATTCAGACCTCTTGTCATGACCAAGACTTCTTTGCTTGACTATCCGGACCTCTTGTCCTAGTTAAGACTTTTTTCATTTTACAAGGACTTCTTAGTGTGATCAATGAATACAAATGATGCAAACAAGCAAATTTAACATAGAACATATGATCAATACATTCCATGGAAACTAGACTTAGTCATGTGAGAACACAAGTCAAAATAGTCTAGTCATACAAATTGAATTAAAACCTAAAGCATGTGATAACACCTAACACATGTGGCTCTTAGTTTCATTCACAAATCTAATACTTGAATAAATCATATTCATGAAGCACATATTCAAGATATTAAAAACATACACCAAAAATGCTAGAATCACAAAATGTATTCAATGAATATTCTAGCCAAACTTTTAGAGTAAGGAGATAATGAATAATCAATTAAATCCTATTAGGCTCTAAATAAAAAATCACAAGTGCTAATCCTAGATTTGTTCAATTAGAGGATCTAAGCACATGCCAATGTTATTGATCATAAAATGAATCAATCAAATCACAAATAACCCTAGATATCAAACTAATCACAATACAACTCTCAAACATGTGAAAAACTAGAATCCTAGAAAACCGGTTCACATTTGTCTCTAATTAGACTTGATTAGGTTTGATTATAAAGCTATCTTTCTCAATAGCATTCATCATACATACACATACATATATAAGAAGAAACCCCAAGGTAATTGAAGGTTTAAAAAGAAGAAAGCACAAAGATTAGTTAAATACCTAAGAATCACGAGTTGGTTCAGTTTTGTGGGTAAAGCAACTAGAAAACTCGATCAAACAACCGCAAACTCTCTTGGAAAAGGTAGAGGACTTGATTACAAAGATTCTACAACTTGAATCACTCAATTCGAAGTTCGAATGAGAAAGCTATGGTGTTTGGAAGGTGAGAAAATTGGAGAGAGAAATTCTGCACTTGTGTTTTTCAAACTTTTCTTCTTGAACTAAATAGGAGAGAAAAGAGGAATTTAAAAGAGATGAAAGAGAGAGAGAGAGAGAAGTGACCAAGGGAGGGTGGCCACATCATATCCTTGTGAGAGGTGTGTGAGCCTCACGGGGCAGAAGGGCTGCTGGCCCGTGAGGCTCAGGCGCCTCACACGGCCACACCCTAAGCTTGTCCTTTGGCCATTGCTTGCCTCCCCCTCGCTCCTCTCGCATTGAATCCATCTTCGGATTACGAACTATGACTCCCTCATGCATGAGGATGACTATGAAACTTTGAAAAAAGGTTGAGAATTCAACTCGTAATACGATGACGAAGACAACACATTGTATGAGAATGCAAAGTAGCGTAGCTTCCTAGTTTAGACTCGAAACCTAATGAGTGAGTAATCAAGATGACCGAGACTCAATAAGGAATTATATGAGATCATGTTCAAGTCCAAAAACAATAAAAACTAAAAAAAATAAACACAAAGTCACACAAGTATGCCATTTCCTAGACATAGTCCTATAACATGCAAATCACAATGTTTATGAAAATAAAATCTAATGCATGTGAATACTTCAACAAGTGTGTGAATGTGTTATACCAATGGTGTACAACTATGCAGGGACACAAATGAATGTCATATGTGTGTGTGTGTGTGTGTGTGTGTGTGTGTGTGTGTGTATGTGTGTGTGTGTGTCTATGCCTTGTAAGAGGAAAGATGTCTAATATACATTTGATGAGCAATGTAGCTTATTCTTTTTTGAAGACATCATCTTGCATGAAAAGTTGCCAAGTACTCCTTGAAGCTTCAATCATCATTAATCTAAGACAACTAAACATTATAAGAAAAACAAAGTTTTGATATGGAATTCATGCCAACACAAATAAAATCCTAACACATTCAATGAAGCTTGACTCGATAAATAAACATTAATCTGTCAACCTAATCATTAACCAATTTCACAAGAATGTTCTAGGGTTAGCTATTAAGGAAAATAATCCTAATCACGTAATCTATCACAAACAAAACCCAATCATGTCATAACTTCACTAAATATGCAATAAGAGTGAAGATTTGATAAGCTAAACAATCAAAGACATGTCTTGACTAAGATAGAACAATAAATGAAGATGTGGTGATTGTTCTACTTACCAAGTCAAGAAACTAAGAAGACCATGAAGATTGATGCATGAAATATGTTAGATGCACATGGGTTTGGGTTTGAGAAGCTTTCTCTCTCTAAGAAACTCTTAATCTCTCTCTCTAGGGTTGTGTATCTTTTGTTCCCTTAAATATAAATGAGTGAAAGAGATATATTTATAGTTCTTAGATGATAGCCCAATAAATGTCATAAATTTCCCTTAAAAAATGAGCCAAATTGGACTCCAAATGAATGAGATATGTCCAAATTACGAAACAGGGTTGAAAATCAGGCTTGCCACGATCTAGGTGCCATTGTCAGCCAAGACGGTACTTGGACTGTGGAAATTGCTATCTCTAGCATGCCATTTTGTTCCAAGACGGCACTTGAACCGCGGTGAAGCGTCACAACACAACAACTTGATTTTCAAGCAGCTCAAAACATAACCAAACGACATCGAAACCTATCATATAATATACCGTTGAAAAAGTATGGATGTAAAATTTCTACTCCAATTAACAAAACATGATTTGGATTAATGTAGAAAAAGTACTGGTCATTTGAGTGACCAAAGGTCAAATTCGAATTACATCAGAGATGCCCTGTTTTAGTTGTCTCTTTGGAGATTTCAAAACCAATCTGAACGGTCATGAAATATTATGAATAATATACCGTTGGAAAGGTATGGGTGTCTAATTTGTCCAAAAATTTTCAAAACTCAATTTCAATCTTTGTATAAAAATTTATGGTCACGAGACCATACAAATGTCAGTTTTGAAAAACATTTAAAACATTGAAAAACCAATCTTTTGAAACTAGACACCTTACTTCATTCAACCACACCATATCTAACACTTATCCAAGAGAAGAATATGACCTTCTCAAATAGTCAACCATCGCGCTAAGACATGCACACCATCATACAAATGCAGACGTTTCTGATCACACAAACGGAAACAAATTACATCACACAAAACCACACTTAGATCTAACAATGAAGTGCACGTGTGATTATGTAAAGGATGCACATATATAAGCAATTAGAACACAAATACAGGATGAACAAAGCATGCATGTAGTGTGTGTGTGCACCTAAACTCTTCAAGAGACAAAATCAAGTGAATATACATTTCGCTCTTGAAGTCATGGAGATGCTTGGAAGCTTGCTTTCAAGAACCTAAGCTATCTATTACAAAATCATCCCTGATGTGGTATGTCATGAAATAAGCCAATCACAAAATAAAGGTTCTTACAATCATATAAAAATATATGTGCTTTAGTATATAACCATTCTTTGGTTTGACTCATAATTCCAATAACTACTACTCCTAACTGTATATCTGATTTTTTTTTGCTTTTTAAGTAATTTAGCACTTTGACGGCTTATTAAAGTAATTTCTTCTTGATTATTAACTACTACTAATTTAAATTTATCTCTATAAACATATAAACTACTTTTAAAAGTATATAATATTATTTTTTTTCCCTTTTAACTTGTTCAAATCCTACTTCTAATAATTTGTCTGCATCTATTTCATCTATTAAATATTCAGTTTTTTCTATTATTTGTTTACCTTTATTATTAAAGTTTAACATATTTCTAACTTTATCTACTATTGATTGTTCTATACTAGATTTTCTTGCCAATTCCATGTTTAAATATTAACTTAGGTCCTAAAATTTCTTTAATATCAACTCTTAATTTATTTGATATAGATGTTCATGTTTTGTGTTCAAAATTATTAACTCTCTCTGTTAAGTTTTCTAGTTTATCTATTTTCCGTTTAAAATTATTATTAATTTCTATTTCAAGTGTATTAATTTTTTCAATAGTTTTTAAAATGAGTTTTATAATAGTATTATTTTGTCCTTGACTAATATTATTACGTACTTTCTTTATTAAATTGTTCATCACTTATTCCTATTGGAATGTTACTAGGTATTTTTTTAAAAAATTCTTCTAAAGTTATTGCTAAAGTATTATTCATTCACTAACTTTCTTTTTTACCGTTTCTAATTGATGCTTTAAATCTTTTTGAATTTTTTTTTTTTATATATATTTTCTACTTCTATATGTAGATCTCTTATTAATTTTCTAATCTCTAATTCCACTGGTTTAGGTGTTTTTATATCTAGTATGATTATTAATTCTATTATTTCAGTCTTATTTGGAAATTTCTTGACTTGATTATTAAAGTTTGAAAGTTATTCTGTTATATAGTCTAAATTTCTTTTTAAAGTATTTACTTTAGTTTGCTCAAAGAAGCTTACTAAAATTTTTGCTGACTATTACTAGTATGAGGTATATGCTTATATTGGTTTTCTAAATGTTCTATATTACACAAAAGTTTAAATTTATTTTGTAGATTTAATTTTACCTTTCTAAAATTTGCAATCTCTAGCTCTAAATATTCAAGTTTCTTGGAACTCTAGATCTAAGTATTAAAGTGTCTTGAAATTCATATATATGGTAAAATTCTTCTATTAAGATCTATTTTGCTAATTTCTATATCTTAATCTATTTTTAAATTTAAATATTCTAACCTTTTACATTCTCTGTTAAGTTCTAATAATTTTATCTTAACTAAGTTTTTATTTTATATGAGTACTGTAAGTTTCTCAAGTTTGATTGGCTTATTTCGGTGACAAACCACAAGTGGGGTTTGATGTAAGGGTAACTTAGGCTTTTGATGGTTGGTGCTTTGCACAAACAAGGCCCTCTCAAGACCTCAAAAGAAGAAGCACTAAAGGTAAATTTCTAAGTGATTACTTACATTGAAGAGATAGTTGTACACACTCACAACTCATGCATATGTTTATTTCTTGTATGTTTCGTGTGTTTATTATGTGTGCATTACTATTCATTAATCTCTTTTCTTGCATGTTTAATTGATTGCATCTATCTTGTTAAATGTCATAACATGTTAAGTATTAGAATTCATTTTCTTCACTCAGACACACTTGCACTAATTGCATTGTTCATTTGTGAGAAGTTGCATGAGAAGGCCTTACCCTTCTCTGCTGCGGTCTTGCTGTCGCGGTTGGATAACCGTAACATGCAAACAATAGAGATGTGTTCTCTTTGCCACAGTACACTGCCGTTGTTGGGATAACCACGGCATACTAGCGACAGAGATGTGTTCTCTCTGTCACGATTGACCAACCGCGGCAATCCGTCATGCTCGTAACGCCCAAAACGCAGCAATTTTATTGGATGCTAATAAATACCCCACTTTCATTTTAGGTCGTCCCCAAGAGTTCAAATTCATATTTTTAACAAAAAGATATTTTCTAAGAGAGAAAATCATCTAAGAACTCACCTTTTAATACTCAAACAAATATTCATGTGCATCAACGATCATCTAGCATCATCCATGATATTCTAGGTGCCATCTATGCTTGGTTTTTAATCAACAGACTTAGCTTGGTAAGTTGGTCACTAATATCTTACATATTTTGTGTCTTTCTTAACAAGTAATCTCATTTATCACTTGTATGCTTATATAACATATTCTATTGACAAGATTGAGATAATTATGTTGATTATTTGAGAGTTGTATTTTGATAGCTATTATTAAGATTGTTTAATCTTTGATAGCTATGCTTTGTGACATGTCATATAGCAAAGATTGATATCTAGGATTGTGATTATTGTCATCTTTCATCCTAGATAAGCATTTAATGTAACATAGCATTACTTGCTCTTTGAATATCATATCATTCACATTAGGTTGTTTTTTCTCTTCATTGAGAAGTAAGTCTTGTGACTATTGGTGAGTGGTGCAAGTAAATTGGACTAGGTCCACTTTTATAGGCATGCGGGGTAGTAGTGGCAGGTTATAGACTGTGAGAGATTGAGGTCAACCTAGGTTGTAAACGTCATTGCAATTAGTGGATTTGATGTTTGTGTGTGGTGCACATAACAGCCCATGGTTTTTCCTTGTTAAAGGTTTCCACGTAAAATCAAGTGTTATTTAAGTTCCGCACTTTACACTTGATTTATTACTTTAACTAGATTGGGGTATTTTCGTAACATTGACTAGTCATGAAAATTGGTAAAAATGGTTAAAATCTATTCACCCCCTTTAAATAGTTTTATACACACCGTACATTATTAGTTTCAATTGGTATTAGAGTGGGTTCCTAGATATACTTAGGTGATTCTTTGCTCATTTTGGTGTGTTTTGCATTTTGTGTGATTTTTGATCATTCATACATTTGCATTCTTTTCATTCATTCATAAACACTATGAGTGGAAATAGTAGTGGCAATGAGGGTGCTTATAGCACGAGACCTCCCTTATTCACTGGCTTGAATTATGCCTCTTGGAAAGGCAAGATGAAGTCGTACATTTGCCAAATCCATGATAGGGCGTGGATGGCGGTTGAAGATGGCTACACTTCACCGATGATGATTCCTATGAGTGGAGGAGAGGATGTGCTCAAGCCTAAGGCGCAATGGAATGCGCAAGAGTTTGAGACATCGAAATGGAATAGGAAGGCGATGCATGCCATCCTATGTGCAATGGACGAAAATCAATATAAATTGATTCAAAACACTAAGATCGCTAAGGAAATGTGGGACATCCTAGAGGCTGCACATGAGGGAACTAAAGTGGTTAAGGACTCGAAGCTCCACGTCCTCCAAACTCAATTCGAGAGGCTTAAAACGGAGGAGAACGAGTGCTTCAACAACTTTGAGGTTAAGTTGATAGATATAGTCAACCAAAGTCATCAATTTGGCGACCCTTACTCGGATAGAAGGATCAAGCAAAAGATAATGAGATCGTTTCTCGAGAGATTTGAGTCCAAGGTAATGGCTTTAGAGGAGAATGATGGATACAAGGATATAAAGTTGAGTGAAGTCATTGGAAGACTTCCAGCCTATGAGTCAAGAAAGGCTAACACCTCACCTCTTAAGAAGAAAAAGAATATTGCTTTAAAGACCTCTAAGCATGACAAGAAGGAGGATGAATCGGATGAAGACATGGCACTAATTGTCAAGAAATTTAAGAAGTTCTTGAGTCTGCAAAAAATGGTTATGGCTCAAAGGAGGTTGGCTTCAAGAAAAAGACCAATGTCAAGAATGACGAGCCAAACCAAAAGGTGTCTTCAAGAGAAGGGATTCAATGCTACAAATGTGGAGGATTTAGGCACATCTCTCCGGAGTGTGGAAACTTGAAGGACAGAAGAAGAGGAAAGGCGATGGCCGCCTTATGAAGTGATGATAAGAATAAATAAAATCCTTTAAGTGATGAAAAGCTTGCCATTAACTACACGACATTTAGAGCCACTCATGTAGAAGTTGAAGTAAATGGCAATGATGCCTTGACTTGTGATCCCAAAGAAGAACTAGATGAAAAAGTAGCTAAAGAAGTTATTGGTATAGCTACTCATTGGGATATGGCTCATATAACATCAAGTGGCCAAGGTGATGGTCTTGATGAGAAAGATGACTCCATTAGTGAGATGGAAGATATAGGAGGTGACTCAAATGTTGAGAATTCATCATCTAACTCCATAAATAGAAATGTGGAGAGTATAGATCTTAATTACTATATATTCAAGTTTGAAAGCTCTAGGTTAAAGAATATAAAGGAGATTCAAAGATTGAAGAAAGAAAATCTTGAGCTTTCAACGCAAATTGACCACTTGAGTGAAGAAGTGGTGAGATCCATAGAGGATAGAGATAAGCTAAAGGATGAATTATGTAAGTGCCTCACTTTTTGATTGGCTTAATTTCGTTGACAAAACCATAATGGGGTTCAAACATGTAAGGGTAGCTTAGGATTGAAGAAATCCTCATCAAATGTCAAAGGCCCTCATTGTAGACATCAAGAGATTTAAGGAAGGTAGATTACTTGTCTTGACTCTTTATTGAAGAGATTTAGTTGCACACACACACTTGTCATGTTCGCTTGTATGCATTGCTCTTTTGTGCACTTCACTTGCCTTTTGTTGTTGTATCTTGTTGTGTGTTTTACATACGTGCATTCATGTTCTTGTTATCCCTTTATGCATGTTTATTTGATTGCATCTTGGTCATTAAAATGTTATGTCTTGGTTAGGCATTAAGATGTAAAATCTAAGAGGCATCGACGCCCTAGTTTCTGCTGTTAGGGGCCGTAGAACCAAAGGCTCAGAATTGGGACCAGAATGTCTCGTCTCAATTTTACGCCTTCATTCGGCAGCCAAGGACATAAAACAAGGCTGCAGAATCCCAGTCAATACGACTATTGGGATTTTATGCCCTTTTTTTGTGGTCACCGACCGTAGAATCAAGGGCGCAGAATTGCATTTTTCTTGCCACTTTTCTAAAATGATGTCACTTCATTTTGGCATTATATATATGTGTCTTGATAGCCTTTGGTTGTTTTTTAGAGAGAAAAATTACATTTTTGAGAAGCATAAAAGATTCTTCAAGCAAAGGTATCAAGATTTGATTTTTATAACACAAAACACAAACACCCATCTTTTTCATCTATCGTTCATCATCTAGCATGTTCTAGGTATGATTTATCTTTGGTTTTCATTGTCTCTCACATGACTTGTAGCTAGAACATCATCTTCATCTTTTACATGTTCTTGCTTTACAAGATTGCATTTTTATTACTTGACTAGTTTAAAGAATGTTTCTTTATTATGTTTTGTGAATTGTTTGTGATAGCTATTGCATATAGGGTTTGATTTGCACATATAGCTAGGTTTTATGCATGTCATATAGCAACATGATGTCTAGAAATGTCTTAAACATGTTCATCCATGTTTAGATAAGCTTAAATGTCTAACCTTGCATTTATGCTCTTTGAATATTGCATATATTCACTTTAGGCTATTAATCTCTTCACTTAGAGAGTCAAGTTTTGTATTACCATTTGGTAGTTTGCAAGCAAGGGACTAGATTCATTTTTAAAGGCCTGTAGGTAATAGTGGTGGGTTAGTAACCGTAGAGTTTGACTTGGTAAACTTAGGTTGTAATCACTATTGCAATTAGTGGATTGAGGTTCGTGTGTGGTGCATAAAATAGCCCGTGGTTTTTCCCCGTGTGGGTTTCCACGTAAAAATCAAGTGTCTTTTATTTTCCTCATGTTTACAATTGATTTTACCTTGTGACTAGTTTGGGGTTTTTTCGTTAAATTGACTTATCATGAAAATTGGGTAAAAATCGATTAAAATCTATTCACCCCCCCCCCCCCCCCCTCCCGATTATTAGGACATGCTTTATATTTATTTTCAAGTTAGCTTTATCTAAGAGAAGAGAAGAAGGGTTGAAAAGAGAGCTTGAAGAAGCAAAAGCCTCAATGGCTAAGATGACTTCAAGCACCGAGAAACTTGACCACATGTTGGGAGTTGGAAAAAGGCCAAGTGACAAAAGAGGTCTTGGCTACATTGATGACAAGGAAGCTTCCTCCTCTAGCAAGATAACCTTTATCAAGAACATGAACATCAAGATGTCTCCTCCTCCTCCTCAACACCTTAGGAAGAAGATTGACATAGGAGAGTGTTCAGGAAGTGCCCAAGTAAAGGTGGCACCAAAACATCAAGCTCAAGCTCAACCAAAAAGGGCTCCTCATGCTAACTTCCCTTAACCTAAAATCCATTAAGGGAAAAGTCTGATCATGCAAGCTTAACCGAGCAAGCAACATTGTCTTGGTCATCAACAAAAATGGAAAAACCCAATCCAACAACCAAGATAACCACAGCGATAAGGGAAAACACCAATGCATGCTCAAGGGAATGGTATGATTCCTAACTTTATTTCCACTTGTCATTTTTTGTGGTATTGATGGTCACATTAGACCAAGTTGCTTTCATTATATCAAAATGTGTAGAATTGAAAGCATGATCGAAAAGAAAAAGGCTAGAGCAAAGATGCATGTCCCTAGAGAGGAAAATACTCATTTACATGATCCTTTACCATCTAGAGCAAACCTTTGACCACTAGGATTGATATTGTATCACCTAAGTGTATTAAAAATGATGAACCCACTTGCTACGAGACTAACATGTGTCACATAGGTTCAACTAGGTCCAATGGACTTGGTAGGTCTTTAAGTCCTCATGCCCTTCATTGAAGAGGTGTGGTATTTGACCCTATATGGGGAACTCAAGCAAAAAGAGCATTTGCATACTTGTTGCATGCAAAAATTTGATAAACATTATGCTTATTTATTAATTGCTTGAGTAGCTTGGTTGCACATATGTTTATGATATTTTCTTCAATAAGTGTGAACCATTGCTTTGGTTGCAACCCATGTTATATTTTTGTTCAAACATGCATATTTTAGACCAGGAGATATACTTAGGAATTACTCTTTGAATGACCTATGATTATCTCCATGACATGATGATTGATTAAATAACATGCTAAATATGAAAAGCATGAAATTCTAATGACATGTTCAAATGAAAAAGCATGAATTGATGATTGCATATTCTTAAATGCAAAACTTGTATGAAAAGCTTTTAAGACTCAAATGAATAAAGGATCTAGTATCCGTTCAAAGGACTTTAAAATCATATGTCTCTCTTTCTTTATTTGTCGAACATGGCTACTATCATATGAGTATCTTACCCGGAAAAATCAAATAGGGTGAAAAAAAAGTCGTTCATGCCATGTTTTACTTTTAAAGTTGGATATAGTTGCTCATTAAAATTGAATGATTGTTAACTTTATATGCTTCCTTAGATTCATGACAAATGGTGAAATTTGTTTGAATTCTTTAGGAAACCTTTGCCATTTGCTTTGCCAAATACCATTGAATTTTAGATTTGAATGCAACATTTCTTGCTTGCAAAGCATCTTAATCGTACAATTTCTTAAAATAAATTCTCCTTGTATCTCTCCAATTAATTAACTTGCATAAAGTGGCTTATATGATTATGCAGATGTGCATGTATGTTACTATCTCTCTTTGCTATAAGTGACCCAGTTGGAGAATACTCATTTGCCCATGTCATGACAAAAAGGGGGAGTTGTAGTTGTAAGGGATGCTTATTTTAGTAGCAAAATTCACATGTTGGGGAGATTGCATATTAAAGGGAAGTAACCCGTTGAGGGGGAGCATTGCATGATGTTGCATGTTTTCTTAATGAAAAAATCTTTACTGCAAATGCTTGTTTTAATTTCACATGATTACCTTACAATACACTTGCTTCGGAAAGTGTAATCTTTTTGTTTTGAAGGATTGATAGTTCTACAAGAGATTGAAGACTTGAAGTTTGTTTTATTTTATCTTTTTGTAATGTAGAATATCATTACTGACCTTTAGTTTCAATTATTGTTGTGAGGATCAATGTGAGTGGTAATTTTGTCACGAAATAGCCAAAAGGGGAGATTGTAAGTTCCTCAAGTTTGATTGGCTTATTTCGGTGACAAACCACAAGTGGGGTTTGAGTAAGGGTAGCTTAGGCTTTTGATGGTTGGTGCTTTGCACAACCAATGCCCTCTCAAGACCTCAAGAGAAGAAGCACCAAAGGTAAATTTCTAAGTGCTTACTTGCTTTAAAGAGATAGTTGCACACACTTAGAACTCATTCATATGTTTATTTCTTGTATGTTTTTTGTGTTTATTATATGTTCATTAATGTTCATTAATCTCTCTTCTTGCATGTTTAATTGATTGCATCTATCTTGTTAAATGTCATAACATGTTAAGCATTAGGATGCATTTTCTTCACTCACACACACTTGCACTAATTGCATTATTCGTTTGTGAGAAGTTGCATGAGAAGGCCTTACCCTTCTCTGCCGCGGTTGGATAACCGCGGAATGCAAGCGATAAAGATGTGTTCTCTTTGCCGCGGTACACTGGCACTTTTGGGGTAACCACGGCATGCAAGTGACAAAGATGTGTACTCTTTGTTGTGGTTGACCAACCGCAGCAGTTTGTCATGCGCGTAACGCCCAAAACGTAGCAATTTTGTTGGATGTCTATAAATACCCCACTTTCATTTTAGGTCATCCCCAAGAGTTCAAATTCATATTTTTTAACAAAAAGATATTTTCTAAGAGAGAAAATCATCCAAGAACTGACCTTTGATTACTCAAACAAATATCCATGTGCATTAAACATCATCTAGCATCATCCATGATCATCTAGGTGCCATCTATGCTTGGTTTTTATTTAACACATTTAGCTTGGTAAGTTGGTCACTAATATCTTACATATTTTGTGTCTTTCTTAACAAGCAATCTCATTTATCACTTGTATGCTTATAAAATATATCTATTGACAAGATTGAGAAAATTGTTTTAATTGTTTGAGAGGTGTATTTTGATAGCTATTATTAAGATTGTTTAATCTTTGATAGCTATGCTTTATGACATGTTATATAGCAAAGATTGATATCTATGATTGTGATTATTGTCATCTTTCATCCTAGATAAGCATTTAGTGTAATCAAGCATTACTTGCTATTTGAATATCATATTATTTACATTAGGTTGTTTATTCTCTTCATTGAGAAGCAAGTCTTGTGACTACCGGTGAGTGGTGCAAGCAAATTGGACTAGGTCCACTTTTATAAGCCTACGGGTAGTAGTGGCAGGTTATAGACCATGAGAGGTTAAGGTCAACCTAGGTTGTAAACGTCATTGCAATTAGTGGATTCAAGGTTCATGTGTGGCGTATATAACAGCCCGTGGTTTTTCCTTATTGAAAGTTTCCACGTAAAAATCAAGTGTTATTTAGATTCCGCACTTCACACTTGATTTATTACTTTAACTAGATTGGGGGTATTTTCGTAACATTGACTAATCACGAAAGTTGGTAAAAAGGGTTAAAATCTATTCACCCCCCCCCCCCCTTCCTCCCTCCTCCCTCCTCCCTCCTCCCTCCTCCCTCCCTCTAGATAGTTTCATTATTAGTTTCAAGTAGTTATGATGGACTTCATTTACAATCATAATGTTTAATCATTCTTTTCATTTCTTATTTTATGAATACAAATGAGAATTATAATTCATATAAAGACTTTTTTATAACATCTAATAATGAAAATCCATGTTTCCTAAAAGCACTTAAAATAAGGCATCTTTTCCATTATTATTTAATTTTAGGAAAATTAGAATATAATAAACAATTAGACAAAGCTGATAAAGAAAGTAGAGAAGCTTGGCCTCAACTAGAAGATCACTTATCATATTTAGAAAGAAAATGAGATTTTACTGAAAATAGAATTAATAAAATAGATCAACTATTAGAAGATTTAAAATATTTTGCAAAAATAGTAGAAAATCAAGCTAGTAGTAGTAATACCAATATTTGTAATGATTAATTGTTAGTAGTTATAATTTATGTTACTTTCATGATTATTTTATGAGTATATCATGTATTTAAATCAATTTGACGTAGTGTTAGATTTTTGAGTCATTTGGCATAATTCCACATCAAAACGTCATTTTCTTTGTATTGATTAGTTGTTAGGTTTATGTTTGACTCAAGCTTCAAAGAAGAAGCAAAGAGAAGTCTTCTAGAAGAACAAGCTTTATTGCACATCAAAGGTATATCTAGACCTTATTCCTCTAGTAAGGCGTTTAGACACACACACATATTGCATTCATATGTATCCCTACATCGTTGTACTCATTTTATATAATACATACACACACAGATTCTTGCATGCACATGCATTATATTTATTTTTGTCAACTTTTATAAAATTGCATGTTCTATAAATATTTCTAGGAAATGAAATACTTAGGTGTATTTGTGTTTTTTTGTTTATGTTCCCATGGTATCAGACTTGATTATGTTCTCATATTGTTTCTTATTGAGTCTCGAACGTTTCGGTTACTTATTCATATGTTTTCGAGTTTCGAGTTGGATTTTACAAAACTTTTCGTGTGTTTATCGTGCATGGTTTTTATCCTTGTGTATCGAGTCAAATTCCAAGTTTTTGTTTGAAGTTTCATAGACATCCATGTCCGTAAGAGAGTCCCGATTTGTAATAAGAAAATAGATTCGAAATCAAAGTTCGGAGGCTGAAATACGGTCGAAAAACATAAGAGGTGCGCGAGGGAAGAGTGGTGTGGCACAAGCCACAACCTCATCCTTCCTGTGGAGGCACGTGGCCTCCACGGGAAAGAGGGGGCTCGGGCCCCGTAAAAGCCACACGCCTCCATGAGGTGCCTATAAGGTGTGTCTCACATCTCCTCCCGTGGCCCCCTCCATGCCATATCACCTTCCCTCTAAATTTCTTTAAAAACTCATCTCCCTCTCATTTTGTTCTTTGAAGAAGATTTGTGCATAAATATTTGTGATTTTCTCTCAACTTTAAATCATCATATCTCACTTATTTCTTATCAAATTGAGTGATTCAAAAAGTCAGAGAATCTTCTTGAAGTCTAATATCTTCTCCAAGTGGTTTGAAAGCAAAGTGTTCAAGTATTCTTAGTGTCTAACATCAATTTCATGGTTGGACATACTTTAACAAGGTATTTGTCTATCCTTTGATTTCTAAGGTTTTAAATATTCAAATACCTTGGGTCTTCTTCCTATTTTAGTGTATGTGACTTGAACAAATGTTGTTTGGAGATAGAGCTTCAATTATAAGCTAGATTTGTCTAATTAGAGACTTAAATATGATGTAGGTTTTCTTAAATCTAAAACTTCACATGTTTGAGTTGTATTGTGACTAGCTTTTATTCTAGGGAAATTTGAGTGTTAATTGAATTTATTATGTTGATTGATAGCCTTTACATGTGCTAGGATCTTTTAGTTAAATATATTTAAGTTTAGCACATTTAATTTTATATTTAGAGCATTTGAGATTTAATTAATTATTTTGTGAATATGTGCTCTAAATATTTGCTAGAGAAACTTGATTGAACATATTTTGTATTCTAGCATTTTTGGTTTTAGTTCTAAAGTCTTGAACAGTAAAAAAGAAATAAAAATTGATAGTTGTACCTCATGAAAAAAAAAAAAAGACTTCTTTCTTTTGCGGAATTAATAATTCCCTTATTCCCCGAGCAAAACGAAACAGAGGGATTCGAACCCTCGATAGTTCTTTGTTTCGAACTATACCAGTTTTCAAGACCGCAGCTATTATTTAGATATTTTGATTGAAAAAAAGAGAGAGTAAGGGATTCAAAACTTTAAAAACAAGGATTGGGTTGTGCCAAACATATGAAAGAGTATACAATAGTGATGTATTTGGTGAATCAAATACCACGGTCTACTTAGAAAAATAAGGAGATGTTCTGATTAGTTGATAATATTAAATGAAATTTGGTGCTTAATAAATATGTTATGTTTCAAGCTTTAGTTTGTATGAATAAAATTTAGGATTTAAGTGTGATTTGGTTGGATTGCGTTTTCTAGGTTTTTGTCCATGCATAAATAACTAGAAAACATTGTGTTAAGATTTTAAGTTAGGTTGGCATTATTCTATATCAAAACAACATTTCATTTGTATTGATTGTTATTCTATTTTCACTGGTTTATCAAGTTTCAAGGAAATTGGACAACACATCAAGCAAAGTTAAGCCTTCAAGAGGAAAAAGCATCAAAGGTATATTTAGACCTCATTCCTCTTGCAAGGCGTTTAGGCACGCACACACATTGCATTCATATGTGTCCTTGCATCATCATGCACCATTGGTATAACACATTCACACACTTGTTGAAGTATGCACATACATTAGATTTAATTTGATAAACATTGTGAAATTGCATGTTCTAGAACTATCTCTAGGAAATTGCATACTTGTGTGACTTTGTGTTTATTTGTTTTTTAACTTGAAGATGATCTCATATGATTCCTTATAGAGTTCTGATCATTTCGGTTACTCACTCATTAGGTTTCGAGTCCAAACTAGGAAGCTACGTTTCTTTACACCCTCATACAATGCGTTGTCTTCGTCATCGTGTATCTAGTTGAATTCACAACCTTTTGTCAAATTTTTGTAGTCATCCTTATGCGTGAGGGAGTCATAATTCATAATCTAAAGACGGATTTGAATTCAGAGTTTGGAGGCCCGAATTTGACTGAAAAACGCGAGAGGGGCGCGAGGGAGGCATGAAATGGCCAATGGCCATTTGGGGTGGATCCTGTGAGGGCACGTGAGCCTCACGGCCCGGCCACTCCTCTGGCCCATGAGAATCACACACCTCTATGAGGATGGGTTATGTGGCCACCCCTGATTGGCCACTAAAAGCCCTTTATTCAATTCTTTCTATTATTCTCTTTTCCCTCCTATTTCATTTTAAGAAGAAAATTTGAAAAAACTTGTGCTGAAATTTGCTCTCCAATTTTCTCAACTTCAAAATACCATAACTTTCTCATTATGAAACCGAATTGAGTAATTCAAGTTGTAGAATCTTTTTCATGAAGTCCCCTACCTTCTCCAAGTGACTTTGTAGTCATTTAATCAAGTTTTTTGGTAGTTCTACACTCAAAACCAAAACTGCACGGGATTCCATAGGTATTGATCTAAGCTTTGTGTTTTGATCTTTTAAGTCTTCAATTACCTTGGGTTTTCTTCTTCTATATGTATATGTTACTATGATGAATGATATTGAGAAGGATAACTTCATATCAAAGCTAATCAAGTCTAATTAGAGACAAATGTGAACTAGTTTTCTACAATTCTAGTTTTTCACATGTTTGAGTATTGTATTGTGATTAACTTAATATCTAGGGTTATTTGTGATTTGATTGACTCATTGTATAATTAATAACCCTAGTATGTGCTTGGATCCTTTAACTGAACAAATCTAGGATTAGCACATTTGATTTTGTATTTAGAGCTAATTAGGATTTAATTGATTATTGTGTATATATATTTGCTCTAAATACTTGTTAGAATATTCGTTGATCATATCTTGTGATTCTAGCATTTTTGTTTTTAGTTCTAAAGTCTTGAATATATTCTTAATGAACATGCTTTGTTTTCAAGCTTTAGTAACATGAATAGAATCTAGGATTTGACATGTTTTAGGTGTTTTGCATACTCTAGATTTTTACTCATGTTTAAGATTTTGACAACTTGGTTTTGTGAAGTTTGTTGCCTATGTCTAGATCTTCATGGAGTGTACTTAATCCACACATTTCATATGCTCATGCATCATTTTGTGTGGTGTCATGTTTTGGATCATAAACTAGAAAAAACATACATTGTGTGCTCATTGATTATTTCTAGTTTCCATAGGATGTATTGATCATATATTATATGTTGCATGTGTTTGCATCATTTGCATTACCTAGATCATTTGCCTTGCAAAAAGTGCCTTGCAAAAGGTGGAAGTCTCATATTGGAGTGAGTGAAGCTTCAACTTGAGCATTAAGTCTTGGCTAGGAGTGTGAGGTTCCAGATAGTCAAGTAAGGAAGTCTTGCTTAGGACAAGTGGTCCGAATAACCAAGCAAGAAGTCTTGTCTAGGATCAAGAGGATCCGGATAGACAAGTAAGAAATCTTCCTACAGACGTGAGCGTCTTGGATTGCTTCCTAGAGTTGTGTGAGTCACATCTCGGATAGGAAGTAGGCAAAGTGATTCACTAGGCTTGAGGGTAGAGTAGGAGTTGATAGCTTGGAGAGTTTATCATGGGATTGGTCACTTTTTTGAGTGTATATCTTTTATTCGTTATAGTGTGAAATTCCCTTAAGCAATATAGTATAATATATACCTAGAGGGATTGGGGGGGGTGTGAATAGGTATAGGCCCAAATTCTTTCAAATTTCTTTTTCGCGGAACAATGATGTGAACACTTGGTGTGTCTAACAAATGGACTGCTTATCAACACAATTTATAATACAGTTCACAAGTGATACAATCAGTACAAGAAATGGAAGATAATGAAATGTAAAAACAAAAACTTGACACAAGTGTTTTTACGTGGTAAAACCTCCTAAGAGGAAACATTCACAGGTTGATACCATAACCACCGGTAAGCAAATTCACTATGATGAAAAGAAGATACACACTCAAGGCAATCAACACATGATATACTTCATAAGCTATCAACTCCTAGTCTACCCTCGGGCCTAGTGAAAACACATTGCCATAAGCTTTCTAACCGAGACAAATCGCTTGCCTCTAGAAAGCCACTCCCTAACTGAGACTATCCTCAAGTCTCTAGAAAGATTTCCTTGCTTGAATTTACCTAGAGCCTCACACTCTTTTCCAAGACTTCCTTGCTTGGTTAACCGGACCTCACGTCCTAACCAAGACATCGCTTGGACTTACTTTGAGGCCTCACACCACTTAGCCAAGACTTTACTTGATCTATGTTGAAGAATCACTCAACAACAAGAGACTTCACACCTTTCGTAAGGGAAATGATCTAGGTGATGTAAATGATGCAAACGCAGTCAAATAGAGAAAGATGATCACTCAAACTCTATGAACATGCAAGAGATAACTAGAATATGCTTTCAACACTCAATCACAAAATGATCTAGAAATCCAAGCATGTGAATCATTAAGAACAAGAACTAGATTAGAATATTCAATATTGCAATCACAAATCATAGTTCTTAGATCATGAAATCAAAACCTAGAAATCAACAATCAAGCTCATCATAAAATATTTCTAGAATCAATTTCAGGTTAATCAAGTTAAGCTTTGAAATATGTTCAATCAAAATCACAAAAAGCTATAACTTGAAAATTATTCAAAAAAGTCTAAAATAGGAATCAATATCATTCTAAACATTTTTCATCAATCAAGAAATATGATCTATCAAGTTGATCACAAGAAAAATGGAGAGAAGATGATTCACATACAAAAGATGAACCACGAACTGAAGATCAGATTGTTATGAATAATCTGGACATCTTTTGACCTAAAAATGATTGGGGCTTGTTCCTTTCTTCAAGACCAACAATTTTGATAGATTACTTAATTCGGAGTTGAAATGAGAGAGATATGATGAAAACAAAAATGCAAAAGTTGTGTTAAGTTCTACGCAGGATTTTGAATTATATAGAGAGGGAAAACATTTGAAGAAGGAAGAGGGGCAAAGTGGGAATTCCGCCTGACCACCCTTGATCCCCATGGAGGCACATGGCCACCATGGAGAGGCTGAGAGGACTTCTTCCCGTGGTGGCCACGCGCCTCCACGGAAAGGAAGGGTGTTGGACTTTTGCCACTTCTCCTCTCCTTCGCTCCCTAACGTGCACCTTGAGCGTTCTTCGACCATTCTCTAGCCTCCGAACTCAAAATTTAAATCCATTTTTGGATTACGAACCATAACTCAATGACACATGAGGCAGACTATGAAACTTTGACAATTGGATATGAAATTGACTCGATACAGGATGACGAAGACAATGCATTATAAGAGAACGTAAAATGACGTAACTTCCTCGTTTGAACTCGAAATCAATGAGTGAGTAACTGAAATGACCGAAACTTAACAAGGAATAATATGAGATCATATTCAAGTTCAAGACAATAAAAAACCAAACAAACAAACACAAGATCACACAAGTATGCAATTTCCTAGACATAGTCCTAGTACATGCATTTCTACAATGTATGCCAATATGAGATCAATTCATGGGCATACTTTATCGAATGTGTGAATGTGTTATACCAAATGTAGCACAATGATACAGGGATGTAGGGAAAAATAATAAATAAAAGTGGTAAACGCAGCGGAAGCGATACTAAAAACGATTTAGTGACTTTTAAAATTTTTCCTTTATGAACCTTAAACCCTTTTAATCAATAAACATGCATATATGTTAACAAAAGTAAATTACCTTTTGTCGCGTGATCCGATTGACTTACGTCGATGGTAATCCGCAAGACCTTCAATCCGAGCACGAACGTGGATCACCTAGGAGCGTGGTCTCCCTTTTCTTTGAATTGCAAAACTGTGAATGGACCAAACAAAAAAACTTTCTTTTCTTTGTTAGTCACAAAAACAATCAAAAGAATGTCAAAAATTATTCCGGTCACTTTTGAGTTCTCAATCTAATGATCGAAACTCGCGTGAACCTAGATCGATATCGTATACACAAGCTTATTGATGATTAAGCAATAGTATACTATCAAAGAATAATTTCACACTCTCTTTTGTCTTTTTAGAATAAAAACTCTCTCTTGGAATTAAGAAGAAGAAGAAAGAAATAAAAAACTCAAGCACAATGGATTGTGGTGGCCGAACCCTATAAGAACACATATATAGGTTGGCCGAATTTTTTCTTCTTTTTCCTTTAGGGTTGCCGAATTCTATGTAGTCTAAGATTAGGGTTGGCCGAATTCTATAATGTCACTTATATAGGGTGACTTAAATTCAACCCTAATTCTTTTCAACTTAATAGACTTCAAACCCTAATCGAACTCCTTGATTTTTATTCTTTTATTTTGACTAAATAAAAAGACTCCTTATTTGATTAAATAAATAAAACTAATTTATTTATTTCCTTGTCAAACAAGTCTTTTACTTTTAGGAAAGATTTGTTTCTTTAATTAAACAATTAATCAATAAATTAATTAATTCTTATTTAATTAAAACAAATGAAACAAAATAATATTTTATGTTAAAATTTTAACCTTGCCGCCCCACTTGATTAAGATTGGGCCTAACATTATTTTCTTATTTCATTTAATCCATTGGACTTTAAATAAAAAGCCCACATGTGAACCAGACCCATTCTTACTAAAAGAAACAAGCCCACATGTCTTTCATTAATATATTAATATAATTGAGCAGCCCATTACTTAAATAATGTGCAAATTATATTCTTAATATATTAAATGCAATTCTAGATGGACCCTTAAATTGGTCCGGTAGAATATATCAAGTGATCCATGCAAGTCCGTGTGGATTGGGGATCTTGGCGGGCCATCTAAATTTAAGCTTCAATAGACATAACCTAATCACAATCAACAAATGATTCACTTAGGTCCGATCCATTAATTTTAACTCATTCCACTAAAGAGCTAAAACTGAACTCTTAAATAAAGATAGAAAAGGAAGATGCTCCTCATTCATACCCTAGACAATCATATTGGAGATAGTGTATCCTCGTGATTAATATCAGTAATCGCCAAGAGTTCATAGACCGCCTATAACTCTCCAAGTTACCATATTTACTCATATGACCATGTTTTGAACTTGGATATTTTGACTTGTCCAGAAGCCATGTTTTCAATAGACACTATTGAAAACTCAACGTTGAGATTTAATATCCAATTACCTCAAAACATCCATATGATGATATTATACTCTCATTTAATTAAATGGAGCCACGATGTCCATATCTATAAATGAAGTCCTCTATCGATTAACAAATGAATATCACCAAACTATCGAGGATAGACTATGCGATATAATCGTACTCATTGATAACTCAAATAATATCACTTGCAACCATAAGTCCATCATTTATCTCAGGATTAAGATAGACTCTCCGATTGTCCTGATAATGAAAAGACTATTATCTATTGACGGTTCTAGATAAAGCTTTTCATTGTGATCCAGTTCAATGCACCCAGTGCACTAGATCCTTTTGCTCGAAGACACTCCGATGATTTTAGACTCATCATATCTCATTTGATCCCACTCAAATGCTAGCAAAAGAATTCTACAACTTTAACAAGATAAAGGTGCCCAACCTTTAACTTAAGTTGTGAACATTATTCAAGACTAACTAAAGAATTGTGTCTACCACATACATATCCAGATGTACGAACAATTCTTCTTTTCCCATAGTCTTTAGACCTTATGATTATTTACTTTGACAATTATAATATAAACTATAAATGCTATACGATTTGTTAAACCAGAAATCTCTTTATTAATATGAAAAAGATTGTTAATTACAACATTACACTCTTGCTATTGAGCATAATCCTAACAATCTCCCACTTGCGCTATAGCAAATGTGTCATATCTCTCAAGCCCATATTCTCTAGATGCCCATCAAAACTCTTCTGAGGTAGAGCCTTTGTGAAGGGATCCGCTAGATTTTCTGCTGACGCGATTTTGGTAATCGCCACGTCACCTCTTTGAACAATCTCCCTTAAAAGATGATACTTTCTTTCAATGTGTTTACCTCTCTTGTGACTTCTTGGTTCTTTCGAATTAGCCACTGCTCCACTGTTGTCACAGTAGATAGTGATCTGCTTATTCGCACTAGGAACCACTTCTAAGTCAATCAAGAATTGGCGGAGCCAAACAGCCTCTTTGGCAGCTTCGCATGCAGCAACATACTCAGCTTCCATGGTGGAATCAGCAATACAAGATTGCTTGATACTCCTCCATATAACTGCTCCTCCTCCAATAGTAAACACAGCCCCTGATGTGGATTTTCTGGAGTCAGAATCTGATTGGAAATCAGAATCTGTATACCCAACGGGAACCAAATCCCCTCCAGAGTATACAAGCATATTATCTCTCGTTCTCTTGAGATACTTGAAAATATGCTTGACTGCCGTCCAGTGATCAGGACCAGGTTTCGATTGAAACCTGCTAACTATGCCAACAGCAAAACAAATATCTGGTCTAGTACAGAGCATTGCATACATGAGACTTCCAACTGCCGAGGCATATGGAACTCTACTCATGAATTGCTCTTCATGCTCATTCTTAGGAACTTGTTCCTTAGAAAGCTTGATTCCATGTCTGAAAGGTAACATACCTTTCATGGAATCCTGCATGGAAAACCTAGACAAGATTTTGTCGATGTATGAAGCTTGGGATAATGCAATCGTTCTATTCTTTCTATCCCTTATTACTTGGATACCTAGAATAAAACTTGCTTCTCCTAAGTCTTTCATATCAAATTGTTTTGCTAACCATTCTTTTACTGATGTTAATACACCTACATCGTTTCCAATGAGTAGTATATCATCAACATAAAGAATCAGGAAAACCAACTTGTCGCCTTTAATCCTTTTGTATACACAAGGTTCGTCAGGATTCTGAATAAATCCAAAACCTTTGACAGCTTGATCAAACCTTATGTTCCAGGATCTGGATGCTTGCTTTAATCCATATATGGATTTCTGCAACTTGCATACCTTATCCACTTGGCCCTTTTCAATGAATCCCTCTGGTTGCATCTTGTAGATTCTTCCGTCAAGACTTCCATTTAGGAAAGCTGTCTTGACGTCCATTTGCCAAATCTCTAGATCTAAAGATGCTGCAATGGATAAGAGTATCCTAATGGATTTAAGCATGGCCACAGGAGAGAAGGTTTCCTCGTAATCGATACCTTCTTTCTGTGTATACCCTTTAGCTACCAATCTAGCTTTAAAGGTTTCCACCTTTCCATCCATACCTCTTTTCCTCTTGTATACCCACTTGCACCCAATGGGTTTTATCCCTTTAGGCAAGTCTACAAGGGACCAGACTTTGTTATCGAATATAGATTCAATCTCGGATTGCATTGCCTTTTGCCAATGGCGACTATCAACATCCTCCATAGCTTCCTTGTACGTATAGGGATCATTGTCGTCTGGGAGATTCTCCACTGATTCTCCCAGACCGATGTATCTTTCGGGTTGTGTTCTAACCCAGCCACTAAAACGAGGAATGGTAGGCTGTTGATCTTGTGTTGGAACGGAACTTACAATTGGGTTAGGTTGTGTAACCTCTCGAGGAATTGTATCTCATGATATCTCATTCAGGACAATTTTACTTCTAGGCACAGAATTATTCATATAGTCCTTTTCCAGAAATTTAGCATTTATCGAAACAAATACTTTAAGATCTGAAGGACTATAGAAATAATATCCTTTAGTTTCTTTTGGATACCCTACAAATATACATGTTTCTGAACGGGACTCCATCTTTTCTGTCTTTCCTTTTAACACATGCGCAGGACAACCAAATATCCTTAAGTGTTGTAAACTAGGCTTGCGCCCAGTCCACAACTCATGCGGTGTTTTAGGAACAGACTTAGATGGTACATCGTTTAGAATGTATATAGCAGTTTGTAAAGCATATCCCCAAAAAGAAATAGGAAGCGTTGAATAACTCAACATAGACCTAACCATATCCAAAAGAGTTCTATTTCTCCTTTCTGCTACCCCATTCTGTTGAGGTGTACCTGGTGCAGAAAACTGAGAAACTATCCCATTATCAATAAGATATTGCTGAAACTCACCAAATAGATATTCTCCACCACGATCAGATCTCAAGATTTTTATGTGTTTCTCAAGCTGATTTTCCACTTCAGCTTTGAATGCTTTGAACATGTCAAAAGCATCCGACTTATGTCTCATGAGATACACAAAACCAAATCTCGAGCAATCATCCGTGAAGGTGATGAAGTACTCATATCCACCTCTAGCTTGAATGCTCATAGGTCCACATACATCAGTGTGTATCAATCCTAAACATTCAGTGGCTCTTGCACCTTTGGCAGAGAACGTCCTTTTGGTCATTTTACCTTCCAAACAAGATTCACAAGTTGGTAGATCATCAACCTTTAAGTCACTCAAAGGTCCGTCACATACCAATCTTTTAATCCTATTAAGGTTAATATGACCTAAGCGTAAATGCCAAAGGTAGGTTTCATCTGTTGATAATTTTACTCTTTTATGATTAGGTTCCGTTATTTCTGTGTCTAACGAGTGAGAGATATTTCTATGCAAAAAGTATAGACCGTTTTCCAATGTACCTTGGCAAATAATTTTGTCATTCTTACTAATAATAAAAACTTTATTAAAAGTAACCGAATATCCAAATTTATTCAAACAAGAAACTGAAATTAAATTCCTCTTGAATTGAGGTACATAATAAACGTCTATTAAATCTAAATGCCTTCTAGAATCCAAATAAACTCTAATATCTCCCACTGCACTTGCAGACACTAACGTTCCGTTGCCCAAGCGCAAATTGATTTCATTCTTACTCAGCTTTCTCCTTTCTTGAAACCCCTGCAAGGAATAACAAACATGATTAGTGGCTCCTGAGTCTATGATCCAAGAATCTGTAGAATCAGCCAAAAAACATGTTTCTAGATAATTCAAATTACCTTCTTCCTTCTTGTTCTGGGACTTTGGGCAATTTCTCTTCCAATGTCCCTTTTCACCACAAAGGAAGCATTTCCCTTTGATCTTGGTTACTTTCTTGGTCTCCTTCTTGATAGGCCCAAGTTGCTTTTTCTTCTGTTGTTTCTTGACCTTTTGACGGGCCTTAACAGTAGCAACTTTACCAACCATATGAATCTCTTGACCTTTGCCTTTCACAAGGATCTTTTCAGCACTTTGAACATCTTGCATCAGGCCTTGTAAGGTGTATTCCTTTTTGTTCAAAGTGTAGTCCAATTTGAACTGATCAAAGGAATCTGACAATGAATTGACAACCATATCAATCTTTGTCTCACCATCTATCTCAGCGCCATGCAGTTCAGCAATGTTGAGATGTGCTATGACTTTCATCATGTGATCTTTCACAGCCTGTCCAGGTTTCATCCTAAGATTCATAAAAGCAGTCACTGCCTCTCTCTTAGTCGTCCTAGACTTCATAGCAAACATCTCCTCTAGAGACATCATTATATCAGCAGCGGACTCCATTCCTTCATGCTGCTGTTGCAACACGTCGGAGATAGTGGCCATAATGTAACATTTTGCCACATCATCTGAAGTCTTCCACTGCTCATACTCATCCCTATACATTATGCTAGATTCATTATTAGGAGCAGGTGGTTTAGGAGTAGTTAGAACAAACTTATGTTTTTCACTTTGCAGCAACAACCCAATTTTCCTTTTCCATGTGACATAATTATCTCCAGTTAAAGTGTTATCTTTCAGGATGTTCATAAGTGATGGGGTCATGATTTCTGAACAAAACATATATAAATAAATAATCATGATAAAGAACTTTTAAATATTTATCTTGAATTAAATAAATAACTCAATCATAAAATTCAACGGTGATCTAACACCCATAAATGTTACGCCTCCTTTGGGAGTTCGCACCATTTACTAGTTAGACTAGGTCCCACCTAATTGTTAACATAACAACCAGCGTTTTCAATTTTAGCCTTGCAATTTTATTAACAAGAACTCTTGGGAGGATATCAATAAAATTACATTGAGTGTGTTACCAAGATATCGACCCTCAATTTTCTCTCACGAAAATCCCTCCCTGGGGAGTAGATCTCGTTTGAGTCCATTGTCTAGTCTATCATTGTAAGGAAGTATGTTGCTAAATTCCATTCATGGACGCCCCTTGGGGGGATTACCAATAAATAATAAAGCTCAACTAACCTTGGAGGCCATAGGTGTTACCAAAACACCTTTTCCCACTCAATTATTTAAGGCGTGTGATTAAATCCCATAGAATGATTTACCGAGTTATCTAGATGCAATTTAGATACCTAAATCATTCAATGCATGTTCATACCAAAAAGAGATAAATGCGTGGCACTCCTATTCTATATGTCATGTTATCATACAATAACAAATATTGTAATATTTAAGCATAAATTAAATAGCAACAACTTTGGCCCATCCTAGAAAAACAAGTAAATTACAATTTGTCAGGAATACAAGATCTTCAGGTGGCCCATCAACCATACGCTCATCCTTCGGCCCAACCCACGGGCGAGCACAACTCACAACCCCACTAAGGGGCTACCGTGTGCAGCCCATGAGGACTCCAGGGCTGCCGTGCGCAGCCCACCAAGCTTGGGCTTGCCATGCGCAGCCAAATCCACTCATAGGGTGTGCACGGTGCTCGTTCATGGTTCCGGTTGCTTCGTTTTGCTTCGTGTCTTCGAATCTTCAAGACCTAAACATATTACGGCAGTATATATATAATAAATACTGCAGTATTAAATTTTTTTTTTTTTTTATTCTCTGCAGTATTTTACAAACAAAAAATTGCACATACTAAAAAAAATAAAAAAAACTGCAGTAACCCTAAAAAAATACTGCACATATAAAAAAAATAAAACCTAGCAATCTACCAAGAAGGAATTATGGCGATAATAGACCACCCTTCTTGTTACAACTCCGAAACAAAAATTACATTGAAAATCTAGGGCCAAAATCGAGCAATAACAAACCACATAAAACATATATAAATCCATACATCACATGTAATTATATATTTGAATACCTAGAGTGCCATCTCTTTCTAAACATGCATAATCACAATAAAAAGAAATAGATCCACGTATATATAAGTTAATTAATTAAAAGGGTTCAACCTAGGCTCTGATACCAATTGTAGGGAAAAATAATAAATAAAAGTGGTAAACGCAGCGGAAGCGATACTAAAAACAATTTAGTGACTTTTAAAATTTTTCCTTTATGAACCTTAAACCCTTTTAATCAATAAACATGCATATATATCAACAAAAGTAAATTACCTCTTGTCGCGTGATCCGATTGACTTACGTCGATGGTAATCCGCAAGACCTTCAATCCGAGCACGAACGTGGATCACCTAGGAGCGTGGTCTCCCTTTTCTTTGAATTGCAAACCTGTGAATGGACCAAACAAAAAACTTTCTTTTCTTTGTTAGTCACAAAACAATCAAAAGAATGTCAAAAATTATTCCGGTCACTTTTGAGTTCTCAATCTAATGATCGAAACTCGCGTGAACCTAGATCGATATCGTATACACAAGCTTATTGATGATTAAGCAATAGTATACTATCAAAGAATAATTTCACACTCTCTTTTGTCTTTTTAGAATAAAAACTCTCTCTTGGAATTAAGAAGAAGAAGAAAGAAATAAAAAACTCAAGCACACAATGGATTGTGGTGGCCGAACCCTATAAGAACACATATATAGGTTGGCCGAATTTTTTCTTCTTTTTCCTTTAGGGTTGCCGAATTCTATGTAGTCTAAGATTAGGGTTGGCCGAATTCTATAATGTCACTTATATAGGGTGACTTAAATTCAACCCTAATTCTTTTCAACTTAATAGACTTCAAACCCTAATCGAACTCTTTGATTTTTATTCTTTTATTTTGACTAAATAAAAAGACTCCTTATTTGATTAAATAAATAAAACTAATTTATTTATTTCCTTGTCAAACAAGTCTTTTACTTTTAGGAAAGATTTGTTTCTTTAATTAAACAATTAATCAATAAATTAATTAATTCTTATTTAATTAAAACAAATGAAACAAAATAATATTTTATGTTAAAATTTTAACCTTGCCGCCCCACTTGATTAAGATTGGGCCTAACATTATTTTCTTATTTCATTTAATCCATTGGACTTTAAATAAAAAGCCCACATGTGAACCAGACCCATTCTTACTAAAAGAAACAAGCCCACATGTCTTTCATTAATATATTAATATAATTGAACAGCCCATTACTTAAATAATGTGCAAATTATATTCTTAATATATTAAATGCAATTCTAGATGGACCCTTAAATTGGTCCGGTAGAATATATCAAGTGATCCATGCAAGTCCGTGTGGATTGGGGATCTTGGCGGGCCATCTAAATTTAAGCTTCAATAGACATAACCTAATCACAATCAACAAATGATTCACTTAGGTCCGATCCATTAATTTTAACTCATTCCACTAAAGAGCTAAAACTGAACTCTTAAATAAAGATAGAAAAGGAAGATGCTCCTCATTCATACCCTAGACAATCATATTGGAGATAGTGTATCCTCGTGATTAATATCAGTAATCGCCAAGAGTTCATAGACCGCCTATAACTCTCCAAGTTACCATATTTACTCATATGACCATGTTTTGAACTTGGATATTTTGACTTGTCCAGAAGCCATGTTTTCAATAGACACTATCGAAAACTCAACGTTGAGATTTAATATCCAATTACCTCAAAACATTCATATGATGATATTATACTCTCATTTAATTAAATGGAGCCACGATGTCCATATCTATAAATGAAGTCCTCTATCGATTAACAAATGAATATCACCAAACTATCGAGGATAGACTATGCGATATAATCGTACTCATTGATAACTCAAATGATATCACTTGCAACCATAAGTCCATCATTTATCTCAGGATTAAGATAGACTCTCCGATTGTCCTGATAATGAAAAGACTATTATCTATTGACGGTTCTAGATAAAGCTTTTCATTGTGATCCAGTTCAATGCACCCAGTGCACTAGATCCTTTTGCTCGAAGACACTCCGATGATTTTAGACTCATCATATCTCATTTGATCCCACTCAAATGCTAGCAAAAGAATTCTACAACTTTAACAAGATAAAGGTGCCCAACCTTTAACTTAAGTTGTGAACATTATTCAAGACTAACTAAAGAATTGTGTCTACCACATACATATCCAGATGTACGAACAATTCTTCTTTTCCCATAGTCTTTAGACCTTATGATTATTTACTTTGACAATTATAATATAAACTATAAATGTTATACGATTTGTTAAACCAGAAATCTCTTTATTAATATGAAAAAGATTGTTAATTACAACATTACACTCTTGCTATTGAGCATAATCCTAACAAGGGACACATATAAATGCAATGTGTGTGTGTGTGGTTTGGTCAATGATGCAGGGACACACATGAATGAATTGTGTGTGTGTGCGCTTACGCCTTGCAAAAGAAAAAAGTAACTTGATACCTTAGCATCCAAGAAAGTGCTTTTCTTCTTGAAGATAATATTTGTATGAGAAGTTGCTTTTCTCCTTTGAAGTTCCTTTCCACCAAGAAACACCTAAGCAACTAACCATTACAAATAAAGAGAGTTTTGCAATGTAATCAAGCCAATACAAATCTAAATCCTTACATAGTGGATTACGGTTTATCGGTGGTTGTGGATTCAACCCGTGGATGTTTCCTCTTCGGAGGTTTTACCATGTAAAAATCAATGAGTCAAATATCTCTATCTCTATCTCTTTATATTTTTATGTATGATAAATATATCTTGTTTAAGATCTTCATTTCCTCTCATCCTTGTAAACAAGATTTTTGTAGAGAAAGAGATGCACACATTATTTGTTGAATCAACATTTGCTTCTTGTATCTTGTAAGTGTTTGAACATTGTATCTTGTGATAATATTCTATATCAAGTTGTAAAGTTCTACTTAGTGAACTTGCATTGTAATATTCAAAGTACAACTTGTGAAATTTGCTCTTTATTGAATATACTTATATATGAGATACATTATTTCTTGGTATTTGTTTTGTAGACTAAGGGTGGTGAATTGAGCATACATGTGTTAATTGTTTCATAACAATCATGTTAAAGGTTAATTTGTATGCTTACCAAGGTTTCGACATAAGTCACGAAAGAGTTTTTAAAATTAGAGTGTCAACCTATTCACCCCCCCTCTAGGTTGTTTAGTATAACCTTGTAGGTATTTTCACATTGTTTGTGAACTTTCATGTATATTTCTAGTTTTTCATAAAGTGTACCTAATCCATACAATTCATATGAGATTTACATCATTTTGTGTGATGTCAAATGTTTGGATTTTAAAATAGAAAACTTACATTGTGTGCATATTGTTTATTTCTAGTTTCCATAGGATATCTTGATCATATATTCTATGTTCCATATGTTTTCATTTGCTTACATTTGATCACATTATGAAGCCTTGCAAAGG
Source organism: Acer negundo (assembly GCA_035582765.1). Lineage (NCBI taxonomy): Eukaryota > Viridiplantae > Streptophyta > Magnoliopsida > Sapindales > Sapindaceae > Acer > Acer negundo. The sequence goes on from CM069234.1 coordinate 19,326,753, forward strand.
CATAAAGTCTCTTATTGGAACATGCGGGATTAGCTTGAGCAAGAGAGTCTTGACCAGGATAATGCGGATCTGTAAGTTGAGCATGAGAGCTCAATTAGAGGCATGCGGCTTCTAAATTGAGTGCCAGCAAGTCTTTCATTAGTAAAATGCCCGAGGGTAGGATAGAATAGACATTCAATAGGGAGTAGACAATCATGCAGATTGGTCACTTTGAGGGTGTATTTTTATCCAACTAGTGAAAGGTGGTGTTTTCGAAGGTGGTTGAATGGCTCAACCCATGGATGTTTCCTCTTCGAAGGTTTATCACATAAAAGTAACGTGTCAAATGTCTCTATCCCTTACTCTCTTATATTTATGTGATTTAACGAATCTTGTTTAGTTCTTCATTTCTTTATAAATTTGTAAACAAGATCTTTGTATAGAAAAAGAAGCAAACATTCCTTTCGATCAAGTTGTACATATCTTTTGTATTTGTTAATAGTTAACTTATTTGTATATAGTTATTCATACATTTGTATTTGTGAATAATTAAGATTAATATTTATACAAGTTAGATTTGATATATGTTTTAGTAAGATATCTTCACTTGTAAGTTATAGACTTTGATTGTCATGCCTAATTGAATATGCAATTCAATAGTCTAAATGTGCTTTCATGCTTAAATGTATTGTGATATAAGCTATTTAGAGGGACAAATTTTTGTTTGTTTCAAGGGGATAAAAAGAGGTTTAAAAACCTATTCACCCTCCCCTCTCCCCCCTCCCTCTCTAGGTCAGACTTTGGCAATTTAATCGTGCTTGTATATTTCACATAGAAGCCATTAATTGTGTTTGAACCCTTTAGAAACTAATATTCCTTCACTGCTTTTTCCCTGCTTTGGACCCCTGCTTTTTTAGGCGATTAAAAGAATTCTCCCCTGACTTAGGCACCGGTACTTGGTCGAGGTTGGAGTTAGGATATCTACAACACTTGAAGGATTTTACCCATCCTACCTTACTAGTTTCCACTATCTAGGAAGAAGTCCCCTCCTAACATGCTTGTAATTAATGAATCGTCCACGTGTTAGGCAAAATGTGCTCTGCATGTTTGGATGGGAGGTTTTGGCACACATTTCTCGAAACTGTCTCTCCCACGTTTTTGCACCCTGTCCACTTGCAACTGCTCCATTCTGGTGACCATCTCCTTCATCTATATAACTCATACTATTCTTCACTCTAAAGCTTATTTTGTCTTTTTTTTCTTTCTCACTCATCGTTTTTTTTTTCAAATAGTTTCCAGTACCCAAAAACTCACTTCCTTTCTATCTTTACCTTCTCTATTCTTTACTCTTAATTCTTCATTCTTATGTGATATCGTCAGTTATCCTTGAGGATATCTTTGGACACAGCGGTGATGGTGGTGATTCAGCTATAGTTCCAGCTAGTTGACCCGAAGGAAAAGAAACTGGGATGGTGGTGACGATGTTGGAAGCTCTGTCCCACCTCCAACGTTGTCGTTCGAATAGGAATAAGGCCATTGGGATAGGTTTCAGCAGTAATCTCGGTTCTCCGATCGAGGTTCTTGATAAAGAATTAACTAAAGTGGTTGATGAGGTAGGAGTAGGACACCCTTCAATTGGAGACATCGCTTCCATAACATGTGGATTTCTAACCCAACTTAGTGATTACCGGTGCGTTCCTAACTCTACATGCACTGTTGTCACCATTGAGCGGTTGAGGAAGGACTACGAGATCCCTTCTAGGGTCTCCCTTACCATCCTATACCAGGGGTATAATATGTACACCCCTCTTTTTGACCAACTTCCAATCCATGTAGCTGCCTTTGAGAGTGGGATTAGGCTACCTTTCCACCCTACTCTTCGCAAGGTGCTCTACGCCCTTTAACTTGCTCCGTTTCAACTCACACCAGGGTTTTGGATGAGCTTAGTAGGATTCCTAGTGCCATGAAGAGAGCAATGTGATATTGAAAAGATTGCTAGAGAACTGGGCATTGACGAGCTCCAGTATATGTTTCAAGTGGCATCGGTGGTGTTTGGTCCCAGAGGTCAGTTCTACCTGAGGAGCAATAATCCTATGAATTTTACGGTCCCTAGGGTTAAGAAGAAAGACAATTCATGAAGTAGTGATTGGGTTGTTATAAGAGGCGATTGGAGCAGGTCGCTTTACATCGGGTGGGGGGTCTTAGTTTCATCTCTCGACTCAGTTTAGCAAAAGAGCCGAGTGGGAGAAAGGGCATATCTCTACTGAGGCGAAAGGCATCTTGAAGAACATCATTTCTCTATCATACTTGAACCTCATATTCCCTACTTCTGATCCCTTTGATCTTAATAGAATAGACCGCTACCTCCGGGTATCCCATGCTTATCTAGGTATGTAGTCTTTTCTTCCATTTTCTTGCCTCTTCTTACTTCTTTGATCCTGCCCTTTTAGCACTAATTTTTTTTTTTAGTTTCCGTGGTGCCTTTTTCTCTTCATTCTTTTTCACTAACGGGACCAAGTTCCCATAGAACCCCTCATGCTGCACTTCCTTCTTTCCTGATTCTGCCATTGTTGCTAGCACTTCATCTGGGCCGGTCCGTCCCGCAGTGATCCCAAGCCCAGTTCCATCGAGGTCCCCTACTTGTCCTCCTCTCTCATCCTTAGTTGGTCCTTCGGCTCGCTCCAACCTGGTAGAGATGGAAGCCGGACTTGCAAGAATCAGAGGTTCTCCTAACTAGCTCCCTTTCTTCCTTCTACTGCACCTACAATTCATCCAAGCAAGGTGGAAAAGGAAAGAAACACTGGCTTAGCTACTGCTCCTTCCATTGATCTCCCTCATCGACCAAGCTCGCGGTCAAGGGGGAGCGATCAAGATGAATTCTTGTCCTGGTTCAAGGTAGCATGTTCTAGCGGTGACCTACGCTATGTCCTCTATACCTGTTGATTTACTGGTCACCAAATGGGTTGCACTTCTGGCTGAGGTGTGGTCCTAAGTATTTTCCCTTACTTGGTTTGAATTTTTTTGTGATGTATTCATTTTTCTCTTGTTCTTTGTATTGTGCAGGCCTTCAAATTCACACTGGCATTGGGACAGCAAACTAACACTCTCCAAGAGGTGGCCAATGTTGCCAAGGTAGAGTTAGAGGAGGTTAAGAAAGATTTAATCAAGGTCGAAGGCATCGTGGATTCCTTGAACAGGGTTGTGATTGAGGCTGATGAGGCCTCGACAACTGCACATATAGATATGGGGCAGTTGAAACATGCCCATCATGAGGAACGGTCGAGGTCTGCGCATCATGCCATAAAGAGGAATGCTTTGAAAACAAAGAAGAGCCAATTAGAGGGGGAAAACCATGCCTTGTGAGGTATGGTATCTACCTTAGAAGCGAATGTGGATGCTTCTTTTGGAAAGAGGTATTTCTTTGCTTCTTTCCAGGTCGCTCAGGCTCTCCCCCTTCCATTTGACTTGGGTTCGACCTTCGAATGGGACTGGGATAAAATTATGGCAAAAGCCTCCTAACTTTCTGATACCACTCCGGATGAGGCGGGGCTTTCCCAAGCTAATAACGTTCCCGCTTCTTCAATTCCACTGGATCAGAGTAGGAAAGAGTCAGGCCCACCAATCCCGGTAGATCCTGAACATGAGAATGAAGGAGTGCCTCATAATCCCCTCCTTTCTTTATGGTGATCTGGTGAAAGAGGTAGGGGCTCCAGCTGAACTGGAAGGATCAAGAACTGGAGATGTTCAGAGTGACCCAGAGGTTGTAGGGATCGTAGAGGTTCAAGCTAACGGTACGGAAGATGTTAGTCATGAGGCAGAAAAAGAGAGAAGGGGGCTTATCCTTCGACATAACGTGTATATATGCCTTATATATAAATATATATATCTATTATATTATATATATTTTTGTAGCCCGGAAACGGGGTTTGGGCCCCCGTCATAATTTAATACAAAATTTCCTTCTTTCCCTTGTATGCATGTTAGATTCTAGTATGACTTGGTACCTTGATATTTTTCCATAACCTTGTCATTGAAACCACTTAGAGTATAGATCTCGATAGGTAGCCGACCCTCACCTCATCCGGGAAAGGTTTGGGAGTTAGTCCTCTAAATTATTGTAGAACTATAATAGAATCCTTATTTGACACGTGGCTAATTCCATTCAAGTATTAGCTCCCTTTTGGATGTGTTAGGTCTTCTTTAGCCTAGTACTTCCATTGGTATTGAGCTGTGGAGCCTTCTCATCTGCTATTAGTCTTGCTGTTGACCGGTTCCTCCTAGGAGGGATATCAACCGCTAATTTCACACGTCGAGGTCTAAAATCTACGGGACGGTCTGGAACTAGGGGTACACCTGGTCCAGCCTCTCCCACGGTCTCGAGTGCTTCAAAAGTTATTCCCTAGGCTAACATTTGGATGTAAATACTTTATACAAAGGCTGCGTCCTTTTGTTTCAAGGTATCTTGATTTGTTTCCTGGACAGTTGGGGCGCTTTTGACCAGTACTGGGTTATGATGCCTCAATCCCCTTCTATGCTTTTGAATTCTTTGAGTAGAGACAAGGGATTGGAACCCCGATGGGTTGAGCTGCCCTTGAGAGGATCGGAGCCTCATCTTCGTGCTTTCTGGGTAGAACTAAGCAGTTTCTTTGAAAATAAATGAGAGGATTCTTCCCACAGACGGTGCCAAAAAGTGTTAACCAAAAAAAGTTAAAGAGATGGATTTCCAATTAACAACTTTTAAACCGCGACCTTGGTAGGTTACAGTTGGAGGGGTACCACGACTAGTACCTGTACGTTCCTAGTAAAGACGAGATAAATGTAAAACCAATCATTGATATGGATAGACATGCATATGTATCAAAAAGAAAAACAAAGGGATGATTCTATCCATTGATAAAAAAAAATAATAATAATAACATACAATTGAGTAGTACAATGATGGCATAATGGTGTTTTTGACACAATAAACGATGGCGAATTCATGATTGTCGATAAGTGGTAGTCTGTTTTTCTCTGGTTCTGGCCTCTTTTTCTTAGAGAGTCCTGTAATATTTATATATTCTCTTTCTTGCTGTCTATTCCGTTAACTTAGTTAATCAATTTAGCAATCAAAGGGATATTGATTAGGCATTAATGGTGGCTTTGTCTAGACACGGGAATTATCCCAGAATCAAGCGATTTGTCTCCTTTTCTAGTGTGACTGACAAAGTTGAACATTTCCGTTTAAATTGAGCTCACGAGTGGCGGGAAAAGGTCAACTTTCCTTGTGTTTGGATGTTATTGCATACTGCACTTTTTATGACATGGTTTTGGTTCCCTGGTTTATTAAGAACTCTCATATTGTCGTAACCCTAGTTGAATGGATAGTGACTGATTGGCAAATTGGTCGAAAGAGGGAATCGCGATATCGAGGTACCATGCATCGATGTTTCCCGGTACCAGGGGACTGTGGTGTTAGAGCCTTCTAGACCTTAACTTCGATGTTTCCCGGCACCAGAGGACTGGAGTGACCTGGATCTTAGTCTTAATTCACACATGGCGTGTACAGGCGTATCAATCCTGGTTCCTTCATGGGGTAGCTGGATGTTCTATGTAGTGTCCTTCTACTCTGTGTGGTCTTGGCAAGGATGAAAAATTCTTCTTTAGACCCCTGCCTTTTTAGGCGGTTAACAAAAAATATATTATCAAACAATGTATAGCTAAAATTTTTGTTTCTTTATTTGTTTTTCTTTAGATAATTTTAGATTTTATTTGCTATTGTTAAGGCTCCATTTCACTCTTGAGATTGGCAAATCTGTCAACACCAACCCCAAGTTGTTAGTAAGGGTTTCAGCACCGTTTTGTGATTACGAGCATCTTCCAGTCTGATTCTGATCTTATGGTCTTCATCAAAGTTGTAGATCGTGAAATTTCATGCAACTTGGAATAAAGAATCTCGTGATGTGGAGTTGTTTACACAGAGTTACGTTGGTTTCAAGTTTCTGCACAGCTTTGTCTTTTATTCTAGGGTTACTCCGCCGTTTTGCTTTTTAGGCCAACTTCTGGTAAGATTCAGTTCTTTTGTCCTTCTTTAATATTGTAGATCATGATTTTTTATGCAATATAGAATCAAGAACTTTGTGATTTGTGGTTCACGTCACTAAGTTACATCCGTTTCAAGTTTTCTGGTCTGTCTAGTTTCTCTAGGGATAGGTTTCGGCGCCGTTTTGTAATTTTGAGCATCTTATTATCAGATTCTGATCTTATGTTCTTCATAAAAGTTGTAGATCGTAAAATATCGTGCAACATGGAATCAAGAATATCATGATTTGGAGTTTGTTTCATAGTTTTAGGTCAGTTTCAAGTTTCTGCACTGGTTTAACTTTTCTTTTAGGGTTACACCGCTGTTTTGCGTCACTGAGTTGCATCCATATCGAGCTCTACGGATCCTATATGCATGGAGGCTGCTTTGTCTCTTTCATCTTCGGTAGCAGTGTCTTCTACCTCGACTAGTCATGTTGGTATGAGTACGGTGAGTGGAGTGAATTCCTCTTCTCGGGTTGTTCCTCTCGCATCTGGTAGGGTGTGTTCCTCAGTTAGTGAGCCGATTCCTCCTCAGCATGAGGGGTATATTTCAGTGATTGTTCCGAATTCAGTTGCAGGTCTCATTCAGAGTTCAGTGCCTATAGTCCAGAGTGGTAAGTCTTTTGCGGGTCTCTTCATATCTCCTATTATTGAGACTTTACCGGTGCCATCAATTCCCTCTAAAAATAGGGTGTATGTTTCTGTTCGGGTGGATCCAATTGCTTATCAAGCCCGTCTTGAGTTGTTTAGGAATGCTCATATTGGTCGTGTGGTGCTTTCCAGTGGTGAGTGGCCTTGGAAGCTTGTGGATCTTAAGGCAAGACTTAGCAAGCAATGGATGCTAAATTCTGATTGGCGTCTTATATCTCTGAGGAGAGGTTATTATCAGATTCTTTTAAAGTCTCCTGCTGAGATGAATCATGTTTTGGGGTTCGGTTCGGTTCATCTAAAGCCAGGTATTCTGCGCATACAGCCTTGGGTCCCAGATTTTAACCCATCGCTACAGAAGTCCACAAATGCTCAGGTTTAGGTTAGGTTCTTTGATCTATCGTGGGAATACTGGCATCTGAAAATTATTTCTAACTTGGCTAGAGGGATTGGGGTGCCATTGCGGTTGGACAAGGCTACTAGTGATGAGGATTTTGGTTATTATGCTAGAGTTCTAGTTGATGTGGATGTGTCATCAGTGCTGCCTACTTCAATATTGCTGGAGAGGGATAAATTTCATAGTTCTTTTATAGCTGTTGAGTATGAGAATCTCCCAGCTTTTTGCTCCACTTGCTCTTCTATAGGTCATTTGCCTAGTTCTTGTCATTAGAATAAGTCTTCTAAGGTTCCTCTGAGTAGTACTACAAAATTGACTCAAGATATAACGGGGGACTCTAGAGTTTTTGGGGATGATGGTTTTCAACATGTTCAGACCCATTCCTCTAAATCAGTTTATCACCCTATTATTGCTCCTCAGGAGGAGGTCCCATTATCCAATGTTTTTTCAGCTATTCACCAGGATGTAGGTGGTCATGATTCAGTGGTTGTCAATACTTCAGTAGGGTCTAATTTGATCTCGGGTTCCACTTCGTTCACTGGTTTGGTTCTTTCTTTAAATCCGTCTTCATCTAATGTCTCAGCTATTTCGAAAGTAGCTTCAAGTTCGGTTCCTCCAATGATTTCCTAGGCTTTACATATTAGCAAGGATTCAGGATTTGATGACGGGGTCATGGATTCTGTTCTGGTTTCTAGTTCCTCGATTGTTGATCCTTCTATTAATTCTGTTAGTTCAGATGTAGGGGTGGTGCATTATTCGAGGACTGTTGTTTAGGGTTCTTCGGTGGTTAATTAGGTTCGCCCTATGGTCTCTACCATTTTATCTAGGTCATCTTCTCATCCGGGTCATACGGCTCGTCGGCAAGTTAGGGTTCATGAGGTTTCAGACAATTAATCATCTGAGGAGGCAGTTGTGTCTTCAGCTTCGAATGTCAATGTGGATCAAAGTAGTTTACGAGATGGATCCGGTTTTTCTTGTTCTTCAGTTGTGGATCCTAAGGTGCAGATTCAGAGTTCAAGTCTGTGGTCAGCTTCTCAGGCTGAGCTTCGCCTCATTGCAGATTCTTTATGGGCTTCCCAAGTAGAGGAGGGTGAGTTAGTTGATACAGAGATTGCTCAAAGAGCTCTGAAGGTTGAGCCTAGGCTGGCTTCTTTAAAGTCCAGATGTCGGGCTCCTTCAACGGTTTTCGATGATTAATGTTCTCTTTTGGAACTGTCGTGGGATCTGAGGCGAACCTACAAGGCGGGTATTAAAAGAGTTGTGTCGTTTACATAGACCTGCTTTGGTTTTTATTGCAAAGCCTATGGTTGATTTTTCCTCTATCTCTTCAGGTTTCTGGTTTTCGCTCGGTCTTTGCCTGGTGGGTATGAACGATAGTGGTGGGTATGAACGATAGGGGTGGGTTGATTCTGACTATTTGGGTTTTCACTTGTGCTTCATTTCCTGAGGCTCAGATAGTTCACTGTCATGATCAACATCTTACTGTTTCGCTCTCGATCGATTCTCGAGAACTGGTTCGTAGGTCTCTTTGGCAATCTCTTCGAGATATGGTTAGTTTGGTTTCTTCTTCCTGGTTGGTTGTTGGGGATTTTAATGCAGTTCTGGGTGCTCATGAGGCTTTGGGTTCTCGTTCTCTTGCTCGTGGTTCTTGTGAGGATTTTAGGTTGATCATTGATGATTGTGATTTGGTTGGCATTCGTTCTCAAGGCGCCCGATTCACTTGGGTTAGAGGTCGCGGTAACCGCACTAGAGTTGAGAGACGATTAGATAGAGTTTTAGTTTCTGATGGTTGCATTTCCTGTTGGCGGAAAATTTCGTGTGTGGCTCTTCCCCGTATTTGTTTTGATCATTGTCCATTATTGGTTCGGTTATCAGATTTTAAGGTTTCTAGTCAACGACCGTTTCGGTTTCAAAGAATGTGGTTAGAGCATCCTGATTTTATAGCTATTGTTAGTAGGATTTGGAGCTCTCCTATTGTAGGTAGCCCTCCTAAGGTTGTTATCTATAAGCTGAGAAGCTTGAAGAAGGCTCCCAAGTCTTAGAATTGGGAGGTTTTTGGGGATCTTAACTCTGCCATTGCTAGGAAGTCTGTGGAACTTCATTCTATTCAGCTGGATTTGTCTAACCGGGGTTTCTCAGATGATCTTTTTATGGCCGAGGCGAGTGTTCATTCTGAGCTTGATGTGTTATTATGCAGACAGGAGTGCTTTTATCGTGACCGGTCTAGAGTTAGGTGGCTTCGTGATGGGGATCGGAACACATCGTTCTTTCATGCCTCTATCAAACGTAGGCAGTATCGTAACACTATATCAGCCCTTTCGATTAATGGGGTTCTCTCAGAGGATCGACCTACCATCAGGGATCATATCATTAGTTATTATTCTGGCCTCTTTTCCTCGGATGTTTCTTGAGTTGGGAGAGATTTATCTATTATAGATGATATGATTCCTTCCTTGGTAACTGCCGCAGAGAATGCTTTCTTGACTAGCGTTCCATCTGCAGATGATATTCAATATGCGGTCTTTGCTATGAATGCTGATTCTGCCCCTGGGCTAGATGGGTTTTCTGGTAGTTTTTATCAAAGATGTTGGGATGTTGTAGGTAGTGATGTGGTCCTCGCTGTTCAGGATTTTTTCATCACTGGAGTTATTTTCCCAGGTCTCAATTTCAGCTTCATTGTTCTTCTTCCGAAACTGAAAGACTCAATTTCGGTTGATCAATTTCGTTCAATTGTTCTTAGTAACTTTCTGTTTAAAATTTCTTCGAAGATTTTAGCTGATCGTTTAGCTCGGGTTGCCACTAGGATTATTTCTCCTCAACAGTTCGGCTTCATTCGAGACAGGTATATTGAGGATTGTATTGCTTTGGCTTCTGACTATATGAATGTGTTGCAGAAGAAGTGCTATGGGGGGTAACTTAGCCATGAAGATTGATATCTGCAAGGCGTTTGACACCTTGGATTGGTCTTTTCTTTTCAGAGTGCTTCAGGCTTTTGGGTTTTCTTCTGTTTTTGTGGATTGGATAGACTGCATTCTTCGTTCATCTAGGCTTTCTGTTCTATTTAATGGGGTCCTAGAAGGGTATTTCTGTTGCTCTAGATGGGTTCGTTAGGGAGATCCACTCTCTCCACTTTTGTTTGGTATTGCAGAAGACTTCCTTAGTAGATTATTGACGAGGTTAGTGGGTTCTTCTCAGATTCTGCCAATTTCTTCTCCAAGGGGTATTTTGGCTCCAACTCATTTGCTATATGCAGATGATGTTCTGATCTTTTGTAGAGGCACTCAAAAGAATCTGAAGCATATCATGGATGCTTTTAGGGATGATGGTGATATTTCAGGTCAGTTGGTTAATTGGGGTAAGTCTTCGATTTATTTCGGATCTTCTATCTCCCCTTCTCAGATTGGTAGTTTGGAGTCTCTGGTTGGTATGCAGATTGGGAAACTCCCGTTTTCTTATTTGGGAGTCCCTTTGTTTCGGGGTAAGCCTCGAAAGGCGGTGTTACGACCTATTGCGGATAAGATCTTGTCTAAATTCGCTAAATGGAAAGGCAAGTCCCTCTCTTTGGCCGGTCGTGCTACTCTGATCAGGTCGGTCATCACTAGTTCATTTGTTCACTCTTTCATGATTTACAAGTGGTTTTCTTCTTTACTGTCACTGATTAACCGCAAGTTGAGGAACTTTTTATAGACTGGTTCCTATAAGGAGACTAAGTTGGTTCGGGTCGCTTGGGATCATTGTTGTAGGCCTCACTCACAGGGTGGTTTTGGTTTAAAAGATCTTAAGTTGCTGAATGACTCGTTGTTGCGGAAATTCACTTGAAAGTTTATAACCTCTAATGGTTTTGCTTTCTCATTTCTGAGGAAGAGGTATCTCAAGCATTTGCAGAAGCCTCATAGAGGGTATGTCACCTCCTCAATTTGGTCTTCTCTTTGGACAAATTATAGTTCACTTCTTAAGGAAGGTATCTGACTGATTGGCGAGAACTCTCAACGAGACTTTTGGCAGGATAATTAGTTAGGGGTCCCCATTTCGGAGCTTTTAGGGATTCCAGATTATTTAGCTAATCCTCTCTGGGCAAGGGTCTCAGATTTTATTCATGAGTGTAGATGGGTGTTGGACGATAATTTCCAAGCGCGCTTCTCGGATTTGTGTTTTCGGATTGATCGGATTGCGATTTCTCCTGTTGTGGATTCTATGGTTTGGACTAATTCTCGGGATGGTCATGTTTCTTACAAGACTGCTTATTCCCAGTTTCTCCGTGATATTTCTCAGGTTGTTTGGTGGAGAGATGTTTGGTCCCATTTTATCCCCCTCTCTCTCTCAGCTTTGACCTGGCTTCTTATGTTGAACAGGCTTCCTACTGAGGATGGTCTTTACAGGTCTGGGTTCCAGTTGGCTTCTCGTTGCAGTATTTGTGGGGTTAGTAGTGAATCTACGGATCACCTTTTTCTTTATTGTCCCCTGGCGGTTGCTCTTTGGGCGGCAGTTTTCTCTGCTTTCCAGCGACATGTCTCTACCGAAACTTGGCAATCCTTCTTCTTGCAAGCCATGTCAGTTTCCTTTAGTGAGCAGGTTAGGATTTCATGGAAAGCGGCTATCCATGCAGTGATATGAGGGGTGTGGACTGCCCGTAATCAGTGGATCTTTGAAGGGAAGTCGGTGGACTTTAGATCCATCCTTTCTTTGGTTTGGCGTGCAGTTTCAGAGGCTAATCTCCTTGATATTGGTTTTATGCATAATTGTATGGACGACCTTTTGATTCTTCGTCATTTCGGTCTTCAAGGTCGCCCTTCTAAAGTCCCGGTGATCAATAGTGTGATTTGGTCGCCTCCGGCTCCGGGTTGGATCAAAGTGAATACATATGGCGCTGTTATGGGCTCTCCGGGGTTTGGTGGTTGTAGTGGTATCTTTCGGAACTGCAGAGCCTTTGTGAAGGGTTGCTTTGCTATTCCTCTTGGTCAGGTTTTTGCGTTTGAGGCTAAGCTTCTGGTGGCCTCTTTGGCCATTAATTTTGCATGGAAGTATGGGTGGCATCGTCTCTGGCTTGAGAGCGATTCTTCTTATGTGGTTCAGCTTCTTTCTTCTCGTTCTGAGATGGTTCCTTGGAGGGTTCGTTAAGTGTGGCAGCGCTGCATCTTCCAGATCTTGCAAATGGATTTTCAGGTTTCCCATATTTTCAGGGAGGGGAATCAGGTTGCAAATACACTTACTAAGCATGCTTTGGAGCTTCAGGGTGATTTTTGGTGGTTCTCTGTCCCGCCGTTCTGTTCTACTTTAGTTGGCAACGACTGTATGGGTCGGGAGTCTTTTCGTTTTTCTTGATGTTTTCTTTTTCTTTTTTGTGTGGCCTACATGCCTCTTTTTGTTTGGGGTTTTTTCCCCTTGGTTCTTTGTGCTTTGTTGCTTTTGGTCTCTTTTTACTTTTCTTTTCTCTATTTTTATATATGGATATTGTCTAAGGGTTTTTCAGCATATGATCGTTTGTGATGCTTTTTCCCCTTAGTTCAGTCCAATTTTTTTAAAATAAATAATATATTAATTAAAAAAAGTTAGATAATTGTATTGGGGATGTATTTTCCATCTCATTATCTAACTAAAATATATACATATATATATATATATATATCAAATAATATAAAGCTTTACTTAATAGAAACTATTTGTAAAGGATTAAAGATATATTCTAAAAGTTTTACTATAAAAGCCATTTCAATCACACCCTTAAGTGGAGTGGAGGCAGGGACAGAGATAATGCATGCCCAATGGTGGCTCAAGCCCCCACTGGGACAAAAAAAAAAATTCTTATATTTTTTTAATTGGGTTTATAATTTAAGTATGATATCTTAATAGTTTAAATGACTCATGTGATAACTAATTGGGTCTAAAACGTTCACTATCGGTCATCATTTTTTTGTATATTTTTTTTTTCACTTTAACTAATAGAAATGAGTATCCCCACGAGTGGCCCACGCCCTCACCTGATCGAATTTGTGAATTAAATGTTTCTACTTGCATATCATTTCATGTCATTTTAATTTTATAGTATTGCATTTGATTTCACACTCTTGATGCATTTTAATTTTTTGAGGTAATCAATGAATGGTGATCGTTAATTACAATATATAACTATATTGCATCCCACATGATGTGCGGGAATTATAAAATATAACGCAACTATAATTTAATGATTTAATTTATTAGTCTAAGATATCGGATGCATTGATGATGAAAAACAATCATGGGGTATTTCTCTAGATTTATTTCTTTGACATCAATCTCCAACAAAAATTAATCAATGGTCAAATCAAAACTTTTCTCATGTGATATGTTGAAACTTTATGATAATATATTATTTATCAAGCATTAAAGGAAAAATATGTGATCTAATAACAGTAATAATTTTCATTAAATATAGAAAATCAACTATTAATTGAAAAATATATATATATGAAGAGTTGAAGAATATAAAATTGAAGGGTTGACTAAAATTTTTTTTTATAAAAAAACTAATTAATGGTCAACCCTTCTCATAACGACATGTGGTATGTTAAGGCTCCAAAATAAGATAAAATAATTAATAGTATAGAAAAATCAAGAGTCAATCTCATTAGTGGGGTTAGTATTTTGGGTACTAACCAGTCAGTACCCAAGTATTTTTCACCAAATATTATATATATTATATAGTTAAATAATTAAAAATATTTTTAAAAAATTAATTAATAAGAATATATAGCTTGTGGGTAAAAAATAATTTATGGCTTGTCTTTTAATCTTACTAAATAATGGAATACTTACAAAAAATAATACTTATGGGAAGTTTACTATCCTACTTAGGAAAGAGAATTAAGTTCCTAATTTTTGAATTCCACTGCTTACTAAATTTATCAGGAATTAAATTCCGTAGACCCTACTCATAAATCAAGAATTAAGTTTCTGATGGATTGGGAACTTGATTCCTCCAACTTGATTCCTTCCACATACCCTAGGAATAAAGTTCCTTTTACTTATTGAAAAGGGAATTCATGATTTATTTATTAAAATATCCTCACTTAAAAATAAAAAAATAAAACACAATCGTCTTCTTCATAATTATTGACTTTTGTTTTTAATTTACGCAAATCATATTGATTTACTTTTCTTTTTGAATCTTAATAGTGGTTTACATAATTAGTAATTTATATTTTTCTAGCCGTGTGATTTATAAAAAAATCATCTTTATATATACATATTACAATACAATTTATGAACCAAAAATAATTACAGCACTTTTCAAAATAATAACAATAACTATGGAATATTCATATCTCTTATACATACTGTTGCGGTTTCATTTTTTTTTTTTTTAATCAAGTTATCTCTATAGTTCTTTATCTAATTATTTCAAATATTACAATATAAAGATGTTAATTATTATACTTATAGTGTTATGAGTAATATAAAATATATATTTTCATAATAAATTATATATATATATATATATATTTCATCATGTTTTATACACAAGGGTATTTTTGTAATCAATTATGTATTATTCTGATTCTTTAGTTTAAGTAAACATTAGAAATGGAATAAATTTGTTTCTACTTCCGATTCCTAAATTATTAGTAAACACTATAACATAATTTAATAACTTGATTCCGATTCCCCTTCATTCCCTTTCTGATGGAACTTAATTCCGATTCCATTTATTCTTGATTAGTAAACACAGCATTAATATTTAAAAATCAATTAATTCACTATCCTATTAATTATGAGATTGCATTTTGATTACCTATAGATATGTGATTTATGAAAAAAGATTATATTATTAAAAATTATTACACTTAATAACTACTTAATATCTTTGATAAATAAATAAAAAGAATTTGTGGTTTTTCTTTAAACTTACCAAATAATATCATACTTCAAAAAATAATGATAATACTTAATGATTAAAAATCAATTATGATATTGGTTTAGAGAATTTATTCATTATTCCATTAATTACGGGATTGCCTCTTGATTATCTATTGATATGTGATTTATGATATTTAATAGAAATCCAAATTGCATATGAATTGACTCATTCCTATTGAGTATCCTTACCCATTCCACTCATTCACAACGACGCTTTTTGCTCCTTTTTTTTTTTTATTGATGAGCGACGCTTCTTGCTTTTAACTACAATAATAAACATATTCACAAATTACATACATCATGCATCCAAATTTCATATATATTTTATTTATCCAATTTAGATACCTACTTTTCAAGATGCTAGTTGTTTTTCCATTAATGCTTGATGACTAATTTATCGTCACAAATTAATTTTATAGATCTAGGTAGTCTGATCAGTAATTAGTGTTTCAGGTTCAGATGGTTTGCTAGATTTAATTAGAATTTATTATATTGATCATCATATTTTTAAGTCCTTAACAAAAACAATAGTTTCATATCCAACTCAAAAGATAAAACAAAAGAAAATGAAAAGCACATATGAAAGAAGTAACAAAAGTTACATTGGAATCCAAACCAATACTGACAATGCTCGATCAGGACAGTTCCCTAAAATATAATACATGTGTGAGCGCACTTGTTTTTCTGCAAGTGCACGGATCGTTACGATCGCGTAGCAGCAAGTACGGCTCGTTCCCACAAGAAGGTGAGGTAACTTAATTTGGTTCTAGGTTTTAGATAATATATACAATATATTTACACTAGATACATGCAAGAAAAGTAAATGGAAATGGTCACAATCAAATTAACTAACTAATCTAAGATTACACTAAGAAAGCTTTAATCTAATTACCACTAAGTTAACTAAATCCAACTACAACTAAGGGTTGTCACTCCCTTAGGCAATTAACTAAATTATCACTAAGCTTACCAACTAAACTATCTAAGTTAACATTAACTAGCTAAACTAATTACCAACTCATGCAATGGTTATGCAAGAGTGGTAATGAGATATATTAGGGAAATGATGAATCATGCAATTATCCAATTACTAGTTGATAACAATTAAGCACTTCAATTATAGGTTAACTAAATTAAGCAAGGTTTGCATTAATTAAGAAAATCCTATTTTGCAAGTTAACAATTGATTAATCAATTAACAAGCATACATCTATTAAATCTCAATTCAAATAATAGATACAACTAGTTCATAGATAATACATGAATACACCAAATCCTTAACATAGCTATTTAATTACACATTAATAACAAACGAAGGAAATAAGAGTGACAATAGAGACAACTCAATGATCTTGGAGAAGTCTTCAAGCTAGCTCAACTCCTCTTGCTTGCCCAAGCTCGGAATCAATATGTGGAAGCTTTGGATCAAGATTGGTGGCTGGAAAACCACCCTACACTCTAGTTACAAGCTACGTAGAGTATTGTGTTATTGGTATTGATTCTAGGCTATTCTAGGCATTTGTTGGATATTAGGGATTGTGTTTTTGTAAACAAAAGAGGTATATTTATAGAGGGAACTGTTTTGGGCATGGTTTGGACGAGCAAAGACAAGTTTCTCCCTCTGATATGACATCCTTGCGGGTTTAGAACCCATGATTCACAGGTTCATTCCCGCCTACGGAAGTCGCAGTGCATTCTACACGTGAACCCGTGAGTTTAGATATTTTACTTCGCTGGTTCTTTCTCATGGCAGAAAGTCACGGAGAATCCATGGGTTTGGACGTTTTGGTTAGCTGGAAAGAAGGCACGGTGGCAAGCTTCCAAGCTTGCATGGCCATGGAAACTTGGAAGCTTGGAGACTTGGAGGAGAGGGGATACTTTAGCATGGGAGCTTGGAAATGGTACCAACGTGACTACCGGGACATGTGTCATCGATCTACCGGAAAAATCACTGAAAATGAGCTCTGCAGCGTCGTGTATGAAAACTAGGTCAACCGAGTCGGGTGCGACCCATCAGCAGGTTAAAGAAGACGTGATGTCACGTTGAGGTCAGCAATGGCGCCCTAAAACGCTGTCATTCAGCTTAATGACGTGGCGCTTGTGCGCTGATTGGCTGATAATTTACCATATGGACCCCTGATCTTTCCCTTATTCACAAAATAATCAATATATTCTGGAATATTGCACTTTAGCCCTTGATTTCTATAGAATTACAACAATGCCCTTGAATTCCTCTATTTACCTGAAACACTTATTTAACCCATTAAATACACGGTTTTACCCGAGAAACAAGCATAAAGTAATAGGAATTAGGGGTATAAAATAGGTACTTTTATACCCCTTTATACCTTGATAAAATACCAAATTTAGTTAAGTCAACTATTTTTTGTCATGTGATGACTAATAATGATATATACAACTTCATTAACATTTCATGTATAAAAACTAAAACCGTTGTATATAGACAAACAAAGTTAAAAAATATAATATATAAATATAGAACAGACTATTTCATATATATAAATATAAAATACTATGTGCTATATTCTTTCAATTTTCCTTCAAATTCCCAAAAATCAAACAGGTTAGGAAACCTAAATTAGAACAGGAAAAAAAAAAAACAAAAAATGAATAATAAATTTCACAATTGATAAAGAAAAATGAATAACAAATGTCTACAATAAAAATAGGGAGACCATACATGATTTGGAGGCAATCAAGGCCTGACATTCATAATCCAAGATAGTTTGCTAGGCTTTGTTTTGCTTATCATATATATATGCTGCAAAATAAAGGAATTCTCCACTTTGATTCACTTGTGATCGTGTTCTCTAAGGAGATGGACGACCCTGTACATCTTATTTTTTCTATGATTTCTAAGAAAACAAAAAAGACTCCACATTAATACAATTAAAGAATTCAAATTAACAATCAAATTACTGGCAAATTGACAAGTGATTCTTTAGTCTTTTCCAAAAATAAAACTAATGACTTCAAACTCAATAACACTTAAGTATATAGAAAGCACTATAAAATTAGCAAGTGAATATAAAGTAGGAAGGAGAGAAGATTTCTTACTTTTTCAAAGACAAAGAATCTCGTCCATGTTGAAAACGATGTCTTGCATGAGGCACCATCCTGGATACAGATGTCAAGCTGTAGACAAAATAGAAGGGTTTTTGAGTGATGAAGATAAATGATTTGGAGAGAAGTGAGGAGGTCATGAAAGATAAGAAATTGATTTCATGCATTGAGATTTGATTTGAGTGGATTAAGTACGTGTTAATAAAATGAAGGGTTGTTAATTGATATTCTTCAGCAAAGAATTTAAGTTTTATAAAATATGGATTGGAAAGTGAAGATTTGGATAATAAAGGTTGGAAAATAAAAAGGTTAAAAAAAGGGGAGAGGAATGTAGTAAGGGGGGAGGTAATTAAGGAGGTTGAAAGAATAAGAATTTATGATTTTTTTTTTTTTTACACTTACCAAATACTATAATATATATAACTAATTAATAATTAAAAATTAATTATGGGATTGGTTAATAGAATCTATTAATTATCCCATTAATTATGAGATTGTATATAGAGAGAGTAAATAAACCAATTTTGGAAGAATAAGAATTTATGATCGTCTTTTAAACTTACAAAATATTATAATATATATAACTAATTAATAATTAAAAATTAATTATGGGAATGGTTAATAGAATCTATTAATTATCCTATTAATTATGGGATTGTAGAGAGAGAGAGAGAGAGAGAGAGAGAGTAAATAAACAATTATTAGATAGGTGGTGAACTGTGATTTAATATCGAAGCTCTCTCACAACGCCACGTGGCACTGGATACGGATGCCAAGCTATATACGAAATAGAAGGGTTATTGAGTAATGAAGATAAATGATTTGGAGAGAAGTGAGGAGTTCATGAAAGATAAGAAATTGATTTTAAGCACTGAGATTTGATTTGAGTAGATTAAGTACGTGTTAATAAAATGAATGGTTGTTAATTGATATTCTTCACCTAAGAATTTAAATTTATAGAAGATTGATTGGAGAGCGAAGAATTGGATAATAAAGGTTGGAAAATAAAAAGGTTAAAAAAAAGGGGAGAGGAATGTAGTAAGGGAGGGAGGTAATTAAGGAGGCTGAAAGGATAAGAATTTATGATTGTCTTTTAAACTTACCAAATACTATAATATATATAGCTGATTAATATTTAAAAATTAATTATAAGAATGGTTAATAAAATCTATTAATTATCCCATTAATTACAGGATTGTATAGAGAGTAAATAAATCGATTTTGGAAGAATAAGAATTTATGAGTATCTTTCAAACTTACCAAATATTATAATATATATAACTAATTAATAATTAAAAATTAATTAAGAGAATGGTTAATAGAATCTATTAATTATCCCATTAACGGTGAAAATAGAGAGTCAAATAATGGAATTGGACAGGTAAAAATTTCTTAAAATGTCTCAAATAATAACTTTCATTATATCAATGTAAATTAATGCAATAATTGGACATCTTATAAAAAAATTTACTAAACTGACTCAAATAATAACTACCATTAGATCTATGTAAATTAATACAATAATTGAAAAAATAATTCTTATTAGTATTTGATAATTGATATGGCCAAATCTCCTTCTATTGACATCTACTAATTAATAAAATTAAATGATAAAACCTCCACAGGACGACACTTGTCAATGTGGGGTTCCATTTTACTTTATTACTAGTTTGCAACATGCATGAAGTGTGGGAATTGTAAAAATATAACATAATCATTATCATATTTATATTGTTTTAAAAAAAATCAGATTTATTCTTCCATTTTTTACTTTCAATGCTCTAAGTTGTTCAAGTTTCTCTTATATCATCATTTTCAACTTGAATTGTGACGGTTTTCGATCATTTGGTTTACAATGTATGATGTAAACGGTATGATTTTATGGAAGAGGAATAAAAATAAAAAAATAAAAAAAATAAAAATAAATAAATAAATAAAAACATAAGACAACTCTTATTTTACTAAACTACTGATATAATATAATAGATATAATCTTGCAATAAGAATTAGTGAATTACCATATATTAGAAAGAAAAAAAAAAAGGCACTAAAAAACCAATAGACTACAAATTTTACATGTTCAGCCTCATTGCCATTGCCATTAAGTTGGGCACCATCTATCTGTTATATACTTCCTTAATGGAGGCCACCCTCCTTAGCCTTGGCCTTGTGCATGGCTCGCACTGGATTGAGATGTAACTTTTTGAGTGTAATGAATTCACAGGCACGTTCATGTCCTAGAGCCTAGAAATATGTACACAATGATCTGTTTCTCAACTATATCAAATAATTGATATGTTTATGGGTTCAACCTCTAGTATCCAAGCCTAAACGTTCGGCAAGATAGATGTGCATACTCAATGAAAGCCACATCTTCAGCTCCACAACATAAGATAAAATCCTAATCTTTTTAATTAATGGAAACAACAAACTTTTCCTATAATGATCGTCAAAAAAGTACTAAGTCATTTGCAAACACATTTTCACAAAACAATCTTCAAAAATTAACTTTCTTTAATAATGAATTCAATTATAATACCATAAACGCACTCATGACTAAACATGCAACACCGACACCAATCCGTAATCACACGATTCACCTAAAATTGTCAATAAATTTTTTTTTCAAAATCTACATCAACAGTTCATTTAAAGGTTACCGCACCAATTAATTATATCTAAATTTTCAATCATGTCGTGCTACTTATATGTTTCTTTTCTCATAATACAACAAAATTGAAAATTAATTTAACCTGTAGCTGTACTAATTCACAGTACAAACAATCAAATTCCACAACTAAATAAAAACAGCAAATACTTTGTCAAAATAAAAAATAAAACAAACAATTACGCGAAAGCAATATCGATGTCATTTCCAAAATTTTCAAGCACCTTATCCATGATTTCAAGAGGCAAAGCATGTTGCCATGTTCAAGCTCTTTCACCAACCGCTCAAAGTCATTTCCAAAATTTTCAAGTGCCTTAACCATGAATATTTCAAGAGGCAAAGCATGTTCAAGCTCCTTCACTTCTGCCAACAAAACAAATCAAATTAACAACAAATTCAATTGTGATGCTGATGGGAAAGTGATTAAGGATTTGAGAACTTACGTAAGGCGTAAGTTTATGAAAGATAATTAGGGATTTTGAGGTTATTATCTTTTATTATTTTATTAGTATTTATCTTTGAGATATTATCTCCTTTAAAGAGATAATTGATTCAGGTTATTATTTTTTAGTATTTGTTTTCTAGTTAAACTCTCTTGTATCTGATCATTATAAAATGCCCCTTTAGAGCCTTTGTAGGGTTAGATTTTGATGAATTGAATAAAGTATTGAATTGTTTTATTTCCAATCTCCTTTTCTGGTTCTATTTCTTTTTGGTTCTACATCAATTGGTATCAGAGCCTATTTTTTCGTTCCTATACGCTTCCTTCAATTTTTTTTTCTTTTTCTTTTTTTCTCCCACAAAATTCTGCATCCACCAAACCTCAACACGTAGACACATCTCAGCAATCAGAAAGCTTCACTGCCGGAAGTACACGCGCCAACGGGCCACCACTCACGAGCCGCCGCCGCCGCTGGCGTTGGTGCATGGTCGTCACCGCCGACTCCATCAGATTCAGACAAGGCCGGCCGTCCCTTTCCTCTTCATCACCGATGTCCAGTTCTGCCCCGATCAATGCAGATCTGTGTTCAAAAAGGCTGACCGCCGTCGCTCGTCATTGCCGCTGATTTCCGGCACGTGGACCTTCACCGCCGGTCCAGAACGGTTCGTCGGCTGTTGCTTCATTTGATCGTAAAAAATCCAATTTTCGGTGTCTAGGTCCAGGTAATTGTGTTTTTCGACTAGGGACTTCGTGGTAATTTTTGTGAGTTGGAGGACCTGGTGGAAATTTTCCTGGGCTGTTGCACGAATTCTGATACTGCTAGGGTTTTTCTCAAATTCTGCATACTTCAAGGGTGTTTACATAATTGGGCAATCTAAAGGGACTTTTCAGTGATTTTCCACTACACCAAATTTCAATTCATCAACAATTAGCTTCCTTCGGAGGACAGGTTGGCTATTCTGATTTCGAAATTCATTGGTTTTTTGTTAAATTCGCAAGCTTTTCTTAGTTATTCGCATTGATCCGATTTTTATTTTATTTTATTTTTATTTTTATTGCATTTTCATAAAACACAAACAGCTTTAAAAAAAAAAAAAAAAAAAAAAAAAAAAAGCCCCAACAGTACCAAAATTCGTGCATTTGTTTAATCATGAAAATTGGGTAATATCGGATAAAATCTATTCAACCCCCCCCCCCTATAGATTAATATTTGAACACACCGTAAATTTGTTTCAATCAAGAACCCTAAGCTTAAAAAAGTGACCTTTAAGAGAGAAAGCAATCAAGATTGCTCATTTAATCACTCAAACTCATTTTCATATGCATCAAATATCATTTAAGCATTTTCTAGCATAGTTAGGATGCTTCCTTGCATGGGTCTTGCTCAACACACATCCCTTGGTATGTTCTTCACTATTATCATACATAATTAGTGTTTTATTTATCAAGGCATCTCTTATATTATTTGTATGCTCTTATAATATATTCTAGATACAAAATATAGATTGTGTTGATATGATTGAGTGTTGTATTTTAATAGCTTCATAGGATTTCATTATCTATGTTTAGTTAAGCTTTATGACATGTCATTTAGCTATTGATATCTAGGATTGTATTCATTGTTATATTCATCATCCTAGATAAGCATCTAAGGTTACCTAACTTTATTTGCTCTTTGAATATCATCATATAATCACATAGGCTTTTTATCTCTTCATTGAGAACTAAGACTTGTGTTGTGACGGGATTAGGTTGCTTAAATCACAAGCAATTGGACTAGGTCCGTTTTTAAAGGCTTACGGGTAGTGGTAGCGGGATATTGGACGGGATTAGGCCGTCAAACCGGGATTAGGTTGTATACGCTATCACAATTAGTGGATTCGAGGTTTGAGTGTAGCGCACTTACTAGCCCATGGTTTTTCCCGTGAGGGTTTCCACGTAAAAATCAAGCGTTCTTTAATTTCCACACTTATATGATTGATTTGTCAATTTGACTAGTTTGGGGTATTTTCATAAATATTGACTAATCGCGAAAATTGAGTAATAACGATTAAAATCTATTCACCTCCCTAGATTAATATTAGATACACACCGTTAATTTGTTAATTTGTTTCATATCCCATACTCAATCCTTCGTATTCATGGGGTTAGGGTCTCAATTATTATCCCAAAAAACTAAAAAATTATGAGGTTCTTCTTCATCAAGCTCGACCTCACATTCTGAGGTTGGAACTTATCTAAGTACCTTTTTTGAGTTTTTAGGAGACGGTGATTTGGAAAATTTTTATATCTTACATTGGTGGAGGGAGCATGAAAAATACTTTCCAATCTTTGCTATCATAGCCAAACAAATTTTTGTAACACCAGTTTCTACTGTGACAGTGGAATAAGAGTTTAGCTCTGATGGAAATATTCTGGACGAAAGACATTCGCTTTTGAGTCCAAAATCAATTCAAGGGGACAACAAGAAATTGATCAAGAAGCACTCTATGATTTCTTCGACGATGACCACACCACTAGAACGGATGTTAGCGATTAGTTACGATCCTAACTCACATCACCAAACCAGAAATAAAAGGTAAGAGAACTACATAGTCTTGATTCTTCTAAACCCCCAAAAGATACGTATACAACTTAATTGTAGTAAAAATTAATTGCAAGGCAAATTTAAATTTTTAGTTTTATTTCAATTTGTTTTTTTAGTTTTTCATATATTTATTTTATTTCATATATTATATTAATTTTATTTTAATTTTGGGTTGCCCAATAAATTGCATATACATAATTACATGTCTAATAAATTTTTTTGTTAGTATATAATATTTAAATTTTGAAAAAAAAATAAAAAAAAGAGATAACCGAACCGGAACCGAAGGAATCAGAACTGAAACCAAAACTCCCTCCAGACCGTTCCGGTTCCAATTCCAATTCCCCCTAAAATCAAAACCGACGATTCTAAACCAAAACCAAATCGAAACCGAACCTCGGTTATGTCCACGTTGGAATGTGGGATTATCCCAACCCAATCCCGCGTAATAAACACGCCCGATAGTGTCAAATGCGACTATTGGAGATGCTCTCACATCTCACCAAAGCACTGGCTTCATCGAAATCAGATATTTCTCCACCGAAATCGCCAAATCCATAAAACTAACAGAGACCCAGAAAGACTTGACAATGGCAACTGTTTCGGGCAACAAACAAATCACTCACGTCATCTTCGACATGGACGGCCTCTTGCTCGGTAAGTACTCTTTTTGTTTCACGTAAAGATTTAATTTGAGTTCAGAGACCCAACATCATAATTCATAGTAATTGTTCGATTACAAAATGTTCCAATTTTGGGATCCGCAGTTGTCTCGCAATGTTCTCTATGTTAATGTTATTGAAGTTAAATTAGGTCTCGATAGTCTTTGTTTTCGTAATTACTTGAAATAAATGTAATTGACACTTAGAATTTACTATAATGCTGAATAATTATCTTTCTATGGAACTCCATAATCTTGCAAGTTTACTGGATGCAAAAACTGGGTAGGCATGACATTATTTTTAATGAATATCTATTGTTTCCAATTCAACTTATTTGATAGTTACCATTAACTATATAATTCCTGTGAAGGTCCTAAACTCTATAAAAGACAATGTGTAATGTTAAATGATGTTTGAAGTTTGTTGATCTCTAAATCAGCATCAAATGACTCTATAAAAGACAATGTGTAATGTTAAATGATGTTTGAAGTTTGTTGATCTCTAAACCAGCATCAAATGACTCTATAAAAGACAATCTGTTTCTAAAGGGTTTAAACCAACCGAAATCAAATGACTCCTGCAATTTTATTATTATTTCTTATTGTTGTCTTGGATGGATTCTGGCAAATGAGTCAAATTCTTGTAAATTTCACAGATTGTCTCTATCTTCCTTTTCTTTTTCTTCGATCTCTACAATGTTTTTACACACGTTTTAATCTGCATACTTGAATACTTGTCTTGCCCACCATTATCTGCATTAAGGCCCTACTCTTCTAGTGCTAACACCGAGTATATATTTTGTTTTAGACTCCTACTACTCAAATTTGGTTGCTCATTGTCCAGACTTAATATTATCATTAGCACAACTTGTTGGATTGAAATTTCTCTCAAAATTTTCCATCTATTAACCTGGAAATCTATTTTTAACTATAGAAAGATAAATTCATGTGTATGATCTGTTGCAATCCATACTCTTTTTCAACCTCTTCCTCTCTCTTTTCCATAAAATCTCCGATTCTACATTAATTACATCACCATGTTGCTCTGTTTGAGGTTTACATTTGTGCAAAATTCTTGATTAAATTTTTATTTCAGTGATAATATATGCCAAATCTTACAAAAGGACTTATACACTTTCAATGTGCTTTGTACTGCTGTCTGCTGCAGATACTGAGAAGTTCTACACTGAAGTCCAGGAAATCATACTCGCTAGATACAATAAAACATTTGATTGGGGTCTTAAGGCCAAAATGATGGGGAGGAAAGCAATAGAAGCTGCTAGGGTCTTCGTTGAGGAGACTGGAATCAGTGACTCCCTTTCGGCTGAGGACTTTATTGTAGAAAGAGAAGAGATGCTGCGTAAGATGTTCCCAACAAGTGATCTCATGCCAGGTAATGTATAACATCAATTATTAGAAATACATAAGTCTAAGAGTGCACAAGTTCTGCCATTACCTATTTGAAATAAAAGGGGGTATTTTGTCTTAAGTCCTAATCCACATGTAAAAAGTTATGAAATAGGTTAAAATTGTGTACAAGCAACCTTCTTAGTGTTTTATATCTTGTCACAAAAAAGACAAGGCAAACATATGTTCTTTTTCTTGTGATTTGAAATCAATTGCTAGTAAATTATCTTTTAGGTGTTTTTCTACTGTAGGGGCTAGCCGATTGATCAGACATCTCCATGCCAAAGGAATACCAATTTGCTTGGCAACTGGGTAATGTTTCTGGAGTAAATTGCCTATTATGTTATGTTATTGTTTCTTTCAGCAAGAATTCTGACATCTGAAGTTCATCCATCTGTAAAGTTTTCTCTACCTCTTAAAACTCTTAGAAACTTTCTTCAAATTGTTAATGGTCTTCACGGGGAGTTCTTATCTTAAGATGTAATTTTCAGTTCTCATAGGCGGCATTTTGAATTGAAAACACAAAGACATGGTGAGCTATTTTCCTTGATGCATCATGTTGTTCTTGGTGATGATCCGGAAGTTAAGCAAGGCAAGCCATCACCAGATATATTCCTTGCAGCAGCCAAGAGATTTGAGGTATAACCATGCCATTCCCGTAGATACTATTCTATATCATAATTGGTGATAATAGAATCTGCTGAAACTATGTAAAATTGTCTTGTCAGTTCTGTTAATTTTCTTGGTCAACACAAGCTTATGATAATTTGTTGATGAACAGGGTGGTCTGGTAGATTCACATACAATTCTTGTGTTTGAAGATGCACCTGCAGGAGTTAATGCAGCCAAGAATGCTGGGATGTAAGCACATTTATTTGCAAAGAGATATCATTTTTTTCTTTTTCTATTGATATATTTGCAAACTTCCATTTGAAATTTCGAAAATTTTACCTTGTTTTCAATTCAATATCAATTTTATTTGAAGTCAATATATCTCCAATTTACCAATATCCTTGAATCTCAATGTCGCCATGATAGTAATTGATAGCACCTGTTGATAGTGATATTGAAAACCTTCGCCGTTATTGGACTCATGAAAAGAACCTAATATTTTAGGAAGTTGGTTATCATAGATGCGAAATAGAGTTAAAATTTATACCAAGGATGCTTATAGGATAATGGAGGCTGCTCTTCATGCAATATCACAATTTCATAATTTGTCAGCTTCTTTGCTCATTTAAGAGATATTTAATTACTTTTTCATGTTCAAGGGCATCTTGTGGATTTTTTTTTCCTGTTATGTTTATTAGCATGTTTATATATACATTTTTCACTTCTCATGGATTCTTAATATATCGACTTTTTTCTGTACTATCAACTGAAATATAACTGTAAATGGGCACTAGTTTCTTTCTCTGTTGGCTACTGCCTTGCTGCTCAAATTTATATATGGGTTTAACTGATTGGCAATCTTTGATAACTACAACTACTTTTAGCAATCAATCACCTTTAAATACATGATCTCTGTGCAGGTCTGCAGTAATGGTTCCAGATCCAAGGCTAGATAGTTCTCATTATTCTGTTGCGGACCAAGTCCTTAGCTCTCTGTTGGATTTCAACCCGAGTGATTGGGGATTGCCCCCATTCGAAGATGCGAAAAATTAGTTATCATATTTTATAAAATTACAGGAGCATCAAAAGGAGCTCTTAGCATCGATTGTTTATCAATGATTGAAGAATGAAGACACTTCTTGATTTGGTCTTCTTGGGTACAATTTCTTCGCTATATGATTTTATTATTAGTCAGCCACATCAGTTAACTTCCTATCATATTGATATTTTCCCAAGAAGAAGTATATTCTTTTGAGGCAAGAAGGCCTATTTAATATATGAAATAGTCTGCAATAATAATGTCAAAAATCATCTGATAGATCATGTGGGAAATATGATTTCTTCAAATCTATTACTCTATTGACACGCCATTTCATTGTCTTATGCGATTTATATTCATTGAGAGATTGTCTTTGAACAGACAGCTCAATTAGGAAAGTTGCCGGCTGTGTAAGAAAGACGAAACAATCAGTCTCTTCCTCAGTCTCATGAGAGAACTTGTATTGAGAGTTTGAGACTTGAGAGCTTAAGATTTGATATTTTCAGATTTCAAATACCATAACTGTAATCTCTGATATTATATTGGTACTTAAATTTGAATTTAAGGGGAGATTCATTTTCGTCCCTCTAGTGTCTAGTTTAACCTAATAGTCAAACTGGTTCCTCAAGATTTTAGAATTGTCTCGTTTAGTCCTATAACGATTTTCGTTGAAAAAGTGAAATCTGACAAGTACAGAGGGTCAAATGACCCTGCTGCCCCTTAAAGTGGGTTAGATTGCTTAAAGGACATTTTTACCCTTCATCTCTCTTTTTTAATTAAAAAAATTTATTTATTTATTTTTTGTTAAAAAAAAAAAAACAAAAGAAAACAAAACTTGATCTTTAAAATTTAAATTAAATAATTAATACTAATGTAAATTAAAAAATAAAAAATAAAAAATTCAAACTCTAATCTCTTTTCTCTCCTTGAATTTCTTCTTCTCAATACTAAACCCATACGCAAAATCAAACACCAACCCAGAAATCAATCTGCAAACATCATCTTCTTCAAACATCGAAACCCAGCCATCAAACGTCATCTGTCCCTCACTCACTCAAACCTCTCACCATTGAAATGAAAGCTTTGTGGCTAGTCCCCTCCTTATCTCTTCCCTTTCATGGCAGACCCAACAACACCACCTCACATCCTGTTTCCAGCCGCATCTCTGGCGAGCAGCAATTCACTCATTAAATTTTCGTAATGTGGCTAGGCCGAATTAGGAAAATTTAATGAGTGAATTCATGTAATTAATTAAGTGAAGTGAAAAAACAAACTATCTTGCTTTCTTTAATGAATCTCAGTACGTATCGAGTGAAATATATGGAATAAGCTTTCTTTAATGAATATCAATAAAAATCGGGTGAAATATATGGAATAAAACACAAAAGAGATCCTAAAGTTGAGGGAATTGAGTATTTGGGATGTGTCAGACTCCAAAGTAACAAAAAAAATTAATACAATTAGAATAACCTGGAGGAGATTCATGAGAGTTTCCATGGTAGCAGTTTTGTCTGGTTCAATTTCATAAACGAAGATCCGCCTCTAAACAAACCTATCTTGCACAAACCTTTCGTGCAGACATGCATGGAGGGGTGAATTTTCTTCAAGTACCAACTGATGATCAACATTGGCCTTGCCAACCGTTGGGCCTTATTAACATAAATATCATTCACCTTTTTTCCATTGATCATCTCCACCTTCCAATGATTGCTACCGGCAGAGACTTGCTATGATGATCACCAATGAGCTTCGTTTTTTTGGAGTGATATCAAATTCCATGAAGAAGAAAATCCTACCTTGGCCATAGGCACAACATGATTATTGTGAAGATGGCCAAGGTAGGATTTTATTCTTCATGATGATCACACAAAAAACGAAGCTTATTGGTGATCATCAAAGCAAGTGTAGCCAGTAGCAATCCTCGGAAGGTGGAGATGAGCGGTGGAAAAAAAGTGAATGAGTTTATGTTAATGAGGTTGGCAACAAGTGTGTTTAATACGGGAACGGAATGGTGTCCTTGCCGCCGAAATTGCTTAGCTCAATTAAGTCTAAGATGAGAAGTTTCATTTATATGCAAAATTACAACTGCTTACAACTGCTAAAAAAATATATAAAATAAATTATAAAAGCATTTTAGTGTAAAACATTTTAAATTTTTCAAAAGTTTCGGATTTTCTCTAAGGAAGTATGTCCATGTAACCTAGAGAAATTATCAACATAAACAAAAATATATCCCTTGCCACAGAGACTCTCGGTTTGCATAGGACCCATATGGTCTATGTGAAGAAGCTTTAGGGGCTCCTTGGTGGTGAGATATTTGCCTTTTTTGTGCATGATTTTGGTTTGTTTCCCTTGTTGACAAGGTCTACAAACACCATCAACTTTCTTCCCAAGCTCGGGAAGGCCATGCATAACTTTGAACTTATCTAAGATCCTTAGATTACAATAGTTCATGTGGCCAAGTCTTTGATGCCACAACTCAACTTGTTCACTCTTGGACTTATTGCAAGAGATGACACTAGCCTCAAAACAATAAGGTTTTTCCATTGGGCTTTAGAATGAAGCAATCATTCTTGCCAAACAAGACGGAAAGACTTTCATCACTAAGATGAGAACTACTTATGAGATTGGCTTGCAAGCCATCAACAAATAAAACATTTGATAAGAAGGATAAACCGGGAATTGGAAATGCTTCCTTTCCCTATCACTTTATTTTTAGACCCATCATCAAAGGTGACAAATCCACCCTCCTCCATGACAAGAGTTTCAAAGAAACTATTGTTTCCCGTCATGTGCATATAGCACCCACTATCCAAATACCAAAGATTTGAAGCATTTGCCTTCAAGGAAATTTGAGCAATGTAGCAAAAATACTCATCTCTTCTAATCCACCTATGTGATACATTTTCCTTCCTAGCGGTATTTGGTACATTGGCTCTAGATGTTCAAGATCATGCAAATTGGCTCTATATTTCCGAAGAACATGCATTTTGGCTCTAGTCCTATTTTTCTCAATCATGCTTTCAACTTTACACATTTTAATATACTTGAAGCAATTTGGTCTAATGTAACCATCAACACCACAAAAGTGACATGTAGGGATAAAGTAAGGAGTCATACCATGTCCTTGTGAATACATTGGAGCTTTCCCATGTCTTTGAGGTTGTCTTGGGTGTTGAAATGGTTCCTTCCATCTTTGTTGTTGAATCGAACTAGATTTCTTCATTGGTTGAGCTTGCATGATTGGCTTCTTGACTTGGTGGACTTTAGGTTGAGGGAAGTTTGCTTGAGAAGCCTTTATTGGTTGAGCTTGAGCTTGACTTCTTGGTGCCATCTTCACTTGGGCACTTTTTGAGCATTCTCCTAAACCAATCTTCCTCCTAAGATGTTATGGAGGTGGATATTCCTTATTGTCCAAACTTTTTACAAACATCATCTTACTTGAGGAGGATGCCTTCTTGTCATCAATATACCTAAGACCTCTCTTATCATTTGGGATCTTCAAGTCATTTATCATCCCATCAAGTTTCTCCTTACTCAAGGTCATATTGACAAGTAGACTCCTAGCTTTGTCCACCTCACTTAGGCACATTTTGAGCATTCTCCTAGATCAATCTTCCTCCTAAAATGTTGTGGAGGTAGAGATTCCTTATTGTCCAAACTCTTGACAAACACTATCTTGCTTTAGGAGGATGCCTCATTGTCATCAATATACCCAACACCTTTATTGTCATTTGGGATCGTCAAGTCATTTATCATCCCATCAAGCTTGTTTTTACTCAAGGTCATATTGATAAGTAAACTCCTAGCTTTGTCCATCTCTTCTCTCAACTTAACTTCAACTTCCTTGGATCTCACTACTTCCTCACTCAAGTAGGTAACTTTGGTTGAAAACTCAAGATTTTCTTCCTTTAATCTTCGAATCTCCTTTTTGTTCTTCATCCTTGAGCTTTCAAATCTCTTAATGTAGTTATCAAGATCCATGCTCTCCATTTTTCCATTTGTGGAGTGAGATGAGGATCCATCATTACTTGAGTCATCTTCCTCTTGACTCTTTTCCTCTTTTTCATCAACTTCTTCTTTACTCTTGTGAGAGGATGTAAAAGCTATGAAGTTTGCCATATGATCTTCATCATCCGAAGATTCTTCTTCCTCTTCCAAGTTATCACCATCACTCCAAGTGGTAGCCATTACCTTTCCCTTCTTCTTGTTCTTCAAGTTTCCAAAATCAGGAAAGATGTTTCCTATGCCACCATATTCAAAACATTGAATGCCTTTTCTATTGTTCTTTTCTTGACTTGGTTCAAACTTCTTGAAGGGAGCCTTTTTCTTCAAGTCTTGGCCTCTGCATCCAAAACCCTTCTTTTCAAACTTCATAAATTTTTTGAATCTTTTCACCATCAAGACCATTTCTTCTCTGAGTCATCATCATCCTCATTTTCAATCTTGGAGGCTTTCAAAGCTATTCCCATTTGCTTCTTAAAAGGTGTGGAGGTAGGACCCTTCTTAGACTCATAAGCTAGAGGCCTTTCAATCACCTCACTTGGCTTCATATTCTTGTAATCACTATTTTTTTTTTCTAAAGCCATCACTTTGGACTCAAATCTATCGGGAAGAGACCTCTTAATTTTTTGTTTGATCCTCCTATCCAAGTAAGGGTTACCAAGTTGATGACTTTGGTTCATTATGTCCATCAACTTCACTTGGAAGTCATTAAAGCACTCATACTCCTCCATCATAATAGTCTCAAATTGAGTTTGGAGGACTTGGAGTTTGGAATCCTTGACTACCTTGGTTCTTTCATGAGTCGTATTTAGAAACTCCCAAGCCTCATTTACAATTCCAGTGGTTTGGATCAACTTGCATTGGTTGTCGTCCATGGTGCAAAGAATGGCAAGCATTGCCTTGTTGTTCCACTTTGGGGCTTCAAACTCTTGAGTGCTCCATTGTGACTTAGACTTAGGAACATCGTCTCCACCTTCAGAAGTCATGGTTGGTGGAGTGTAGCCATCTTCTATTGCCATCCATGCTCGGTCATGTATTTGGCAAACATAGGACTCTATCTTGCCTTTCTATAAGGCATAGTTAACCCCAGTGAGCAAAGGGGGTCTTGTGCTTAAAGCTCCCTCCTTTCCACCACCGTTCCCACTCATAGTGTTTAGGTGAATGAATGAGATGAATGCAACTATATGTAACAATCAAAACAACAAAATGCAACACACAAAAAGCAAAGATCTCCTAATTATATCTAGGAACCCGCTCTGATACCAATTGAAAGCGTGTCTAAATTAACCTAGGAAGGGGGAGGTGAATAGGTTTTAATCAAGTTAATTACCAATTTTTCTTGATTGGTTAATATTCAAAAATAACCAAAAATAAAAAAATACAATCAACGTAATTAAGTGCGGAAAACAATAAATTGTACATTGATTGATTTACGTGAGAAACCCTCTAATTGGACAAAACTCACAGGCTATTGTGCTAGCCATACACGATCCTCAAATCCACTACTTAAATGAAAGTTTACAACCTATGTTAACCTCAAGTCAAACCATACTTGGTCACTGACCCTTTCACTCTACTCAACAGGCCTTTAATAGTGATTCTAGACCAACTTGCTTGTGTACTAAACCACTTTGTCACAAGGCTTAACTAACAAAGAAAAGAACACAACCTGTATGCAACAAGTATGCAATTGCTCTCTTTACTTGAGTTCCCCATATGGGGTCAATTACCACACCCCATCAATGAAGGTCATGAGGTCCTATCGACCTACCAAGTCCATTAGACTTAGTTAAACCTATAGGAGACACATTAGCATTATAGAAAGTAGGTTCATCTTTTCTAGTCCACTTAGGTGATACAATTTCAATCCTAGTGGTAAAAGGTTCAAGAGCTCTAGATGGCAAAGGATCATGCAAATGAGTTATATCCTTTCTAGAGACATGCATCTTAGCTCTAGCCTTTTTCTTTTCAATCATGCTTTCAATTCTACGCATTTTGATATAATGAAAGCAACTTGGTCTAATGTGACCATCAACCACAAAAATGACAAGTGGGAATAAAGTTAGGAATCGTACCATTCCCTTGAGCATTCATTGGTGTTTTCCCTTGTCGTTGTGGTTGTCTTGGTTGTTGGATTGGATCTCTCCATCTTTGTGGATGACCAAGACAATGTTGCTTGCTCCGTTGAGCTTGCATGATCAGACTCTTCCCTTGATGGATTTTAGGTTGAGGGAAGTTAGTATGATGAGCCCTTTTTGGTTGAGCTTGAGCTTGAGCTTAACCTTTTGGTGCCACCTTCACTTGGGCACTTCTTAAACACTCTCCTAGGTCAATCTTCTTTCTAGGGTGTTAAGGGGGAGGAGACATCTTGATGGTCATGCTCTTGACAAAAGTTATCTTGCTTGAGGAGGAAGCAACTTTGTCATCAATGTAGCCAAGACCTCTTTTGTCACTTGGCCTTTTTCCAACTCCCAACATGTGGTCAAGCTTCTCGGTGCTTGAAGCCATTTTACCCATTGAGGCTTTTGCTCTTCAATCTCTCTTTTCAACCCTTCATCTCTCCTCTTAGATAAAACTAACTCATCCTTTAGCTTATCTTTATCCTCTATGTACCTCACCACTTCTTCATTCAAGTGGTCAACTTGCGTTGAAAGCTCAAGGTTTTCTTCCTTTAATCTTTGAATCTCCTTTTTATTCTTTAACTTGGAGCTTTCCAACTTGACTATATAGTCATTAAGATCCATACTCTCCACATTTCCATTTGTGGAGTTAGACGACGAATTCTCAACATTTGAGTCATCTCCTATATCTTCAATCTCACAAATGGAGTCATCTTTCTCATCAAGACCATCACATTGGTCACTTGATGTTATATGAGCCATATCCCAATGAGTAGTTACACCAATAACTTCTTTAGCTACTTCTTCATCTAGTTCTTCTTTGGGATCATAAGTCAAGGCATCATTGCCATCTACTTCAACTTCTACACGAGTGGCTCCAAATGCTGTGTAATTAATGGCAAGCTCTTCATCACTTAAAAGATCTTCTTCCCTCTCATCCTCACTCCATGAGGTGGCCATCACCTTTCCTTTCCTTCTATCTTTCAAGTTCCTATACTCCGGAGAGATATGCCCGAATCCTCCACATTCGTAGCATTGAATCCCCTCTCTTGAAGACACCTCTTAGCTCAGCTCGTCATTCTTATCCTTGGTCTTCTTTTTGAAGCCATCTCCCTTTTAGCCATAACCATTCTTTTGTAGACTCAAGAACTTTTTGAATCTCTTGACAATGAGTTCCATGTCTTCATCCAAGTTATCCTTCTTCTTGTCATGCTTTGAAATCTTCAAAGCAATATTCTTCTTCTTCTTTAGAGGTGAGGTGGTAGCCTTTCTTGACTCATAGGCTAGAATTCTTCCATTGACTTCACTTAGTTTCATATCCTTGTACTCGTTATTTTCTTCTAAAGCCGTCACTTTGGACTCGAACCTCTCGGGAAGCGATCTCATAATCTTTTGCATGATCCTTTTATCCGAGTAAGGGTCACCAAGTTGATGACTTTGGTTCACTATGTCCATCAACTTAACCTTGAAGTCGTTAAAGCACTTGTTCTCATCCATCTTAAGCATCTCGAATTGAATTTGGAGAACTTGAAGTTTGGAGTCCTTCACTACTTCGGTTCCTTCATGTGCAACTTCTAGGATGTCTCATGCCTCCTTAGCGATCCTAGTGTTTGAATCAATTTATATTGATTCTCATCCATTGCACATAGGATGGCATACATCGCCTTCTTATTCCATTTTGATGCCTTATTTTCTTGCACGTTCCATTGCGCTTTAGGCTTGAGTACATCCTCTCCTCCATCGATAGGAGTCATCATCGGTGACTCATAGCCTTCTTCAACCGCCATCCAAGCTTGGTTATGGATTTGGCATATGTACGACTCCATCTTGCCTTTCCAAGAGACATAATTAATCCTGGTGAGAAGGGGAGACCTTGTGCTAGAAGCACCCTCATTACCACCACCGTTTCCACCTTTTCCACTCATAGTGTTTATGAATGAATGAAATGAATGCAAATATATGAATGATCAAAAATCACACAAAATGCACAACACACCAAAATAAGTAAGAATCACCTAAGTATATCTAGGAACTTGCTCTGATACCAATTGAAACAAATAACGGTGTGTTCTAAATATTATCTAGATGGGGGGTGAATAGATTTTAACCCTTATTACCAAATTTTCGCGTTTAGTCAATTTTACGAAAATAAACCTAATCTAGTCAATTCAATAAATCAAGCATAATAGTGTGGAAATTAAAAGATGCTTGATTTTTACGTGGAAACCCTCAATAGGGGAAAACCATGGGTTGATATGTGCGCCACACACGAACCTCAAATCCACTAATTGTAATGATGTTTATATCCTATGTTGACCTCAACAATTCTTAGACTATAACCCACCACAACTACCTGCATGCCTTTAAAAGTGAACCTAGTCCAATTGCTTGTGCACCAAGCCACATTAGTCACAGAAGACTTACTTCTCAATGAAGAGATCAATAAACACCTATGTGAATATGCAATGATATCCAAATATGCAATTAATGCTAAGTTACACTAAATGCTTATCTAGAATTATAAAATGTCAATTAAATCAATCCTAGATATCAATTGCTATATGGCATGACATAAAGCCTAGCTAACTTTAGATTAAACAATCCTAGGTATAGCTATCACAATACATCACTCAATCAAGACAACACATAAATCTCTATTTTGTATTTAGAATATGTTCTAAGAGCATACAAGTAATAAAAGAGAAGACTTGATAAGAAAAAAACTAAGATTAGATGAAATTAGTGAAAACCTTACCAAGCAAGATGTGTTGTTGAAAACCCATGTATGAATGCATCCAATATGGTCATAGATGATGCAAAATGAACTTTGATGCACAAAGGAAATACTTTGAGTGATTAAAGGAGAGTTCTTTATAAATTTTTATCACTTGAAAATTATCCTAAGTGAAAACTATGATTTTGGACTCTTAAAACTCAACCTAATAACAAATAGGCAAATATATATATATATATATATATATATGGTGTCAAAATGAAGCTACGTTGTTTTGAAAAGTTGACACAAAATATGCCTTGGTCCCTCTACACCAGCTCTACGTAGGGCGGTTGTAGGGCGCCTCACCTGGGAAAATGAAGAACAAGTTCTTCGTGACCACTCTACACAAGGGTGGAAAACAAGCGATCGAAAGGCGGTTGCCCTCGGGTTTGGAGAGCCGTTGTTCACCCGCTCTATGTAGGGCGGGTGTAGGGCTAACCAAGGGCGATAAATTAATCGACTAAGTGACCCGCTGTATGTAAGGCGGGCATACAACGGGTCAGAGCAAATTTGCTTAAAGCCCTTTATGGGCGCTGTACGTAGGGCGACCCAAGGGCGAGTGTACATCACCCATACATAAATGATGCATCCTAAGTCTAATCATGTGATGGCATTTCAATGTACATGATGTAATCATTTAAAACATGCATGAAGAGACTTCATAACTTTGCATCCTAATGCCTAAACATGTCATGGCAGTTCAATGACAAGATGCAATCAATTTAAACATGCATGAAGAGATATTTAAGAGCATGAATGCACACATATAAAAACACACAACATACAAGTATTAGAGAAATGCATAAGTTGTGAGTGTGTGTAACTAGATCTCTTCAAAGCAAGTATGCACAAGAATATACCTTTGGTGCTTCTTCTCTTAAAGTCTCTTCAAATGCCTAAGCTACTTTTACGTCAAACCCCACATATGGTTTGTCACCGAAACAAGCCAATCAAACTTGAGGAAATTACAATGAGTTCTAGAGTTTAGCTTAGGTGAGTCCAAAACCTTGCATAACCAAACACTGCACTAAAAAGCTTTTGTTAGCTGGGATAAGTAAGGATGTCAATGGTATGGGTCCGGTACGGGTTTTTCAATACCATTCCCAATACCAATCAGTATGAGAAATACCATCCTCTATGATTACTCGTCTTAAAAGAAACGGTGTGGGTACAGGGATTCCCCATTAGGGGATTAGTATTTTTTGCCTCATACCATCCCCATCCTCATCCCCATCCCATTAATGTATTTTCTTAATGACTTTTTGATAAAGATTATATAAATATTATTGAATAATATGAAAATAATAGTGTGGGGTATATTATATATAATGATCTAGAATGGAGTGGTGTTTCAATGGAGGGAAAACTGGGAAAAAATGAGAGGGAAAATTATGTTAGTCAAAGGGAAAAAATGAAGGAAAATTATGTTTTCTGAAGATAGTAGTCACGGTACTAATTTTATTTTAAGAGTTAATTCCAATACTAATTACGTGCTTCAAATATATATATATATATATATATATAACGGGGTACGAGGCAGGGATGTGGCGGGGCGGTGACTTGAAATCCCGTAACCCGTACTGAAATTAAATCGGGTATTAAAAAAATACCGACCTCATACCACAACTTAATTGGTATAGTTAAACCTGCCCCTAATGATTCGGGTCCCCAAACCAATGGGTAATTTTGACATCCCCAGGGATAAGGCCGTGTGACCTCTTGGTTGTAAAGAAATTGTTGTCAATTTAAGCATAACCATTGATCATATTCTCGATTTTGTATCCCTCTAGGGCCATCGTGATAAATTTGAGGCCCAAGGCGAATTATAAAATATGAGGACCTCGATACTCTATGTATATTTACTTGATTATTTTTCTCTAGTAAATACTTGTAAAAATCAATATAATAACTCAAACTCAAAACTATAACACAACAAAATAGCAGCAAAAAAAGTTACCAAAATAAAATTTTTATAATTGCATCAAAGAACATACTATTTAAATCTTACTCGTCTCACATTTTTAGTGGCAAAATACTCATTAAACTATATATATAGAAATAAAAGAAGGTTTTCAAAAAAGGACAAAAAAGGAGTATATTGATTTAATTACTAATTTTCATATTAGCAGTAAAAGTACTAATTAAACAACGACTTCTAAATTTTCGTATCAAGAGAGTTTTTTTTTTATTTTTATTTTTTATTTATTTATATATATATATATATATATATATATATAAGAGAATTATTTGTGACAAACACAAGTATTGCTAGAACACAAGTGTTGCTAGGGTTCAACCCACCGCCACCCTGATCCAATGTTGTTATTATTAGAATGATAAATGGGTTTCCATTTGTGGACCTTTTCAATAAACAAAATTATATGTATAAGGTAGACAATTTTTAAAGTCATTTATGTGTTAGGTTTCCATTGATGGGCCTTTAAAAAAAAAAAATGTGTATGGTGGGCTATTTTAAAGTCAGTTAACCTGTTTTGTATAAAATCTTACATGGATTATATTTTAAAATCAAATTTTTTATCTACAATTTGAGGGCCCTTTAAAATCGAGGACCTTAGAAGGTTGTCTCATTGGGCTCCCCATATGGCTGGCCTGTATCCCTCCTTACTAAGTACTAACTATTATTAAAATTAGAAAATAATGTTTTAAAAAAGTTAAAATGAAAGCTGAAACAACTAAATTTCTTGTAGGATGATTCCAACAATATATTATTAGTCCAAATTCAACATCATTTATCCCTCCCGCGAGCATCCAAAAGTGTCATACATGATGTATGAACCATGACAGATGTTTCATATATATATATAGTCTGTTTACTATCGGTTCGTCCTGATATAAAATATATCAAAACGAAAAATGTGGACCATCGATTATGGAGAAGTTTTGACAAGTGCATACAATTTGAGTCAAAGTATGTAAATCTAATGGTTTACATTCTTTGTCCTGATATATTTTATATCATGACGAACTGATAATAGAAAATTTGTATATATATATATATATATTACTTCTCTAATCATGACCGTCTTCACTTTATAATTTCAGGACGTCCAATTACAGCCACACATTCACAGTGGGCCCTCAGCCTCACATTAACAAATACCCACACCCAATATGAATATATGACTGTGGTTGTATGTCTTTAACTTATAATTTCAGGACATCCTTACTAGAGAACCACTAAATATATATATATATATATATATTTTATCTATTATCAGCTCGAACTAATATAAAATATATCAGTTTATTGCATGTGGGTCATTGGATTTAAATGCTTTGACTTGACTGCATGCACTTGTCAAAGCATTTTTTAAATCCAATGGCTCACATGCAATGAACTGGTATATTTTATACCAGTTTATATATATATATATATATATATATGCACGTCAATAGTGCTTTGTTGATACCTTACAATTGTTTTCACTATGAAAATTTATCCCCTTATACGAACTACAAAAACAGTTTTTCTATATTGTTTTCTAAACCACTAACAATTTTATGTAAGTGGTTTATCATGAATTTAATTACATACGCAATGAAGGTGATAAAGTATCACAACATCTAAGTGAATCTTAGCTTGTTGTAATTTGGACATAATTTGTGTGAAACAACTGATTTAAGATGGTTGTTAGTGAGTTACTTTCGTGCCTACGTTTGAAACCCTCCATAACCATATATATATATATATATATATACGGAAATTTTCCTATGAGAATGCCTTAATAGAATTATATGAGAACATTGAATGTGAGCCACTCGTTTTACATACTTTGACTTGGTATGTATGCACTTGTCAAATCATTTTTATAAATAAATGACTCATATTCAATATCCTAATAAAGTTATATAAGGATTTACTGATAGGAACGAGACCGTATATATATATATATATACTGTTGCTCAACTGTACTTTAATGTTTACTGTTGTAAAAAAGAAAAATGCATTATTGATTATGCAATATGCATGAGTGGGAATGATTGGTTTTAGTTTGTTAACATGAAAGATTAAATATTTCAAAAGTCTTTGAACAGAAGAAGAAGCTACAGAAGTTGAAGCTTTTGTTGATGTAAAACAATATCCAATTACCGAAATTAGATCTAAATCACTTGCCGCTCTACTATTCTTTCTAGGAAAAATATCAAATTAAATCGTCCTTACTATTTGAAATATCAATTTAATGTAAGGATTAAGAGAATTAGTCAATTTAGTCGTTATCATTTCATTTGCTATCAAAATAGTTCTTCTTGTTTCAATTTGTATCAACTAATCCCTCTAGACCACAACCATTAGCATTTTCGTTCACTTTTGTTCAAACAAATTATTATTATTATACCCCTATATTTAATACTTAAAAATATTATAACTAAATGATCATTAAAATTACAAAAAAATACCTTGAAATATTACGGAAAAGGACACTATACAAGATTACTAAAAAAATCCTTAAAAAAAATACACTCACTAACATAAAACTTAACGGGAAAAGTCTAAAGGGACTATTGTGATCCAACTTGAAATAGTAATGACTTATTCTATAGTCAAATGAAATGAAACAACAAGATCCCTTTTTATGAAAAAAAGAAGAAGAAATAACTAAATTGATAATTATTTAAATAAAAGGGATGGTGCTGAAATTAACTAAGTCCAACGCGATTTAATATAATTTAATAAATTGATATAAATTTGGTAATTGAAATTTCAAATTAATATAGTATTTTTTTCATTTACCATTTACAATGACAACGACTTGAACTTATGATATTATTAGATTGAATTAATGATCGTTCTTTACCACCAAATCAGACGATAGTAAATTAAAATAATAATAATTGCGAAGTACAATGTTATTGATAACCAAATAAAAACCACTTATGGCTAATGAGTAATAGTTCATAATGTGATCTAGCTAATTTTTTATTCAGATTTTAGACCTTTCACATGAATCATCCCAAAAAATAAAAATGCTTGTTTTACATGCAAGGCAAAACATGTAAAAAAAAAAAAAAAGTTTCACTTTCATCACATGCATGAGAAGCATTATTTTTATATATTATTTGACATAACATGCATGAGAAACATTGAAATGGTCATTTTACCTACTCAATTTGATCAGTAGTACTGTTGTTTTATATATATATATATATATATATAGAGAGAGAGAGAGAGAGAGAGAGAGAGAGAGAGAGAGAGAGAGAGAGAGAGAGTATGTTGCACAGTATGGACCAACCATGTATTAATATTCTCAGTATAAATCATATAATATAAGAAGATATGTGATAAGTATGGATAAAAAGTAATCAAATTAAGAAAATTTTCAAGGGATACATAATTGCCTGTAATTGTAGTGGCTAACATAGAAAGGACCGCATATCACACTGATCATCAGTTGATTTAATCATCATGTTGTTATTCAAACTTTTAATCACTTGTCATGAATAATAGACAATAAATACACAAGGCTTTAACCAACTCCACCTACAAAAAGGTCCATACCCTTATAAGTTATAACCAACACCAGTTTAATTTAAAATGGTCCAAAACAGCATTCATTTCCATTAACATCTTCTATATATACTATGGATAATTACGAAAAATATTTTCATTTCATTATATATATATCTCATAATTTCCTTCGGATATATAATTAAAATATTTTTCTATCTATTTTTATAAATTTTAATTGAAATATAATATAACATGCTTGGTTGTTTTCGTTTTTTATTTTGTATGATTTTATTTTATAAACTTTAATTCTGTTGAGGGATCCCAAATTGATTTGGATATTTTACTACTAATACAACAAACTATTTTTGAAAAAGGAAATTTCATAAAGTTAAGTGGTTATATGCATAGATTATATATATATATATATATATATATGATAAAGTAAATAATGTGATTATTGCAGTCTTCCCAACTAAAAGAGCATATTTTTTTTTTTTTTTTTTTTTTTTGCAATACATGCTAATAAAAAGGCTATGCAGTTGGAAACTACATAACTTATGTCTAGCATGCACTGCTTAATTAGTTATCAAGTACTACTGAGAAGAACAGCTTCATTGAATTTGAAGCCTCCTAAGTCCATCAAAAGAGGATTAGATATATATTTTGGTGAATCCAACTAATTAACTAAACCAGAGCCACCATGAATATGCATATATATTAGAATTTTTTTTTTTTTTTATTAAATTTAAAACACATGATATATATTAAAAATATTCATTAATTTAATGTGTTGTCAGAAATTCATTAAAAATATAATATTTAGTCTTTGATTTGATCTTTAAAAAATATATATATAAATAAAAGTTTCTAATGAATTTATATATATATATTTATATATACGATTTCGTTCCTATCATGACATCTTTAAATAACTTTATCAGGATATTGAATGTGAATCACTTATTTATAAAAGTGATTTGACAAGTGCATATATACCAAATTAAAGTATGTAAAACGAATGACTTTCATTCAATATGTTTATATAATTCTATCAGGACATCCTCATATGAAAATTTTCATATATATATATATCATATGTAGTGATGGCGACCGGAAGAACTTTAATAGCTTTACAGAGTGCCCAGTGTCTCTATAGAGTGTACTAACTGTTATCTCTATCACACTGTAGATCATGTAGTATTAATGTTTTCTAGTGCCTTTATCTTTTAATTGGACCTCAAATTGTATCTATGCTGAATGGCAAATGCCTCCCCTTTATTAATTAAATTGATAATGCCTCCCCTTTTTTCGTTAAGAATTCTGCATGGTTAGTATATTATCAATTTTTATATTTGTCAAATTTCTTAGAGGAATTGAAGAGCATACAGAAAGATAATCATGACCTGCAACGTCATCAGATAAATTCACTATTGTAAAATTGTCGAAAGACTTTTGTTATAAAATAAACAATGTCTTACATATTTTCTATAATATAATGGCTCTCAAGAAACTAATGTATTTTTAGGATTTGAGTGACCATAACTATATAAGTGGTATATTAAAATATATATATATATATATATATATAAATTTTCCTATGAGGATGTCCTGATAGAATTATATAAGGACATTGAATGTGAGTCACTCGTTTTATATTCTTTGACTTGGTATGTATGCATTTGTCAAATCACTTTTATAAATGAGTGGCTCACATTCAATATTCTGATAAAGTTATATAAGGATGTCCTGATAGGAACGGGACTGTATATATATATATATATATATATATATTGTTTTCTTTTAATTAACAGTTTTGTAGTGGTGAAAAGTTGTGTTGAGGGTTTACCTTGAACAAACAATATATAAGAATTAATATATGTACCGTCTCTCATTGCCCAAAACTTCCGAAAGTCAATATAAGAAACAAGAATAACGAGGCCTCACTGAGAGGAAAGAATCCAAGAAAAAAACAAAGTTGATAAATAGTTTAGGTAAAAAGAAAAGGGTTTATAATTAATTTATTAAAACAATAAGGGCAACAAGAAACTTTACACATGCAAATTAAACTAATTAGGAAATTGAAAATTCATATTCTCACAACAGCAGATTTGGTTCTTCAATATAGTTAGCTTCATTTTGATATCTTCTTTGACTTGTTTGCAACTTAATCCTCTCAAAAAGTCAAGAATACTGGAGCAAGCTATATTAAGATAAGCTATATGGTTCGTCCCTTCCTCGAATTTCCCTTCACCGGCAGTATCCGAATTCTCTTGGCCACTCTCACAAAATCCCTGTTCACACACAATAATTCAACACCATAACCAACAAAGTAATTTTTCACATAATAATAATAATAATAATAATAATAATAATAATTAATATAGACAAATTAAAAATGATAATATTAACATACTTCCAATTAAGGTCACCAGCAAGAAGCAGATCATTTTCCATGTCTTCATAGGCAATAAGGTGACCAGGAACAGCATTAGAGAGATCAAGATCATGCTCCGAGGCTACTCCAGTGGTGTCTCCTGCGGCGGCGCCGCCGTCCACGAACATTTGGCGGAGGGCCTTGGCCAGGCTTTGGTAGCTTGCATGTTTATGGAGGCTGATACGCTGGCAGATCGAACGGCCTTCAAGGACTACAGTCACAGGTGGTACCACGGTGGAGACAAGATCATCATCGTCCAGCCCAGGGAAGGTCTGGAGTCCTTGATTATTATTATTATTATTAGGGTTGTTGTTGTTGTTGTTGATGATCAGGTTTGGAATTGGAACAACTGGTCTTCTCTGATGATCTTGCCATCTCCTTTTTAAGGATTGAAGATCTGCTCGTCTTTGTGGCTCAAACCTGTTCATGTCTTTTTCGTTTCTCTTGGAAACAAAGAAACTGAAAAGGGTTTGGTCTAGAGTGGAATTTATGAGATGGGTTTGGTCTTTGGTGTAGTTTAGAGAGAGTGAGCGTATGTGTTTTGTGAAAATAAATGAGAGCACATGCAAGCATAATATATATATATATATATATATATATTAAGAGAGAAACTGTGAGCACAAATGTCGGGAGGGGTGAGGTTGGTGTCTGAGTTTGT
This sequence comes from Acer negundo, assembly GCA_035582765.1. Taxonomy (NCBI): domain Eukaryota; kingdom Viridiplantae; phylum Streptophyta; class Magnoliopsida; order Sapindales; family Sapindaceae; genus Acer; species Acer negundo. The sequence continues at coordinate 19,371,699 of CM069234.1, forward strand.
GAGCTTGTGTGTGCTTTTGCTTTTCCAATTTCAAAGAAATTTAATTATATTAATGGCTTCTCTAGATCTCTCTTTGTGTGAATTGTGAGTCTCCTCCTGCTAGCTAGCTACTTGTTCTTGACTCACTGACCTTGATCTGCTTCTCTCTCTCTCAGCTGGCTCTAGGTGGGAGAGACAAATGGTGGGGGTGGGGAGGATGTTTGCTTCTAACTGTAAAAGGTGTGTTGTGTACCATTATCACTCTATATAATAATTTATATATTGTTGTTTATTTATTTATTTTGTAAGGTAGAAGTTATTCTAAGCACCTAATGCATCGCTGAATAATACATCCGACAATTGACAAGAAAACATGTGGATGCCATATGTGCATCACAACAGCTTTTCTCTTATACTAGCCGGGTGTTTAAAACCTTTTCAGCATATTTTTGTGTCCCTTTTGTCAGAATTTCGTTTCTTACATTACAATATTGAAACTGAATCCTCCGTCCCAAGACCCTAATGTGAACCGAGATTTCAATCGAAGAATTCTTGTAAGCAACAATTTTTCTCACCTACTTAACCATCTATAATATCTACAAACCTGAAGAAAAAAAGATAGGTTTATAAATGAATTAAAATATACTATAAATAAAGGCAAAAATTCAAAATAGTGTTCAAATTAGTGGTAAATTCAAAAACAGTCACCGTTTGAAACATTTCTTTATTTAACAAAACAAAAATACCACCACACAAACTTTAGTAACCTACGCCATCTCATTGAAACCTAAGGAGTGAAACAAAAAATTAACTTAACTCATAACTTTTCACCTTTTTGTTTTAATATATTGGATCTACATGCTCCGCGGATTAATTTATTTGATTTTGTGGATGAGAAAAACATGAGCTAACTTTGTATAAAATTTGTTTTAGACAGTAATGGTTTTTTATTTTTATTTTTTATTTTTTATTTTTTATTTGAATCATTTGCTAAATATATAAATATCCTGACCTATATAGATTTGTTGATATATATAATCGATTGTAATTATTTATTTATTTATATTTATTTTATGTATTTTTATTATTTTTAAGTGCAGAGTCTTATTCTTAAATATCTTAAATCAAGAAAATGATTAGCGAAGGATCCTAATTCTTTTTTTAGTTAGTAATCATTTGAGATTTTGAGTCTATCTATATTTATTTAAATATTGGGATAGATAAAATGACAATTTTCTTTTATTTATTTAGCTTTAAATATATTATGTAATAACAAAATAATATTTATGGGGATGGTGATAAAATGCGTGAAGGAAAAGCAAGTTAATATATATATATATATATATTTTAAGCAATTAAATAAGTAAAAAAATAGTTGTAAAAATAAAAAACAAAATAATCTTGTAAATTGTAATGCATGGGCTAAAGAGACGAGACGACCGCGTTGCGGTCGGCGAACGGCTCGCTACTTTGACTCTGAGACGGTCGGGGTCAGCAATTCACGTCATTTTTACATATTTTTTAATTAAAATTTATTTAATTGTCACATAGGGTTGCGCTACTGGCTAGTCTGGGAATTGGGCCAAAAGACTATTATGCTCCTACTCTAATATTGGGGTAGACCGAGTACTATCTACTAGTTGTCAATTGTAGGGTTATTTTCGTCATCCAAATAAGTATACAATACTAAGTTCCACAGCTACAGTGCCACAGGCTTCGGTCATGAAAACTGTGATTTCTTGATATTAGTTATTGTGGTAGCAAAAAATGGTCCATAGGCCCAACGTTTTGAAGCCCAGACCTTTTTTAGTGTTGACTCTTATCCAGGCCCGTTGCATCAGGTCGACCCAGTACAAGTATCAACTAAGAGACTTGACAGATTGAAGACCAAGTCAATCTTCAGTTGCATGAGAAGGGTAACGTACATTTCAAAAAGAGAGAATCTCTCATGAAATCTCGCACACGATCGACTCACGGTCAAGTGAACGTTGAAGATGGCTTATTCCCTATAAATAAGAGGATTTTTTCAAAGTAAAGCTCTTTGAAAAACTCTGAGTTAAAGAGCTTACAAAAAGCATATTAAAACTTTGATCATTTTTCTCTCCGACTGTCGGAATCCGATTCAAATCACGATTGCGATTCATCTTCAGCCGTCGCTCATCCCAAGTGAACTTAAGCCTAATTAATCTAATCCCCACCTATATTAATTTCTTTATATTGCATCTCTGTTCTTGTTCTTTTACAGGTTCAACAAAGAAGATGTTAGGTTTTTGGTTTGTCTTGGCATATATTCCATATCAAAGTGATGTTTTTCTTGTATTGTTTAGTGGTCTTAGGATTGATGATTTGAAGCTTCAAAGAAAGACTCGACCACATTTCATGAAAGTTGGTGTTGTTCAAGGAAGAATGTGCTTCATTGCACAATAAAGGTAAAATTGACGTCATTCCTCTTACAAGGCTAGGCACACACATACATGGCATTCATTTGTGTCCCTGCATAGTTGAAAAACATTTATTTAATACTTTCACACACTTGGAAATATATGCTCATGCATTATATTTAAATTTATACTTATTGGAAAATGCATGTTCTAGGACTAATTCTAGGAAACGGCATATGTGTGTGACTTGGTGTCTATTTATTTTCATTTTATTGTTTTTGGACTTGAACATGATCTCTTATGATTTCTTTTTGAGTCTCGGTCATTTTGGTTACTCATTCATTAGGTTTCGAGTCCAAACGATGTAGCTACGCTACTTTACGTTCTCATTTGTTGAGTTGTCTTCATCGTCATTTTTCAAGATGAATTATCAATTTTTTTTTTTGCAAAGTTTTATAGTCTTCATTGTGCATGAAGGATTCATGATTCGTAATCTGAAGACGAATTCAAAATCGGAGTTCAGAGGCCCATATACGGCCGAAGAACGCGAGTGAAGCACGAGAGGACCAAGCAAGGCCAACGGCCAAGCTTGGTGGCCACGTGTGCCACACGACCAGCATGGCCCTCTGCCCATGTGTGCCACACACGGTCCACACGTGGTGCTAATGTGGCACATGCTGGTTGGCTGCTCCTCTCCCCCTCTCTCTTCATTTTAAATTCCTTCATTCCCTCATATTTCATTCCAAGAAGAAAAATTAGAATTTCCTAAGTGCAGAATTTTTTCTCAACTTTTTCTCACCTTTCAAACAACATAAATTCTCATACAAAGTAGGAATTGAGTGATTCAAGTTGGAGATTGTTTGTAATCAAGTCCTCTACCTTTTCCAAGTGGTCTTGTAGCAGTTTGATCGAGTTTTTGAGTGGTTCTACCAGAAAACAGTGACAGCTCGTGATTCCTAGGTATTGGTCTTATCTTTGAGATTTCTTCTCTTACAACCTTTAATTTGCTTGGGGTTTCTTCTTCTGTATGTATGTATATGTATGATGAATGCTACTGAGAAAGATAGCTTCATAGTCAAACCTAATCTAAAGTCTAATTGGAGACATATATGAACTAGTTTCTTTGATTCTAGATTTTCACATGTTTAAGAGTTGTATTGTGATTAGTTTGATTTCTAAAGTTGTTTGAGACTTGATTGAATCATTTTGATGACAAATGACCTTGAATTTTGTTTTGATCTTATGATTGATGTAATCTAGGATTATTGTATGTGTATGTGTTTTTAGAGAAATCTAAGATTTAATTGCGTAATCATTTTATCCTTTCTCTAAATCTTTGGCTAGAATTTTCATTGAAATCATTTTATGATTCTAGCATTTTATTGTGTATGTGTATGACATCTTGAATATGTGCTTCATGAATATGATCTATTCAAGTGTTGTTTGTTTAAATGAAACTAGGATTTTTTGTGTTAGGTGTTTTCACTTACTCTAGGTTTAATTCATGTTTTTGCATCTAGACTATTAGACTTGTGTTTCATATGTTTAGGTCTATTTGTGCCATGGAATGTATTGATCACATGTTCTATGTTGAATTGATTGATTGCATCATTTTGCATTCACCTGATCACACTAGGAAGTCCTTGTGAAAGGCATGAAGTCTTGGTTAGGACGGGAATCCAGATAGCCAAGCAAGAAGTCTTATTTATAGTTGGGATGACTCGGATAGGCATGCAAGAATTCATAGCTAGGATCGGGAAGGTCCAGATAGCTATGCAAGGGAGTCTCTCTAGAGGCATGCATACCTTGGATAGAGAGTTGGCTATATTATTGGTAAGCCTAGGTGTATGGATAGACATAGACTCCATTAGAGTGGGGTACACGGGATGTGTATGCACTCTTGAGGAATTTCTAATCTTCCATCGATGTTGGTTTGGTATGTTGTCCAATATATGGTGGCTTGACATCATTAAGGGATTTTATACTTTCCAATAGGGTTGGGTAGACATAGACTCTACATGGATTGGTGATCTAGGATTGGTCATTTTATGGAATTTCTAATTTACCATCCAATATATATAGTACCCAATGGTTGTAGTTCAACCCATGGATGTTTCCTCCTTGGAGGTTTTGCCACGTTAAAAAATCCCATGTGTTAATTCTTCCTATCTCTTTTTATTACTTGTATATATATATATATATATATGTTTGTTCTTAATCTTGTAGTACATTCATCACTTGTGAAGTTTTGGAATCAAGATTTGTTAAGTGTGATTTGTAAATCAATACATATTCAATTATTCTTATATTCTTTATTCTTTTGTATATTGTTACTTTGATGTATCCCTATATTTGTTAACACTTGTAATTCCTTGAACAATATCATAATACAAGTGTTCTTTGTTGTTGAGATTTTTGTATTTTATACCTCATGCAACTCCTTATATATGTAGACATTGCCTAAATGATCATATGATTATATTGTCTATGTATGGAAGTTTTTGGATTATGTGTTGTATGTAAAGCTACCTTGAGGGACAAACGAATGTTTTTTTCAAGGGATTGAAAAAGGTGTAAAAACCTATTCACCCTTCTCTAGGTATGCTTTAAGCAATTTAACTACGTTTGTATTATTTTCAGAAGACAGCGAAATCAGGTTGACAGACTAACTCGTCTTATAGGTTCATCAAGGAGACGACATAGTCTATTCGAGAGGGTTAACTAAGTTGCTTTGGCTCTAACACAACCCGACCCGATCCACGTTAACCGTAGGTCAACCCCCTACAGTTATAAAGATTCTTTGAATTTATTTTTTCTTTTAATTAAGTGAAAATTGTTGTAGAAAATCTGCAATTATAGGTATGTAAATTGCAATCGCACACCACAAGCACACACGCAGATAATATGAAACCCATAAAGAAAAGAAGAAGAAGAAAATGACACGAAAGATATTTACGTGATTCAGCAATTTACCTACATTCACATAGTACACCTGCACTCAATCCACTATCAGGGTTAGCACACCCAAATGGTGCCTTCGTTGGCCTACACCATCTCCACATTAGAGGTAGGATGGTGGTCCTCTTCTCTTGGAGTATAGGCTAACCTCTTTCTTGATGGCCTCGTTTCTCTCCAAATTGAACCTATTTCTCTTCTGAACCACTGGTTTATGGTCGGGGTCAATCGCCAGATAGTAAGAGATCACCTTAGTGTCTATCCTGGCATGTCCTCATGCTTCCATGCGAATACATGCTTGTATTCCCTCAACAAGTTGAACAGATATGTCCGAATATAGTCAGATAACTAAGCCCCTAACTTGACAGTTTGTTTAGGCTCATTGCTATCGAGCATAACCTTCATTGTCGGTTCTTATTTTTCTGGATCTTTTTCATGCCCTGAAGACACTTCTCTCGGGTCTAGATCAAACCTTGTTGGGGTCTCTGCCCGAGCTTCCTCCCTATCAATCTCGAAACACTCTTCTTCAACCATGTCAATCTACATTACATCAAAATCTGCTTACTCTCTATACACTGCCAAATTTGCTTTCTTGGCCCCTTCTCGTGAGTTCTTCATCATGCCTACTCTTGCTTCAATTAAGAACTTAATTGTTAAGGCATGGGTTGCCGTTACAACTTTGGATTTGTTTAGGAGAGGTCTTCCCAGCAGAGCGTTGTATGGCCAATTATTAGTGCCGACCACTACAAAGTCAAGGAGCATGGTTTTTTAGCAAGGACAAGTTTCGATCTCAATTGGTAACTTGACTATTTCGAAAGTCCTTACTTCGGCCACGTCAAACCCTTTGAGCGGGATTGTTAATGGTTGTAGGTATTTATTTTGTAGTCCAAGCTAATTAAACACTTTAGCATTCAGGATATTCACCGAGCTCATATTATTGATCAACACCTTTTTTACCTATCTATGGCTGATGCAAACCAACACTACGATTGCATAATTGGGCCTATCTTTGAGTTTGTGTGCATCTGCTTCTGAAAAGACGACCGGATCCTAGCCTTTTTTGATCCTTTTTAGATCTGGCTCGACTGAATTTATCTCTAAACCCTTTTGACCGTTTATTGCATCACGGACTTCTATCATTCTTTTTTTACTACTTCTTCTTATGTGGGATCCTCCAAAGAAGGTGTTGATCGCTCCTTCTTATGAATTCCTTTTAGGGCTATCTCTCTTTGTGGCTCCCCTCCAAACGATCATCTTTTTGAGGGTGTCTTTGCTAGTTGCCATCACCCTTAAGGACCAAATCCTTCACGTGTCCTTCTTTGATGAGATTCTCTATGTAATCTCTTAATTGATAGCATTTTAAGGTCTTATGGCTATTCTCTAGGTGGAACTGGCAATACTTGGTTGTATCCCACCTAAAAAAGGTTGATTGCTTCGAGCGCTTCTTGTACAGATTCTTATATTTTTTTACTGCCAAAACCTCTTCATATTTTTTTGCCAGTAGGGTGTAAATAGTGAATTGCCCCTTTAAGCTTTTGCTGCACCTCTGGTTATCGTCCATGCGACCATCTTTGTTTTTATCTTGGCCATTATTCTTCTGGTCACTATTCTGATTGCCTTTGGAGCCGCTTTCCTTAAACTTTTGATTCTTATTCAGTCGGCCACCATGTATGAACTCTCCACCATGAGCTATATGTTCTTATTCTGTGATTACATATCCTTCCACATCATCTACTAGATGTGCATAAGTGGTTGGCCCCTTTTGCCTCAAGCTAAGTGATAGCTGGCTGTGCTGTAAGCTGTTAATAAAGGCTGATACCACCGCATCATCATTAGGGTCATGTGTTAGGATTATGCTCAATAGCAAGAGTGTAATATTGTAATTAACAATCTTTTTCATATTAATAAAGAGATTTCTGGTTTAACAAATCGTATAGCATTTATAGTTTATATTATAATTGTCAAAGTAAATAATCATAAGGTCTAAAGACTATGGGAAAAGAAGAATTGTTCGTACATCTGGATATGTATGTGGTAGACACAATTCTTTAGTTAGTCTTGAATAATGTTCACAACTTAAGTTAAAGGTTGGGCACCTTTATCTTGTTAAAGTTGTAGAATTCTTTTGCTAGCATTTGAGTGGGATCAAATGAGATATGATGAGTCTAAAATCATCGGAGTGTGTTCGAGCAAAAGGATCTAGTGCACTGGGTGCATTGAACTGGATCACAATGAAAAGCTTTATCTAGAACCGTCAATAGATAATAGTCTTTTCATTATCAGGACAATCGGAGGGTCTATCTTAATCCTGAGATAAATGATGGACTTATGGTTGCAAGTGATATCATTTGAGTTATCAATGAGTACGATTATATCGCATAGTCTATCCTCGATAGTTTGGTGATATTCATTTGTTAATCGATAGAGGACTTCATTTATAGATATGGACATCGTGGCTCCATTTAATTAAATGAGAGTATAATATCATCATATGGATGTTTTGAGGTAATTGGATATTAAATCTCAACGTTGAGTTTTCGATAGTGTCTATTGAAAACATGGCTTCTGGACAAGTCAAAATATCCAAGTTCAAAACATGGTCATATGAGTAAATATGGTAACTTGGAGAGTTATAGGCGGTCTATGAACTCTTGGCGATTACTGATATTAATCACGAGGATACACTATCTCCAATATGATTGTCTAGGGTATGAATGAGGAGCATCTTCCTTTTCTATCTTTATTTAAGAGTTCAATTTTAGCTCTTTAGTGGAATGAGTTAAAATTAATGGATCGGACCTAAGTGAATCATTTGTTGATTGTGATTAGGTTATGTCTATTGAAGCTTAAATTTAGACGGCCATCCAAGATCCCCAATCCACACGGACTTGCATGGATCACTTGATATATTCTACCGGACCAATTTAAGAGTCCATCTAGAATTGCATTTAATATATTAAGAATATAATTTGCACATTATTTAAGTAATGGGCTGCTCAATTATATTAATATATTAATGAAAGACATGTGGGCTTGTTTCTTTTAGTAAGAATGGGTCTGGTTCACATGTGGGCTTTTTATTTAAAGTCCAATGGATTAAATGAAATAAGAAAATAATGTTAGGCCCAATCTTAATCAAGTGGGGCGGCAAGGTTAAAATTTTAACCTAAAATATTATTTTGTTTCATTTGTTTTAATTAAATAAGAATTAATTAATTTATTGATTAATTGTTTAATTAAAGTAACAAATCTTTCCTAAAAGTAAAAGACTTGTTTGACAAGGAAATAAATAAATTAGTTTTATTTATTTAATCAAATAAGGAGTCTTTTTATTTAGTCAAAATAAAAGAATAAAAATCAAGGAGTTCGATTAGAGTTTGAAGTCTATTAAGTTGAAAAGAATTAGGGTTGAATTTAAGTCACCCTATATAAGTGACATTATAGAATTCGGCCAACCCTAATCTTAGACTACATAGAATTGGGCAACCCTAAAGGAAAAAGAAGAAAAAATTCGGCCAACCTATATATGTGTTCTTATAGGGTTCGGCCACCACAATCTATGGTGCTTGAGTTTTTTATTTCTTTCTTCTTCTTCTTAATTCCAAGAGAGAGTTTTTATTCTAAAAAGACAAAAGAGAGTGTGAAATTATTCTTTGATAGTATACTATTGCTTAATCATCAATAAGTTTGTGTATACGATATCGATTTAGGTTCACGCGAGTTTCGATCATTAGATTGAGAACTCAAAAGTGACCGGAATAATTTTTGACATTCTTTTGATTGTTTTTATGACTAACAAAGAAAAGAAAGTTTTTTGTTTGGTCCATTCACAGTTTTGCAATTCAAAGAAAAGGGAGACCACGCTCCTAGGTGATCCACGTTCGTGCTCGGATTGAAGGTCTTGCGGATTACCTTCGACGTAAGTCAATCGGATCACGCGACGAAAGATAATTTACTTTTGTTAACATATATGCATGTTTATTGATTAAAAGGGTTTAAGGTTCATAAAGGAAAAATTTTAAAAGTCACTAAATCGTTTTTAGTATCGCTTCCGCTGCGTTTACCACTTTTATTTATTATTTTTCCCTACATCATGAACCTGTAACATTTATTGGGAGAACCTATTCAAGTAGTCTTTCAGCTTTTCGTTCTTTCTTCTCTTTAAAGTGGAAAGAACAGATATTGACTTCCTCATTTGGATTTTCCCCATGAACTGCCTAGTAAAGGCTTGTATCAATTCCTTGAAATTAATGACTGAGCCGCTAGTAAAGCCTCAAAAACCACCTAAACCTCTAATCGCCAAGAGTTTGCAGGAACATCTTGCATATAAATGTGTCATCATAGTCACATTGTGTCATTGCACTCTGGTATCTCCTAACAAGTTACTGGGATCAATGTTTGGTTTGAACTGCTCCATGTGTGGCATTCTAAACTTCTTTGAGAAACGAGCACGCTGAATTGTGTTGGAGAATGGGCTGTTAGAATTACCGATTAATAAATTACTTTGACCCTGTCTTCGTTCTGGCACCTCAACTATTCGTAGTAGGATCACTCGTTCTCTGGTTCCCCATGCACATCAAACTTCTGAAAAATTGAAGTACCTATAAAGTTATACTAAACAAAATAGGGGGTGAATAGGTTGACACTATATTTTAAAAAATATTTCAATACTTTTGTCAAACACTTGGTGTGCATACAAATTAACCTTTAATATGATTGTTATAGGAAAAAAATTATCACATATAAGCTCAATTCACCACCCTTAGTCTACAAACATAAACTCACAAATGTGAGAGAATGTGATACACTTAACACATATACAAGAACAAGAGACAAAGTATCTCATATAGTAATATATTCAATGCAAAGCAAATTCCACAAGTTGTACTTTGAATATTATAATGTCGAATCACTAAGTAGAACTTTACAACTTGATATAAAATGTCACAAGATACAATGTTCAAACATTGCAAAAGATACAAGAGACAAATATGAATTCAACAAAGAATTTGTGCATCTCTTTCTCTACAAGGATGTGAAGAAATGAAGATCTTAAACAAGATATAATTGATCACATGAACAAGTATAAAGAGATATGGATATAGATAGAGACATTTGACACATTTTTTTTACGTGGTAAAACCTCCGAAGAGGAAACATCCACGGGTTGATCCCATAACCACCGGCAACACCACCTTTCACTAGTTGGATAAAAGTACACCCTCAAAAGTGACCACTTCACATGATACACCCTCTATTGAATAACCCTTCTATCCTACCCTCAAGCCTTTTACTAATGAAAGACTTGCCTACTTTCTATCCAAGACACTTCACATGTCTCTAGAAAGTTTCCTTGCTTGACTATTGTTTGGATTTTGAGTTATGTTGGCATCATTCTATATCAAAATGACATTTCCTTTGCATTGTTAAGTTTTCTATGATTCATGGTTTATCAAGTTTCAATGGAAGTTGGACAACTTCTTATGCAAAGATCATCTTAAAGAGGATGGTGCTTACTCGGATGCTAACGTAACAAGATTGTTCTTCCTCTTGTAAGGTGTAAGCGCACACATACACATTTCATACATTTGTGTCCTTGCATCATTATGCTAAGCGTACACACATACATTGCATACATTTGTGTTCTTACATTGCATTAAATTTGTATAACACATTTACACACTTGTTGAAGTATGCACATGCATTAGACTTAATTTGTCAAATATTGTAAAATTGCATGTTCTAGGAGTATCTCTAAGAAATGTCATACTTGTGTGATCTTCTGTTTATTTGTTTGTGTTTTATTATTTTAGACTTGAATATGTTCTCATATGATTCCATATTTAGTTCCGATCATTTCGGTTACTCATTCATTAGTTTTCCAGTTTAAACTAGGAAGTTACAAAACTTTACGTTCTTTTACAATGCATTGTCTTCGTCTTCGTGTATGGAGTCGAATTCATAAACTTTGGTTAAAGTTTCATAGTCATTCTCGTGTATAAGTGAGTTTTGGTTTAGAATCCAAAAGTGGATTCAAATTAAGAGTTCAGAGGCGGAAGAACGGTCAAAGAACGCGAGGGATGCACTAGGAGAGAAGTGAAGAGAAGAAGGGCCATCAAGAGGTCCTTCCCGTGGAGGCTCGTGGCCACTATGGGAAGGACGCCTCTCTGCCCTCGCTGTGGCCACGCGCCTCCATGGGAAGGCAAGGGGTTACCCCTTCTTGTGGTCCCCACTTTCCTTTTCACTTTCCCTCCATTTCTCCTTTAAATATTTCCCTCTCTCTCACTTGTTTATTGTAGAAGAAAATGTGTAGAAATTTTCTTTGAAATTCTCTCAACATCCAAACCCCATATCTCTTTTATCTCTTGTGCGATTTAAGTGATTCAAGTTAGAGAATCTTCATATTGGAGTCTTCTACAAACCCCAAGCAATCTTGAGGTCATTTGATCAAGTTTTCTTTTGGCTCTACACCATTTTCGTGGATGTACTTTTTCTTCTAGGTAATTGTTCAATCCTTTGAGTTTTGAGCTTGATGATCTTCAATTAACTTGGGCTTTCTTCATCTATATGTGTATGTTAATTGATCAAATGTTATTAGGTTTGAGAGCTTCAATTAAAAGCTGATTATGCTTAATTAGAATCTTGAATAGGTTTTTATAAAACTTATGTTTTCACATGCTTGTGAGTTGTACTGTGATTAGCTTTGTATCTTGGACTATTTGAGCTTTGATTATAAATATTCTCATGGTTAATAGTTCCTAATTATGCTATATGTCTTTGATTGAACGTATTTGGAAATAGCACAAGTTGTTGTATGTTTAGAGCATTGATTAGATTCAATTGATTGATTTATAAATATATGCTCTAATTGATTTCTAGAGAAGTTTGTAGATCTAATCTCATTCCTCTAGCATTTTAGTTTTTGTTCTAAAGTCTTGAATATGTGCTTCATGAACATGTTTAATCTCAAGCTTTAGTTGCATGAATCAAATCCAGGATTAAATTATGTTTGGCTATTTGACATACTCTAGATTTCGATTTTCATGTGTTAAGACCTATACTATTTTTGTTGCGAACTTTGTTGCCTATGTCTAGTTTTTCATAAAATGTGCATAATCCATACATTTCATATGTTCATTGATCGAACCAAAATTGGTATGATTTTGGCCCTAATTTCCTTCTCTTTATGCTTGATTCTCAGGCATTTCCCCATGTTTTAACGACGTTAACCAAGTGTTACAGGTTTATTTATGCCACAAGGGCATTTGTGAAGAAGAGATTGATTTGGTACAAAAAGTGAAATAAAAGTGTGAGGAACATGGCATTATCGCCCTTTGATGGTGTCGCCTTGAGCACACGGTGACAAAAGGCTTGAAGCACTAAAGACTCAAGCCAAAGAATGTTGTGGTATTGTTGCTGTGGCGACCAATGCGTGATAGAGAAGGTTAAATCCTGAAAGTCAATAAGGTATGGCGTCGCTGCGAAGTGTCGCCCTTTATACAAACCGCAAAAGAGAAGATTAAATCCTAAAAATCAATCAGGTATGGAGTCGATATGAAGTGTCACCCTTTATCTATACCGAGACACAGAAGATGAAACCCAAGAAATTGATCAAGTCTTGTGTCGCTAGTTGTGTCGTCATATGACCAAACAGTGACCACTCTCAGAAATCTCAGATATTTTTATTGGCTTTCTAATATCGCTGTCTTCACAACCGTGAAAAAGATAAGAATGGCCGTGATGATCGAATCATAGAATGTGTAATCATCTGCCGTGGTGGTGTCGCTTAAGCGACAACGTACCCCGACACCCTGCCACGTCAACATTTCTGGTAGTTAACGGTACAAATCCAAGAGCAACTATATATATTCTTCTCTTCCAAGTTGAATCGGGATCCAATCATTTTCTAAGGACGAATACACAAATTTTAGACCTAGCAATCTCCTTTATACTTCCCACATTCAACTTCCTCCATTTCTAATCTTGTACTACCTTTTCCATCAAAAAACTCAACACCTAATCTTGATTACTTCACCCAACCATTCCGCTCTTCCCATTCTCTACATCACAATACCTTTGTCACTCACAATTAGACATCCACTCATCTAGACACATTCTCATCTACCACTCTTTGCACTAGGAGCATCTAAGGAAAGGAAGGAGCTAGCATTAAAGAAGGAGGCCCAAAGGAGATTTCCTTATCTATTATTTTCTTGCTTATTTGATTGTAACTATGTTTAACTAAACCCCTAATCTATGGGATAGATGTAAGGAACATTTGGATTTGAGTTTTGCTTAAGCTATTGTATTTGAATCTCTATTTGTGTTCAATTCACTTGATAATTAGATCCTATTCATTATATGATTGGCATTGTATACCACTAGCTGATTATACTCTTGTTTAGGATAATTTATTTTGTAATCAATCTTGGATTGACACCCTTGATTGATTAGGCACATAATGAATATGATAGATTATTGGAGGGTATATTAACCACAATAATCTAAACCTTGATTTGTAACAAACAATCCCACATTGACCCTCTTTCCTTAATCGGTTAGGCATTTTGGTGGGAAGATGTTTATGGTTCATAGTGATGACCTAAACACATCTAAGAATACAAATGGTTAACATATAAGAGATTGGTTCATTAAAGTGGCTTGAAAAGCATTGCCCATAATCCACTTGCATCTCCATCAATTCCTTAGCATCTCTCTTAATTGTTTACATCCATTTCTCTTACCAAAATTGTTAAAGCATTCTATTTTTCCGATCACATTTAGTTACTTTTACTTTACTTGCATGTTTGGTGGTTTATCAAACCACACAACTATCCATTTATCATGATTTACTTTATTGCATTATAGATTAGTCAATCAATCTAATGCATTACTCCAATTCCCTATGGAACGAATCTTTGCTTACCATTTACTAAAGTTTACATCCTAAGAGGATTCCTAAGTGGTTAAAACATGGTTTTCAAATTATCACATAAAACATTGTTTTGAAGAGTACAAAACGACATCATCATTCTTGCATCATTTTGTGTGATTGCATATTTTGGATTATAAACTACAAAATCATTCATTGTGTGCTCATTGTTTATTTCTAGTTTCCATAGTTCATGCAATCATATGTTATATGTTGCTTGTGTTTGTATAATTTGCATCACTTAGATCAATTGCCTTATAAAAGGTGGAAGTCTTATATTGTAGTGGATTCTTCGATTTCAGCACGGAAGTCTTGTCTAGGAGCATGAGGCTCTAGTTAGATAAGAAAGGAAGTCTTGGCTAGGAGTGTGAAGCTCCGGATAGTCATGCAAGGAAGTCTTAGCTATGAGTGTCAGGCTCCGGATAGTTAAGCAAGGAAGTCTTGTCTAGGAGCATGAGACTCCGGTTAGACAAGCAATGAAGTTTTGGCTAGAAGCACGAGGCTTCGGTTAGTCAAGCAAGGATACTTTCTAGAGGAATGCGATATGTCTGGATTAGAAAGTAGGCAAGTGTCTCTCTAGTAGGAATAGGTAGGAGGAATTTCCAACAGAGAGTGAGTCATGTGATTTGGTCACTTTTGAGGGTATACTTTTATCTAACTATTGAAAGATCGTTTGTCGGTAGTTGTAGATTCAACCTGTGGATGTTTCTTCTTCGGAGGTATACCAAGTAAAAAATCATGTGTCAAAGTCTCTATCTCTATCTCCTTATATTTGTATATGTGATCGATTATATCTTATTTAAGATCTTCATTACTTCACATTCTTGTAAACAAGATTTTTGTGGAGAAAGAGTTGAACACATTATTTGTTGAATCAACATTTGTCTCTTGTATCTTTGTAAGTGTTTGAACATTGTATCTTGTGATATTCTATATCAAGTTATAAAGTTCTACTTAGTGAATTTAAATTGTAATATTCAAAGTACAACTCATGGAATTTTCTTTGCATTGAACATACTTATATATAAGATACATTGTCCCTTGTTATATGTTATGTAAACTAAGGGTGGTAAATTGAACATACATGTGATAATTGTTTTTTCATAACAATCATATTAAAGGTTAATTTGTATGCTCACCAAGGTTTTGACAAAAGTCTTGAAAGAGTTTTAAAAAACTAGAGTGTCAACCTATTCACCCCCCCCCCCCCCCCCCCTCTCATTATTCTAGGTTGTTTAGTATAACCTTGTAGGTATTTTCAACTATCCTAGCCAAGACTTCCTTGCTCAGCTATTTAGATCTTCAAAATCCTAGTTAAGACTTCTTGCTCAAATTGAAGCTTCACACTCCAACAAGAGACTTCTACCTTTTACAAAGCAAATGATCTAAGTGTAATGCAAATGATGCAAACACATGCAACATAAAATATGTGATCAATATATCCTATGGAAACTAGAAATGATCAATGAGCACACAATGTTACTTTTCTAGTTTACAATCCAAATAAACTTGACATCACACAAATGATGCAAGAACATAAGAAATGTATGGATTTAATACACCCCATGAAGAATTGGACTTAGGCATTAAGGAACACAAAATAAGGTTGCCTAGTTCTTATAAAAAAAAAAAAAAAAAAAAAAAAAAAAAAAAAAAAACCCTAGAGCATGCAAATCACCAAAGCACACCAAAATCCTAGATTTTCTTCATGCAACTAAAGCTTGAAATAAATAATATTCATTAAGCTCATATTCAAGACTTTAGAACTAAAACAAAAATGCTAGAATCAAAAGATATGTTCGTTGAAATTCTCTAGCAATCATTTAGAGCACATATTCACAAAATTTTCAATTAAATATTAATAGGCCAAAATATAAAATTAAATGTGTTAATCCTAAATATATTCAACTAAAGAGTTCTAGCACATGAAAGGCTATCAATCATCAAAATAAAATCAATTAAAGCAATAATAGCCCTAGGTTATAAGCTAGTCACAATATAACACACAAACATGTGAAATCTTATATTTAAGAAAACCTAGACCACATTCAAGTCTCTAATTAGAAAAATCTAGCTTATAATTGAAGCTCTATCTTCTATCAACATTTTTTCAAGTCACATAGACTATAATAGGAAGAAGACCCAAGGTATTTAAGCATTAGAATCAATGAAAACAAAAGATAAACAAATACCTTGACAAATTATGTGCAGTCACAAATTTGATGTTGGACAATAAAGCTACTTGAACCTTTGGCTTCCAAATCACTTGGAGAAGATAGATAACTTTAAGACGATTCTCTCACTTTTTGAATCACTCAATTTTGATGAGAAATGAGTGAGATATGGTGTTTTGAAGTTGAGAGAATTCTAATAAACGTTTCTGCACATTTTTTCTCCAATTTTGAATTTCGGTGAGAGGGAGAATATAATGAGAGAGAGAGAGAGAATCATCCAGTGTGGTAAGCTCACACAAGAAAACACTTATATGCCCAATAGGAAGTCATACCAAGTTAACACATGCATTTGATTGAGCATGGCACACCAAAATCCATGTGCATGCTATTCACATAACAAAAACACATTAATCATGAAATGTGAATTTGGCGTGGAGCTCAATTGAACAGAGAAGATGATTTGGTGTGGTGCCCACACGCCTTCCACGGGGAAGGGGTGCAAATGGCACTTTGTCATTTCCTTTTCCCTTCGCACACCCCTCTCGAGTTCTTCGACCATTCTCCGGTCTCCGAACTTCGAATTCAAATCCGTTTCTGGATTACGAACCGGAACTCTATCATAGACATTAACATCAACAAAAATTTCACAAAAAAAATATGGAAATCAACTCAATACACAAGGACGAAAACCATGGACGATAAACACACGAAAAGTTTTGTAACTTTCAACGGAACTCGAAAACTTATGAATAAGTAACTGAAACATTCGAAACTCAATAAGAAACATTATGAGAACATATTCAAGTCAAATAAAAATAAAACTCAAACAAAAAAACACAAGAACACACAAGTATGCAATTTCCTAGAAATAGTCCTAATACATGCATTTTTACAATGTTTGTCAATTTAAATCTAATGCATCTGCATACAATATCGTGTGTGTATATGTTATACCAATTGAGCACAATGATGCAAGGACACATATGGATGCCATGTGTGTGTGTGCGCCTAAACGCCTTTGTAAGAGGATTGAGGTCTAAATATACTTTTGATGTGCAACAATGCTTACTCCTCTTAAAGGCATCACTTAGCTAGATGAGTTGTCAATCTTTTTTGAAGCTTGATTAACCATGAACTTATACAGCTAATTAATATAAAGGAAATGTTGTTTTGATATAGAATTATGCCAACATGACTCAAAAACCTAACACAAATGGTGATCCCATAAAGGTCCTTTGGTATATGTCTTATAACCTGAGCACTATGTTAGTTAAACGTGATCGGTGACCTGGTCGCTCAGTGCCTCCTAGGTGGTAGATCATCATCAGTTGAAACTGGTCGAGGCCTCTTTCAGTCATCTCCATAATGGTTTTCCCGAGCATATTCTGATCAATTTCTATCATATCTCCCTACATCATCTTGATGGTAAACTTCCCTGTAATATCTACCACCGTGGTGACCATACTTCCCATGATTTTTATAATCATAATGATCATTGATTTTCCAGGACTGCTCATTTATTTATTGCTTGCGGTGATCCGCCTTACCTTTGCCAGTTTTACAGGGAGCGCCTGAAGTTATGCCCACTATCTCTTAGTGCATTTTTTGATCTTGAGTGTTAGGATTTTGAGTTATGTTGGCATTATTCTATATCAAAATGACATTTCCTTTGTATTTTTTAGTTCTATAGGATTCACGGTTTCAAGGAAATTAGGCAACTTATCAAGCAAAGTGAAGCCTTTAAGAAGAGTAAGCGTTATTTCATGTCAAATGTATATTTAGATCTCATTCCACTTGCAAAACATTTAGGCACACACACACACACATTGCATCCATATGTGTCCCTGCCTCATTGTACTCAATTGGTATAACACATTCACACACTTGACATTGTATGTTCATGCATTAGACTTAAATTGACAAATTGTGTGAAATGCATGTTCTAGGACTACAACTAGAAAACGGTATTCTTATGTGTTCATGTGTTTGTTTGTTTGTGTTTTTGATATATCGGACTTGAATTTGATCTTATATTATTCCTTATTGTGTTTCGGTCGTTTTGATTACTTATTCATTAGTTTTCAAGTTCCGAGTAGGAAGTTACGAAACTTTCCATTCACTTACCATGCATTGTCTTCATCTTCATGTATTGAGTCAAATTCATATCTTTTGGTCAAAGTTTCATAGTCGTCCTTATGCATGAGGGAGTCCCAGTTTGTAATCCAAAGACAGATTCGAATTCGGAGTTTGGAGGCCGAAATATGATTGAAGAACCTAAGAGGAGCACGAGGGAGGCGAAGAATGGCCAAGGGCGATTTGCACCCCTTCTCGTGAGAGGTGTGTGAGCCTCTCAGGAAGGGATGCCCTTTGCCCCGGTGAGGCTCACGCGCCTCCACAGGAAGGCAGAGGTGGCAGTCCTTGGTTGGTCACTCAAATGCTTCATTTTCCTCTCTTTTAAATATCTCATTTCACTCCTGTAAGTTCCTCGTTTTTTAATTGGCTTATTTCATTGGCAAACCACAATTAAGGTTTAATATGTAAGGATAGAATAGGTGCTTCTTTGCGCATGATCAAGCTTCAAAGGCTCTCTCAAGACATCAAGCTCAAGAGCACCTCAAAGGTATATCACTTGTGCTTACCTCTTTAAAAAGACTTAGTTGCACACACACTTCTTGCATGCTTTTTAGTTTTCTCATGCATATTTTTATTCTTTTTGCATTTATGTTACAAATTCATTTGTGTGCATTATTCACTTCCCACACGTGCACCTTGTTGCTAGATCTAAGTGTGGTATAATTTGTTTCTGTTTATGTAACTGGAAACGTTAGTGCTCGCATGGATGGTGTGCTTGAGTTTCAGTGCGAAAATTGACCGCCTTCCAAGTTGCCACTTCCAGGTACATTTCGGCAGCCATGATGGGCAATTGGGAACCGTTGAATTGAACCGCTGTTTGATTCTAGATGTTTTAGCTATTGGTGATCGGTGGTTGGGAACCGTAGAATGAAACCGCCATTTCTCTGTAAAGGTTTTGGCAGTCGAGAACAGCTATTTTTTATCTATAAGGTTTGGTGCAATTCGACGGACAGCAACTGTCGAATTACCCGATGGATGGGTATATTGGTCTTTTCATGGATGCTCGTTTTTGACATATAAATACATCATCTTCTTTTTTTAGCTTTCTTATGACCTCAAAATCTGACCTAAGTGAGAAAGCAATCTTTTAGAGAGAGTGATTCCAAGAACTCACCTTTACTTAACCAAACACATTCCCATAAGTATCTAGCATCATCCAAGCATGGGTCTTCTTGTTTTCTCTAACTAAGTAATTTCTACATGCCCTTGAATCTCTTGTTTCATTCTTATGACATGTTTGCCTAAGATTAGCACTTATTTGTTAATTAAATGTATCTCTCCATGCAATGTTGTTTCTAACATGATTGAGACATTGAATGTTTGTTGAGTTTAATTTCTATTGATAGCTAGCATTTATGACCATTTCTCTCTAGAGGTGTCGGGGGTCGAGAACCGCTGTTTTTTTATCCAGAAGGTCTGGTGCAATTCGACGGTCACCAATCGCCGAATTGCCCGATAGATGGTATATTGGTTTTTTCATGGCTCTTCATTTTTGACCATATAAATACATCAACTTCTCTTTTTAGCTTTCTTGTGAGCTCAAAATCTAACCTAAGTGAGAAAAAGCATTCTTTTAGAGAGAGAGACTCCAAGAACTCACCTTTACTCAACCAAACACATTCCCATAAGCATCTAGCATCATCCTAGCATTATCCAAGCATGGGTCTTCTTGTTTTCTTTGACTAGGTAATTTCTACATGTCCTTGAATCTCTTGTTTCATTCTTATGACATGTTTGTCTAAGATTAGCACTTATTTGTTAATTAAATGCATGTCTGCTTGCAATGTTATTTCTAACATGTTTCAGACATTGAATGTTGGTTGAGTTTAATTTTTATTGATAGCTAGCATTTATGACCATTTCTCCCTCTAGCTAAGTCTCTATGCTTTACATTTAGACATAGTTGATTAGGACTTATTGATTGCATTTCTTGATTGCATTTATTGTCCTTGCCATGTTTAATGACAACTTGTGTTGATTAGCTTTTGTTTGATGACTAGATTTTAGAATCTCATATCTATATCTAGTTAGGTCTTTGTGAGCTTTCATATAGACATTTTGATGTCTATGATTGTTTAATTGCTATCATTTAATATCTAAATAATTATTTAGTGTAGCCTAGCATTAATTGCATTTTGAATATTGTCATATATTCACATAGGTTTTTTTATCTCTTCTTTAAGAGTGAAGTCTTGTGGCTAAGTGGTTAGTACATAAGTAATTGGTCTAGAATCACTATAAAAGGTCAGCAGGGTAGTAGTGGTGGGTTAGTGATCGAGAATGGTGTGACTAGAGGTCAATATAAAAGGTCAGCAGGGTAGTAGTGGTGGGTTAGTGATCGAGAATGGTGTGACTAGAGGTCAACCTAGGTCGTAAACATCATTACATATAGTAGATTTGAGGACTGCGTGTGACAAAAAGGATTGCCCGTGTGTTTTTTCCAGTTGTGGGTTTCTCACGTAAATCAATCGAAGTGTTATTGTTTTCCGCACTTTAATTATGTTGATTGTATTTCATTGTATTGGGTTAATTTTTAT
Source organism: Acer negundo (assembly GCA_035582765.1). Lineage (NCBI taxonomy): Eukaryota > Viridiplantae > Streptophyta > Magnoliopsida > Sapindales > Sapindaceae > Acer > Acer negundo. The sequence continues at coordinate 19,392,790 of CM069234.1, forward strand.
AATATTGACTAATCTGAAAAGTTGGTACTGTTAGGATTATGCTCAATAGCAAGAGTGTAATGTTGTAATTAACAATCTTTTTTTTCATATTAATAAAGTGATTTCTGATTTAACAAATCGTATAGCATTTATAGTTTGTATTATAATTGTCAAAGTAAATAATCATAAGGTCTAAAGACTATGGGAAAAGAAGAATTGTTCGTACATCTGGATATGTATGTGGTAGACACAATTCTTTAGTTAGTCTTGAATATTGTTCACAACTTAAGTTAAAGGTTGGGCACCTTTATCTTGTTAAAGTTGTAGAATTCTTTTGCTAGCATTTGAGTGTGATCAAATGAGATATGATGAGTCTAAAATCATCGGAGTGTCTTCGAGCAAAAGGATCTAGTGCACTGGGTGCATTGAACTGGATCACAATGAAAAGCTTTATCTAGAACCGTCAATAGATAATAGTCTTTTCATTATCAGGACAATCGGAGAGTCTATCTTAATCCTGAGATAAATGATGGACTTATGGTTGCAAGTGATATCATTTGAGTTATCAATGAGTACGATTATATCGCATAGTCTATCCTCGATAGTTTGGTGATATTCATTTGTTAATCGATAGAGGACTTCATTTATAGATATGGACATCGTGGCTCCATTTAATTAAATGAGAGTATAATATCATCATATGGATGTTTTGAGGTAATTGGATATTAAATCTCAACGTTGAGTTTTCAATAGTGTCTATTGAAAACATGGCTTCTGGACAAGTCAAAATATCCAAGTTCAAAACGTGGTCATATGAGTAAATATGGTAACTTGGAGAGTTATAGGCGGTCTATGAACTCTTGGCGATTACTGATATTAATCACGAGGATACACTATCTCCAATATGATTGTCTAGGGTATGAATGAGGAGCATCTTCCTTTTCTATCTTTATTTAAGAGTTCAGTTTTAGCTCTTTAGTGGAATGAGTTAAAATTAATGGATCGGACCTAAGTGAATCATTTGTTGATTGTGATTAGGTTATGTCTATTGAAGCTTAAATTTAGATGGCCCGCCAAGATCCCCAATCCACACGGACTTGCATGGATCACTTGATATATTCTACCGGACCAATTTAAGGGTCCATCTAGAATTGCATTTAATATATTAAGAATATAATTTGCACATTATTTAAGTAATGGGCTGCTCAATTATATTAATATATTAATGAAAGACATGTGGGCTTGTTTCTTTTAGTAAGAATGGGTCTGGTTCACATGTGGGCTTTTTTATTTAAAGTCCAATGGATTAAATGAAATAGGAAAATAATATTAGGCCCATCTTATATATAAGTGGGGCGGCTAGGTTAAGGTTTTGACCTAAAAATATTATTTTGTTTCATTTGTTTTAATTAAATAAGAATTAATTGATTTATTGATTAATTGTTTAATTAAAGAAACAAATCTTTCCTAAAAGTAAAAGACTTGTTTGATAAGTAAATAAATAAATTAGTATTATTTATTTAATCAAATAAGGAGTCTTTTTTATTTAGTCAAATAAAAGAATAAAAATAAAAGAGTTGGATTAGGGTTTGAAGTCTATAAAGTTAAAAAGAATTAGGGTTGAATTTTAGTCACCCTATATAAGTGACATGATGAAATTCGGCCAACCCTAATTACATACTACATAGAATTCGGCAACCCTAAAGGAAAAAGAAGAAAAATTCGGCCAACCTATATATATGTTCTTATAGGGTTCGGCCACATCAATTTAATTGGTGCTTGAGTTTTTATTTTCTTTCTTCTTCTTCTTAATTCTAAGAGAGTTTTTATTCTAGAGAGACAAAAAGGAGTGAAAAATTATTCTTTGATAGTATACAATTGCTTAAACATCAATAAGCTTGTGTATACGATATCGATCTAGGTTCACGCGAGTTTCGATCATAAGATTGTGAACTCAAAAGTGACCGGAATAATTTTGACATTCTTTTGATTGTTTTGTGACTAACAAAGAAAAGAAAGTATTTGTTTGGTCCATTCACAGGTTTGCAATTCAAAGGAAAGGGAGACCACGCTCCTAGGTGATCCACGTTCGTGCTCGGATTGAAGGTCTTGCGGATTACCATCGACGTAAGTCAATCGGATCACGCGACAAGAGGTAATTTACTTTTGTTGATATATATGCATGTTTATTGATTAAAAGGGTTTAAGGTTCATAAAGGAAAATTTTTAAAAGTCACTAAATCGTCTTTAGTATCGCTTCCGCTGCGTGTAACACTTTTATTTGTTTATTTTTCCCTACAGGTACCTACTTGGATTAACAACCCATTCACCCCCCTAGGTTGTTTAGACTCACACGTTTATATATTTTCACCTCTTATTTCATTCTAAGAAGAAAATTTGAAAAACATATGTGCATAAATTTTCTCTCCAACTTTCTCATTTCTCATCCGATTTGAGTGATTCAAGTTGGAGAAGCTTTGTATTGAAATCCCCTACCTTTTCGAAGTGAGTTTGTAGCCATTTGATCAAGTTTTGTTGTGTTTCTACACTCAAAACCGAAACTGCAAGAGATTCCATAGGTATTGATCTAACCTTTGTGTTTTGATCTTTATAGTCTTCAATTACCTTGGATTTTCTTCTTCTATATGTATGTGTTACTTGGACAAATTATATTGAGAAGTAGAGCTTCAATTATAAGCTAATCTTGTCGAATTAGAAACTTGAATATGAACTAGTTTTCTTGAAATCTAGGTTTTCACATGTTTGTGAGTTGTATTGCGATTAGTTTATTATCTAGGGCTATTTGTACTTTGATTGACTTTATTTCATAATCAATAGCCTTATCATGTGCTAGGACTCATTAGTTGAAAAATTCTAGGATTAGCACTTTTGATTTCATATTTAGAGCTAGTTAGGATTTAATTGATTTTTGTGTAAATACTTGCTCTAAATATTTACTAGGATATTCATTGATCATATCTTGTAAATCTAGCATGTTTGTGTGTGTTACTAATATCTTGAATATGTGCCTAATGTATATGATTGATTCAAGTTTTAGTTTCATGAATGAATCTAGGAATTTAATATGTTAGGTGTTTCATATGTTCTAGGTTTTATTCATGTATAGTAACTAGACAATTTTGATTTATGATCTCACATGTTAATTTCTAGTTCCCATAGAATTTATTGATCTCATGTTCTATGTTAGGTGCTTGTTTGCATTTGCATTCATTGATCACACTAGGAAGTCCTTGTAAAAGGCATGAAGTCTTGGCTAGGACAAGTGGTCCAGATAATCAAGCATGGAAGTCTTGGTTAGGATAAGTGGTCTGGATAAGCAAGTAAGAAATCATGGTTACGATCGGGGAGATCTAGATAGCTATGCAAGGGAAGCTTTCTAGAGGCATGAGTGTCTTGGATAGAAAGTTGGCTATGACATTGGTAGGCTCAGGACATTGATTAGACATAGAGTCCAATAGAGAGTGTTTCAAGGGTTTTTTCACTCTTGAGGAATTTCTAATCTATTAATAGCATTAAGTAGACATAGAGTCCAATAGAGAGTGTTTCACACTTTTGATGAATTTCTAATCTACCAATAGGGTTTGGTAGACATAGAGCCTAATAGGGAGTGTATCATGAGTTGGTCACTTTTGAGGAATTTCTAATATATCATCCAATTAATATAGTACCCAATGGTTGTAGTTTCAACCCATGGATGTTTCCTCATCGAAGGTTTTACTACATTAAAAAATCTCTTGTGTTAATTCTTGCTATCTCTACCTTTTATATTTGTATATGTGTATGGTTGAGTCTTGTTTTATAATCTTCACTTCTAGATATCTTTGTAAAAAAAATTATGTAAAGTGTGGGATGCAAGCACTCCATTTGATCAAAGTTGTAAATATCATTTTATTTGTACATTGACTTATTTGCATATAATCATTAGATGTTTAGTACTTGTACATATTGAAAATGTATAATTTTAACTATTATATACGTGCATGTCTTTTAATTATGACATAGAGGGTGTGTGAATGGGCTGTTAATCCGTTATTACCAAATTTTTCGGATTAGTCAATATTACAAATATAAAATCAAATACACAAAACAATAATCAAGTGTAAAGGTACAAAAATATAAACGACACTTGATTTTTACGAGGAAACCCTCAACAGGGAAAAACCATGGGCTAGTAAGTGCGCCACACTCGAATCTCGAATCCACTATATTCGATAGCGTATACAACCTAATCCCGGTTTGACGACCTAATCCCGACCAATATCCCGCTACCACTACCCGCATGACTTTTATAGTGAACCTAGTCTAATTTGCTTGAGTGACCACCTAATCCCGGTGTAGCGACCTAATCTCGGTCAATCACACGAGACTTACATTCTCCGAAGAGATCAAACCCTATTGTGAATATGCAATGATATCCAAATATGCAAGATAGAGCTAGGGTACTCTAGATGCTTACCTACGATTATATGATGACAATAAAATCAATCCTAGATATGAAAATAGCTATATGTCATGGCATACAACTTTAGCTAAGTAAAGGATAACCAATCCTAGATACAAAGCTATCAAAAATAGTCTTAATCATATAAAGAGATTAATTAGCTAGATGTTAGATAAACATGTAAAATCCTAGCTAACAAAAATAACCCAATCAACACATAATCTCAATCATGTATGTAGAAATTAATCTAAACACATACAAGTAATAAATGAGATAAAATTGATAAGTAAAAACACTAATTATGTAAGATAATAGTGTTCAACAAATCATACCATGTGTGTTGAAGAAGACCCATGCATTAGCACATGCTAGATGATCCTAGATGATGCTTAGATGATGATTTGTGCATGTGGAAATGGGTTTAGAGAAATAAAGATGTAATCTTTAAGCCTTTTCTCTTAAGTCTCTCTAAATATCTCTCTAGGGTTCTTAGAATGCAAGACTTAGTTTTTGAACCAGAGATAAGGATGTATTTATAAAGACCAAAAATAGGGCAGGTGAAAAGTCGAGTTTCCCCCTGAAAACGCACGATCGGCGGTTACAAAACCACCGTTTCAACCGCCGAATTGAAACCCGAGAGCATCAGGTAACATCAGCGCTTTCAATCGGCGGTTTCATAACCGCCGAACACAACCGCCGTTTTGAGACCGAGATATTTTAAATCAATCAGGTCTAAATGGCGGTTTCGAACGGCGGTCAGGCCACCGATCATAACCGCATAATTGCTCCAGAACCTTTTGGACAAAAAACGGCTGTTTCAATTCGGCAGTCGGTGGCTGCCGATCAAACTGCCGATTCACCAAAAGTGGTGAAACCAAGGAGAAGCCAAGGGCATTTTCTGGAGGCGATCTTCGCGCTAAACCAAGTACACCATCGTGCATGCGCGGACGTTTCTGAACCATCTTCGGGAAATGAATTATACCACACTTAAAGCTAACATACATGAAGTGCAAGTGTGGGAATTGAATGCATCTTAATGCCAATCATGTTATGGCATTATCATAGAACAAGATGCAATCAATTCAACATGCATGAATAAATTCATGGCTTTGCATCCTAATACCTATACATGTCATGGCATTTTAATAAACTAGATGCAATCAATTAAAACATGCAAGAAGAGATATTCAAGAACATGCATGCACACATATAAAAACACACAACGTACAAGAATATAAATATGCATGAGTTGTGTGTGTGTGTGTGTGTGTGTGTGTGTGTGTGTGCGCAACAAAATCTCTTCAAAGCAAGTAAGCACTAGAATATACCTTTGGTGCTTCTTCTCTTGAGGTCTTGAGCGGGTCTTAGTTGTGCAAAACACCAACCATCAAATACCTAAGCTACCTTTATATCAAGCCCCAATATGTGGTTTGTTCACGAAATAAGCCAATCAATAGATGGGAATCCTTACACATATTTTGAACATACATGTAAATACAAGTTTCCTTTGTTTTAAACATATTTGTATATGAAATACATTGTCTCTTGTTTTATATTTTGTAGACTAAGGGTGGTGAATTGAGAATACATGTGTTAATTGTTTTCTCATAACAAACATGTTAAAAGTTAATTTGTATGCTCACTATGGTTTTGAGAAGAGCCCCGAAAAAGTTTTTAAAATTGAGTATCAACCTATTCACCCCCCCTCATATGTTGTTTAGTATAACCTTGTTGGTATTTTCATTGAGCCACAATAGGGGTTTATAATTGATACATGGAAGTTAGAATCATGGTCACTGTTATGTTGATCACTTGCCTTGTCGCGTCTTCAATGCCCATCCACATGGATTCGTGAATACGTTGGAATGCCTCCGGGGAGATTCCCACTACAAGAAAAATAGGCTTTTATCACGCAATTTTATCATGGTTTTTATTAGCCGTGATCAAGTTATAATAGTCTTTTTAATCTGTCGTATGTTAATGACATACTTTAAAACCGATATAAAAGTATCACGGTCTTTTAAATATGTCATTACTGGATCACAATTTTTATTAACCATGATCAAGTTATCACATGTTTTTATAACCGTGATCAATTTGTCACGCATTTTCATAATTGTGATCAAGTTATCACGAATTTATTAACCGTGATCAACTTATCACATTTTTTTATGCGTAATAATCACATTGTTTTTTTAGTGTGATAAAGAAAGATATTTCTTTATTTGTAGAATTATACTAAACAAAAATTTTAAATTATTTATCTCTCAAATTTGTATCGCGTAATACTTTACGATATAAAATAAAATCAACACAGTACAAGTAGTCATTCAATCTCTTTTTTTGTAGTGAAATATTAATAACTTAGATTGAAATATTACAACATAATAAATTACAAAAAGATGAAAAAATATATATTAAAAAAATTTATGTGAATTTTTTTTTAAGACCATCAATATGCCATTTTGATTTTTTTTAAATACTTAATTTGGTATAACTTTTTATATGTGTCAATGAAATTAGTGGACACATGTTAATATCATAGGTTGTCCACATCATATCTTTAGGTTAAAATCATACATAATTTAAAAGATATATATCTCCTCACTTTCTCCCTCCTCCTACTTTTTTTTTCCTCTCATCTCTCACTCGCATTCTTCTTTTTTTACACAAAAAGAAAATAAAAATCAAAACTCTTGCCATGGTGAGTTCTTAATTTTTTTTTATGTATTTATTTATTTTTATCAGTTATTTTCTTATGTATCGGTTGTGAATTTGTTATAGTCTCTAATAGCGAGCAATGAATTTCTTCAACACACTTTTTGTGTTTTGAATTGAATGTTTAATATTTATGGAAAACAGAAGATCATGTTCTTTATTTTCAATGAGGAAGTTGATAACAACATGAACAAGAGGTTCGTTAATTTTCCGTTTCGATCTCCTTTTATTTTCTCATTCTTTTATTGTTAAAAATAAGTTTAAATTGTTATTTGATGTTATAATGAAGTTTGATTTTTTTTTTTTTGTCAATAAATCGTTATTCAAATCTTACTCATGTTGTTTCTCATACTATACAACTGTATACTCAAAAGGAAGCCTTGAGGAAAATGAACAAATAAAATCTATACATACTTTCAAATAGTTTTTGAGTTGAGTAGTTTGTATTTTAGGGTTAATTTTTGTGATAGAGTTTTGTATATTTTGATTATGATGTTTGTAGTTTTTTTTTTTTTTTTTTACTGTACAAATCCCAAGTAATAAAAGATTATTGATTTTATTTCATTGATATTGCAATTGAAAATTTATACAAAATGTGTAGATATAGAAAAAAAATATATTGATGTGATTCTAATGATAGGAAAGTAATAAATTACACAAAATCAATACAATCAAATAATTAAGGAATTAAGCATTGATTATCGGTCAAAAAGCAAAAGAATTAATTTGATTCCTATAATCACTTTCTTTCCTAATAAATGAGAACATTACTATTATAAATTTACCAAAAATAAAGCTTATAAATTTACCAAAAATAAAGCTAGATCTCCTCATAATAAATAAATAAATATATAAATATATAATCTCTTCTTAATAAGTATTTGGAAGTCGATTGTCGATTGTCAATTATCAATGTTGGTTTTACGCCATTATAAAATAATAATGTTTTTAAATCATCAAAAATATATCATGGACAAAAACTATTATTGATTTACGATGGTTTTTAAAAACCTTCATAAACTAAAAAACCGTGATAAACTTTTTATTACACCACCTTTAACAACACATACAAAACCGTCATTAAAAACCTTTCATAATGGTTTTTAACTATCATGAATATCAATTATTCTTGTAGTGTCCCTCTAATGAGTTTGCGGTGGTTATAACAGGTTGGGCACCTGTGATTGGAGTTCTAGAGGCCAACCCTCATTCGGTGGTGCTGGTATTCACCCTGTGCTCACTGGAAGCATTGATATCGTGTCGGGACCAGCTTCCAATGCCATCTAATGCATATCCATCTCTGATGTTTGTCATGTCAGCTTGTCACATGTCCTTGGAGTGATTCTGCAATAATATAGTACAACCCCTCCTTCTAGAGCCAATTGTTAACGACAATTTTTTGATAGAGAAAAAGTCAACATGAAACTCTTGTAACTTAAAGCTTTACTTTGCAATTATGAGAAAAATAAAGGCAAGGATTGCAAGAAGACAGATTAACGTGGTAAAACCCCAGGGCAGGGAAACATCCATGATTGCCGGAGACAGCGAGAATAGGTTTTCACTATGTAAAGATGAATTACACACTCAATCTCTCTTCCACTCTTACAGTTAAATGCTTGTTGCATGTGCGTACATAATGGCATTAATGGTCTATTTATACTTGTATAGAACCCTAATTCTTAGTGTACAAGTAAGGAAAGTTGACAAGATTTAGTAAGACTCTGATTTGCTGGAGTTGCTTTTATCTTCTTTCCTTAAATGCATATGTTGCGCATTAAATGAATTAGATGTCTTATTGAATTTGGACTCTAATATCTCTAAGTTAATTTGTTTCCTTAATGGAAAGTGCTTCTTAGTTCATCGTTTGAGTAAGATTCTTCTTGAGCGGTGTAAGAACCTCTATTTTATGATTGGCTTATTTCATTACAAACCACATTAGGGATTGTTTTTTGTAACGGGTAGCATGATTAAACCAAAATTGTTATGATTTTGGCCCTCATTTCCTTCTCTTTATGCTTGATTCTCGGGCATTTCCCCGTGTTTTAACATCTTAATCAAGTTTTTCGGGATTATTTATGCCACGAGGGCATTTGCGAAGAAGTATAGGAATTTGAGGCAAAAAAGTGCACAAAGTTGAGAAACAGGGCATTATCGCCTTTGAAGGTGTCGCCATTTGACAAATGGCGATAGAGAGCAAATTGCAGAAGAGAATCCAACCAAGTGTTGTCGTGGTATCATTGTTGTGATGACCAAGAGGCGACAGAGAAGATTAAATCAAGAAAATCAATCAGGTGTTGCGCCGCGATGTTGTTCTTTTAACAGACCACGACAAGGGGGAATAAATCCTGAAAATCAATCAGGTGAGTCGCCGTTGTGAGATTTCACTCTTTGTGCATACCGCGACAAAGAGATTGAAAACAAAGAAAACCATCAAGTGTGGCGTTGTTGTGTTATGTCGTCATGAGACCAAATGACGACCACTTTCAAGATTTCCAGATCTCCTTGTCGCTTAACCATGTCATTATGGAGGTCACCGTGAAAAAGATCAAAATCACCGCAACAATCAAATTGAAGAATTTGTAACCGTCTTCCACGGTGGTGTCGCCACAACGACACCAAACCGCGACACCTTGCCACCTCAGCATTTCAAGCAGTTATATAGTACAAATTCGAGGCCTCTATAAATATTCTTCTTCTTCACCAAGCAAAAAAGGAACCAGACCATTTCAACATACAAATTCTCAGATTCAAGCCTTGTGTTCTCTCCTCCATAATTCCCATTTCCAAATCCTCCATTTCACAACTTGAACTAATCTTTTCCATCCTAAATTAAACATCTAAATCTTGATTACTTCACTAAATCTTTCCCCTCTTCCCATTCTTTACAACTCAATCCCTTTGTCACTATCCATAGACATCCACTTATCTAGACACATCCTTATCTTTCACTCTTTTCACTAAGAGCATCTAAGGAAAGGAAGAAACAACCAATAAAGAAGAAGGCCCAAGGGTGATTTCCTTATCTATTACTTCCTTGATTTTGATTGTAACTATATGTAACTAAGCTCCCTTTCTAGAGGATAGATGTGAGGAACATTTGGATTTGCGTATTGCTTAAGCTTTAATATATTTGAATCTCTATTTGTGTTCTATTCATTTTATAACTAGATCTTATTCATTATATGATTGGCATTGTATATCACTAGTTGATTATACTCTTCTGTAGGATAATTTGTTATAGAATCATGATTGGATTGACACCCTTGATTGACAATATAATCAAACCTGAATTGACAACCCTTGTGAGATTAAGAACATAGTGAATAGGATAGCTTGTTGTGTGGTATATCAACCATGATAATCTAAACCTTGATTTGTAACAAACCGATCCCATCTTAACAACCTCTCCTTAATCAGTTAGGCATTTTGGTGGGAAGTTGTTTAGGTTTCATTGTTATGGTCTAAACACATTCATGAATACAAATGGTTAACAAATATGAGATTGGTTCCTTAATGAGGCTCGAGAAGCATTGCCTATAATCCACTTACTAATCCATCAATTCCCTAGTATCTCTCTTAATTGTTTACACCCATATTACTTATCAAGATTATTAAGCATTCTATTTTTCCTATCACACTTTTGTTACTTTTACTTTTAATGCATGTTTTGTGGTTTCTCAAAACACACACTATCCCTTTACCATGTTTTACTTTATCGCACTTTAGATTAGTTAATCAACCTAATACATTACTTTAATTCCCTGTGGAATGAACCTCTGCTTACCATTTTACTAATTTACATCCTAAGAGGATTCTTAAGTGGCTAAAAATGGTTTTCAATTGATCACATAAATATATCATTTTTGTTATGCAAAATGACCTTATCATAACATAAGTTCTCCAAGTGTGGATTCTCGAAGACATGCTTCCGGACATCTCATGAGAATTAAGAGGTATTTTACATGACTTTAACTCTTGAAGAGATTACGTGCATACACACACTTACATGCATTTGTACCTTATTGCTTATGTGTGCATTCTTTTCACAATCACACTTGCACTTCATTGTTAGATCTAAGTGTGGTTTTGTATGGTGTAATTCGTTTCCAGTTGTGTGATCAGAAACGTCCGCAGTTGCATGATATTGTGCTTGCCTTCGTGCGATGTGTACTTGGTTGGATTTGACCTCAATAAGGGGAGCTCAAGAAAAGAGAACGAACTTGCCTGATTTGTAATGTGATAAAATTTGATCAATTTTATGCTTCTTTATTAACTGCTTGAGATAATTGGTTGCACATATATGCTTATATAATATTTTTCTCATAATTAGTGTGCACCACTGCTTTGCTTGTAATCCATTCCATATTTTGGTTCAACAATGCATTTTTGACTATGAGATTATTTGGGAAGTACACTTGAATGATCTATAATTTATTTCCAAGACATGAGAACTTTTTTTATGACATGCTTAAATTGATATGCATGATATTTTTGATTGCTCAATTTTTTTTTAATGCAAATGTGTGTGATAGCAAGTGACAAGACTACAATCAATAAGGATCTTGTATCCATTTAATCATTAAGGATATTATATCCAATGTGGTCTAGTCTCTCTTCTTAAAGGTGTAAACAAAGCTACTATCATACAGATGTCTCATCCGGAAAAATCAAATAGGGTTATATATATATATATATATATATATATATCCATGTCTTGGTTTGCTTTTAAAGATTGATATAGTTGCTCTTTTCTTACAATATTTTTTGAAAAAAAAAAAAAAAAAAAAAAAAAAAAAAACTATATCTTCCATGCTCATGACAAAATGGTATACATTGGTTTGAATTCTTTAAAAACCCTTTTGATGTTTTGCTTTGACAAATACCGTTGATTGAACTTTAATGCTATATGTCTTGCTTGCAAAACAACAATTTCACACATTTTTCTCTTTAAATAAAACTCCTTGAATCTCTCTCAATCACTTTTGTGGCATAAATTTGGTGTATATGATTATGCGATGTGATCTTGCACATAGCTCTTTTAGCTAAAACAACCCGATAGGGGGAGCTCATTTGCCTATCTCATGACAAAAAGGGGGAGAAGTCTTGAGAAATATCGGGGGAGTATTGTTTATGCTTTGGGGAAGAAATCTTGGGAGAGAGTAACCGTTTAGAGGAGCATTGCGCATGCATTACTTTGTATTGCTTTATTTTTATTTAAGTGCAAATGTTTTTTATATTTTTTCACCTTGCATGCACTTGTTCTTGGAAAGTGCTTTCTTGCTATTGTGTGTAGGTATGATGATCTACAAAGAGATTGAAGACATTGAAGGCTTAGAATCTTAAGCATCTCATTGTAATGTAGAATGAACTTGTTAACAATAGCTTACTTTTTGTTTTGTGAGCATTTCTTGTGAATGGTGATTTTGTCATGAAATAACCAAAGGGGTAGATTGTAAGAACTTTTATTTTATGATTGTCTTATTGCATGACAAACCGCATTGGGGATATGTTTTGTAACGAGTAGCATAAGTTCTCCAAGTGTGGATTCTCGAAGACAAGCTTCCGAAAATCTCATAAGCTTCAAGAGGTAGTTTACATGACTTTAACTCTTGAAGAGATTAGATGCATACACACATTTACATGCATTTGTACCTTATTGCTTATGTGTGCATTCTTTTCATAATCACACTTGTACTTCATTTTTAGATCTAAGTGTGGTTTTATATGGTGTAATTCATTTACGGTTGTGTGATCGGAAACGTCCATGCTTGTATGATGGTGTGCTTGTCTTAGTGCGAGGTCAGACCATTAGAGAGGTCCCCTTTTCCTATCTTGGATTGGTCTTGGGCCATATGGTCTTATACCATGAGTTTGGGCTATCTTGTTGTTGTCCAAATCTGACCTATGGTCGCTCAAATGACCATATCTCTTTCTACAGATATCAAAACCTCATTTTGTAAATGGAAGTAGAAAGTAGACATCCATACCTTTCAAACAGTATATCATTCGTAATATTTCATGACTGTTTGGATTAGTTTAAAAATCTCCAAAGAGACCACTAAAATAGAGGAACTCTATTTTTGTCCGAATTTGACCTTTGGTCACTCAAATAACCATAACTCTTTTTACAGATATCAAAATATTGTTTTGTAAACTAAGTAGAAAGTAGACATCCATACATTTCCAATGGTATATTATACGATAGGTTTCCATATCGTTTGGTCATGTTTTGGTGCACTTAAATATTGAATTGTGCGATATGGTGCAAATTCGGCGGCCCTAACCGCCGTTTTAAACTAGAAACCTCTGGAACTATTCGGTGGTTGGAATTCAATGGCAATGACCACCAAATTTCTCATTGTTTTGAGCAAACTGGCCAAAACGTTGCCATTTTGATGGGGCTTCTATGTAAGTACAAATCTTCTTCCTTTGGCCGAACCAAGAGCCCAAAAACACCATTTTTACACCTCTCTTCATCTCTTCAAGAAAAATCTCTTCCAAGAGAGATAGGTTTGGGTTCCTAGTGAGAGAAAGGTTCAAGAAAGCATCTTTAACTCTCCATCCCTCATCCCATGTGCATTTAAAGCTCATATCATTCATGGGTCTTCATTAATGGTCTCTATTGTTGGTAAGAACAAATTTCCCCTTTCATTAATTGTTCTTTACTTGTTTATCTTCACATTTATTGAATATATTTTCAAGTTTGGAGATTGTTTGAGATATTATATTATAACTAGGTTGTTGGGTAGATTTATCTACACCTATGTAAAGTCCTCATATTTTGATTGGCTTATTTAGTTGAAAAACCACATCCGGGGTTAATATTTAAGGGTAGAATAGGTCTTCATTGTTCATGATCAAGCTTATGGCTTTCTCAAGACCTCAAGATCAATAGCACTTCAAAGGTATATCACTTGTGCTCAAATTCCTTGAAGAGATTTAGTTGTACACACACACACACACTTGCATTTTAATATCTTGTATATTTTGTGTGTTACATGTTTGGTGCTCATTCTTGATTATATCTCTCTTTATGCATGTTCTTTACTCACTTCAAACTTGCACAACATTCATATAGATTGGTGTGTATGAAAGCATGGGAAAAGAGATTTTATCTGTTACCATGGTACAGGTCACTTTCTATGCACTTGCCTATACTGCGATCCCAACAACAACTGGTACCAGCGTGCTTCACGCATAAGGTACCGCAATTGATGCCCTGGCCTCTGCAGCAGTCCCAACCGTGAAATCTTCCAAGGCTTCCACACCGTGTGTACCGCAGTCTGGACATCTTGTCCGTACCGCGGCATGCACCGCAGTTTTGACGAGATTTTGACTCCCTTGTTCAAAACGACGTCACTTTGGCTAGGGCTTGGTATATATATTCTATGTTGAAAATATATATGCGGTGTGTCTAAACAACCTAAGGGAGTGAATGAGTTGTTAATCCGATTAGTTACCAATTTTTTGGATTAGTCAATATTTAAAAAATAACCTAATACAATCAAATACAATCAACGTAATTAAAGTGCGGAAAACAATAAATAACACGTTGAATGATTTACGTGAGAAACCCTCAACTGGAAAAAACTCACAAGCTATTTTGCTAGCCACACACGGTCCTCAAATCCACTATATGTAATAATGTTTACAACCTAGGTTGACCTCAACCATTTTCGATCACTAACCCACCACTACTACCAGCATGTCTTTTATTGTGATTCTAGACCAAGGTGCTTGAGCACTACACAACGGTAGTCACAAAACTTAATTCTTAATGAAGAGATCAATAACCTATGTGAATATATGATGATATCTAAAATGAAAATAATGATAGGCTACACTAAATGTTTATCTAGAAATTTAAGATGTCAATGAGGACAATCCTAGATATCAAAATATGTCTATATGAGTGCTCATGAAGACCTAACTAGATGAAGACATGCAAGTCTAAGACATAGTCATCAAACAAAGCTAAATCAACACTAAGTAGTCATTAAAACATGGCAAGGACAATAAATATGCAATTAACAAATGCAATCAAGGAGTCATACACATCAATGTCTAAATGCAATGCATAGAGACTTAGCTAGATGTCAAAATGGTCCTAAATGCTAGCTATCCCAAAAAAGACATCTCAACCAATAAACAAAGACTCAAACTTGTTATAAACAACATTAATTAGAGAGTTATGCATTTAATTACAAACTAAATGCTAAACCTAGGCAAACATGTTATAAAGATAAATCAAAATGTTATAAAAACATGTAGAGATTACCTAGTCAAAGAAAACAAGAAGACCCATGCTTGGATAATGCTAGGTTAATGCTAGATGTTCATGGGAAAGTGTTCGGTTGAGTAAAAATCAATTCTTGGAGCTTCTCTCTCTAAGAGCTAATCTCTCTCTCTAATAATATGAAAATCTAAGCTCTAGGTCAACCAAGAAGAGAAGGCAACATATATATAGAAGCCCCAAAGTGAAACGGTGTCGTTTAGGCAAACAGGTTGTAAAAACGTGTCGGACCGCTATGCGTGCCACGGTATGGATAAGGTGTCCCGACCACGGTATGCACGGTGTGGGAGCCTTGGAGGCTATGTGTTTCAACCGCGGTACCCTATGCTCGAAACCCACTGGTTTCCATCGATATGGGTGCTGCGGTATAGGCAGGTGCACTAGGGGCGACTTGCACCATGGTAAGAGTTAAAAACTCTTTTCCCAAGCTCTCAAACACACATAAACTATATAAATTTTGTGCAAGTGTGAGGTGAGTAAATAACACACATGGAAATTAATATAATCATGAAAAATCACCAAGCATGTGACACACAAAATATGAAATATATGAAAATGCATAAGTGTGATAATAAAGCATATAAGCACACAATCAAGAGAAACACAAATGCAATCATATACATGCAATATGAAAGTGTATGTGTGCAACTAACTCTCTTCAAGAGGCAAGTCAAGTGATTACCTTTCGCTCTTGCTCTTGAAGTCACATTGGGAAGTCCGGAAGCTTGCCATCGAGGACCTAAGCTACCCATTAAAAACTCATCCCCAATTCTGGTTTGTCATGAAATAAACCAATCATAAAATGGAGGTCCTTACAATCTCCCAATTTGGGTATTTGATAACAAAACAACCACTCACAAAATAATACTCACAAATAAGGAAAACAAAAGCTATTGGTCAACAAATGTAGATTCTACATTACAATAAGAGAAACCTAAGATACTAAGTCTTCAAAGCCTTCAATCTCTTCGTAGATCATCATACCTACACACATGATGACTCGCTTTTTGTGTCGTTTCCAAATTGCAAATTATCAAAAGATGTTTAAAATGAAAATCCTACGCAATGTGCTCTGAGTTTTGAAAGTAAGTAAAACGGTAAGTTGAGGATCATTCCGCGGGGAATTAGAGTGATTAGTTGAATTATTTAACTAGTCTAAAATTCAAATAAAATAAATCATGGTAGTTTGATAGTGTTTGGTTTGAAAAACCACCAAACATACGTGTAAAATAAAATTAACAAAAAGTAAAGAGAATAAGAATAGATAGGAATCCAATATAACAACCTAGATACAAAAGTGGATAAATAATTAAAATGAATTCTAGGGAAATGATAGAATAGCTAATGGACAATTGAGTAATTAATTCAAAACTTCATTAATGTGCAATCTACACAATAAAGGACCGATTTCATTCGAAAGTGTTGTTTAGGTCGTCACTACGAACCTAAACAACTTCCCACCAAAATGCCTACCCGATTAAGGAAAAGGGTCAAGGTGGGATCAATTAGTGACGATCAAATGGCCTAAGGCCTAAGCAATCGTGGTAGGCCTACCCTCTAAAAGCCTATCCTATTCACTATGTGCTTTAATCAATTAAGTGTGTCAATGCTTAATCAATTTTATCACAAATAATCCTACAACATATTGTAATCAACTAAGTGTGTCAATACTCATTTAATCACATAAGTACAGGATATAATTAAAAAGTAAAAAAAACATTAATTGCATAAACATAATATTCAAAGCTTAAATAAATACACAATGTCCAAATAGTCTATCAAATCATCCCCTAGAAAGGGGGTTTAATTACACATTCACAAAGAAGAAAAAGAAGTAAAATATAGAGAAATCACCCACGAGTCTCTCCTGTAGGGTTGATCCTCCCTTGAGCTTCCTTGTTGTGGCTAGTGCAAAGATTGGATATTGAGGAGGTGTCTAGATAGGTTGAGTCATATGGAAAGTGACAAAGGACAGGTGTGGAGAAAATGGATGGAGAGGAATGATTTCGGAGGAGGAATCTAAGTGTTTATTGGAGAGGAGAATGATGGGATTAGGAATGGTTGAAGAAGGGAGGTTTCTTGGTTTCCAAGCGTTGTCTCAGAAGGAAAAAACTATGATGTATTTATAGGGTTTTAAATTTAGGTCACAAAATGGGTATGAAAGGAAAAAAATACCCCTCTTCAATGGTTGAAATTCCAACGCTGGAAGTGTTGCCGTTTGGTCGACATGGCGACATCACACCTGATAGATTTTCCCTTTATCGCCATTGTGCTGCCACTTTGCATGGCCACTTTCTATGGCGACATCTAGTGGCCACACCCTACTTTCTTCTATGTGGCCACTTGCAAGTGGCGACATCAAGTGGCCACACCCTGTTTTCTTCTATATGGCCACATGTTGTGGCGAATTGCAATTAGGCCCCTGATCTCTACCAATATCACGATATCTTTAATCCTCTTTCAATTAATTACACTTTTACCTCTAATTTGCTAAAATTACACCAATGCCCCTTATCTTTATAAATACCTGCAAAAACTTAATTCATACTATTAAATCACAGAATATTGCCTGAGAATCAAGTAAAAAGAGAAGGAAGTGAGGGTCAAAATCATACCAATTTTGGTTCGATAACACAATAGCAAGAAAGCATTTTCCAAGAACAAGTGCATCTGAGGTGAACACATATAAAAAACATTTGTACTCAAAAACAATAAAGCAATACAAAGTAATGCATGTGCAATGCTCCCCCTAAAAGGTTACTCTCTCTCTCACACAAAGTTCTCCCCCAAAGCATAAAAATACTCCCCCTATTTTTCTGAAGACTTCTCCCCCCTTTTTTGTCATGAGATAGGCAAAGGAACTCCCCCTATCTGGTTGCTTTAGTAAAGAGAGCTATTAGCACAAAATACATTTGCATAATCATATAAACAAACTTTATGCAACTCAAGTAATTAAGAGAGATTCAAGGAGTTTTATTTTTTTTTAAAAAAAAATGTGTGACAAAGATGCTTTGCAAGCAATACATGTTGCATTTAAGTACAAAATCAATGGTATTTGGCAAAGCAAACATCAAAAAGGTTTCCAAGAGAATTCAAACAAATTTGTACCCTCTTGTCATAAACAAGCAAGATATAGTTTTTCAAAAGATATTTTCAAGCTAAGAGCAACTATATCAATCCTTAAAGTCAAACCAAGACATGGATTCAAAGATCCTATTCGATTTTTCCGGATGAAATATCTGTATGATAATAGCCTTGTTTACACCTTTAAAAAGAGATAGAAGACTAGTTTGGATATAAATCCTTATTGATTAAATGGATACTAGATCCTTATTGATTTTAGTCTTCTTATTTGCTTTTCACTCAAAATTTGCATATAAGCAATCAAAAAAATTTCATTCATATCATTTTAACACTACTAGAAAAACTAGGTTTTATGATGGCTAAAAACCATCATAAACGGTAATTTATGATGGTTTTAAACTATTAAGGAATCCAGCGTCAAGAACTGATTTATGATGGTTTTAATTCTTAACGGTTTACCTCTGATGGTTTTTAACCGTCATAAATTCTTGATGATTTTAACCATCTTAAATATATGATGGTTATAAACCGTCAAAACAATTATTTTATTTTCAAAAAAAAATATAATTAATAATAATTAATTTAATTGCAATTATTAAATTTAATTTGAAATTTAATGTTATAAATGAAATTCTACATTACCAGATACCAGGAACTTCAAAATTTCTGGGGTGCTTAGGTTTTAGGGTTTCAGCGCCGTTTTGTGATTACGAGAATCTTTCGGTCGGATTCTGATCTTATGGTCTTCATCAAAGTTGTCGATCGTGAACTTTCATACAACTAGGAATCAAGAATCACATGATTTGGAGTTGTTTACATAGAGTTACGTCGGTTTCAAGTTTCTGCACAGGTTTGTCTTTTATTCTAGGGTTACTCCACCGTTTTGCTTTTTTGGCCAACTTTCTGTAAGATTTAGTTCTTTTGTCCTTCTTCAATACTGTAGATCGTGAGTTTTTATGCAATCTACAATCAATAACTTTGTGATTTGGGGTTCACGTCACTAAGTTACGTCCGTTTCAAGTGTTCTGTTCTGGTTTGTTTCTCTAGGGATAGGTTTCGGTGCCGTTTGGTAATTTTGGGCATCTTCCTGTTAGATTCTGATCTTATGTTCTTCATAAAAATTGTAGATAGTAAAATTCCATGGAACATGGAATCAAGAATATCATGATTTAGAGTTGTTTTCATAGTTTTAGGTCAGTTTCAAGTTTCTGCACTGGTTTTACTTTTCTTTTAGGGTTACACCGCTGTTTTGCGTCACTGAGTTGCATCCTCGAGCTCTATGGATCCTATGTGCATAGAGGCCACTTTGTCTCTTTCATCTCCGGTAGCGGTGTCTTCCACCTCGACTAGTCAAGTTGGTATGAGTACGGTGAGTGGAGTGAATTCCTCTTCTCGGGTTGTTCCTCTTGCATCTGGTGGGGTGTGTTCCTTAGCTGGTGAGCCGATTCCTCCTCAGCATGAGGGGGATGTTTCGGTGATTGTTCCGAATTCAGTTGCAGGTCTCATACAAAGTTCAGTGCCTATAGTCCAAGATGGTAAGTCTTTTACGGGTGTCTTCAAATCTCCTATTATTGAGACTTTACCGGTGCCATCAGTCCCTTTAAAAAGGGGGGGTATGTTTTTGTTCGGGTAGATCCAATTGCTTATCAGGCCCATCTTGAGTTGTATAGGGATTCTCTTATTGGTCGTGTGGTGCTTTCCAATAGTGAGCGGCCTTGGAAGCTTGTGAATCTTAAGGCAAGACTTAGCAAGCATTGGATGTTAAATTCTGATTGGCGTCTTATATCTCTGGGGAGAGGTTATTATCAGATTCTTTTGAAGTCTCATTCTGAGATGAATCATGTTTGGGGGTTCGGTTCGGTTCATCTAAAGCCAGATATTCTATGCCTACAGCCTTGGGTCCCAGATTTTAACCCATTGCTACAGAAGTCCATAAATGCTCAGGTTTGGGTTAGGTTCTTTGATCTATCGTGGGAATACTGGCATTCAAAAATTATTTATGACTTGACTAGAGAGATTGGGGTGCCATTGCGGTTGGACAAGGCTACTAATGATGGGGATTTTGGTCATTATGCTAGAGTTCTGGTTGATGTGGATGTGTCATCAATGGTGCCTACTTCAATATTGCTGGAGAGGGATGAATTTCATAGTTCTTTTATAGCTGTTGAGCATAAGAATCTCCTAGCTTTTTGCTCCACTTGCTCTTCTATAGGTCATTTGCCTAGTTCTTGTCGTTGGAATAAGTCTTCTAAGGTTCCTCTAAGTAAAACTAAAAAATCGACCCAGGATATAGCATGGGACTCTAGAGTTTTTGGGGATGATGGTTTTTAGCCTGTTTGGACCCGTTCCTTTAAATCAGTTTATCGCCCTATTATTGCTCCTCAGGAAGAGATCCCGTTATCCAATGTTTTTTCAGCTATTCACCAGGATGTAAGTGGTCATGATTCAGTTGTTATCCACACTTCAATAGGGTCTAATTTGATCTCAAGTTCCACTTTCTCCACTGGTTTGGTTATTTCTTCAAATTCAAATTCATCTTCATCTACTGTCTCAGCTATTTCGGAAGTGGCTTCAAGTTTGGTTCCTCCAATGATTTCCCAGGCATTACAGATTAACAAGGATTTAGGATTTGATGACAGGGTCATTGATTCTGTTCTGGTTTCTAGTTCCTCGGTTGTTGATCCTTCTATTAGTTCTGTCAGTTCGGATGTAGGGGTGGTGCATTATTCGAGGACTGTTGTTTAGGGTTCTTCGATGGTTAATCAGGTTAGCCCTATGGTCTCTACCATTTTATCTAGGTCATCTTCTCGTTCGGGTTATATGGCTCATCGACAAGTTAAGGTTCATGAGGTTTCAGGCAATCAATCATCTGAGGAGGCAGTTGTGTCTTTAGCTTCGAATGTCAATGTGGATTAGAGTAGTTTACGAGATGGATCCGGTTTTTCTTGTTCTTCAGTTGTGGATCCTAAGGTGCAGATTCAGAGTTCGGGTCCGTGGTCAGCTTCTCAGGCTGAGCTTCGCCTCATTGCAGATTTTTTATGGGCTTCCTAGATGGAGGAGGGTGAGTTAGTTGATGTTGAGATTGCTTAGAGAGCTTTAAGGGTTGAGCGTAGGCTGGCTTCTTTAAAGTCCGGATGCCGGGCTCCTTCAACGGTTTCTGATGATTAATATTCTCTTTTGGAACTGTTGTGGGATCCGAGGCGAGCCTACGAGGCGGGTATTAAGAGAGTTGTGTCGTTTTACATAGACCTGCTTTGGTTTGTATTGCAGAGCATATGACTGATTTTTCTTCTATCTCTTCGGGTTTCTGGTCTTCGCTTGGTCTTCGCCTAGTGGGTATGAACAATAGGGGTAGGTGATTCCCACTATTTGGGTTTTCACATGTGCTTCATTTCTTGAGGCTCAAATAGTTCACTGTCATGATCAACATCTTATTGTTTCGCTCTCGATCGGTTCTCGGGTGCACTGTTTCCCTTTTGTTTATGCGAGCACTTCTACAGTGGTTCGTAGGTCTCTTTGGCAGTCTCTTCGAGATATGGTTAGTTTGGTTTCTTCTTCTTGATTGGTTGTTAGGGATTTTAATACGGTTCTGGGTGCTCATAAGGCTTTGGGTTCTCGTTCTCCTGCCCGTGGTTCTTGTGAGGATTTTAGGTTAATGATTGATGATTGATGATTGTGATTTGGTTGGCATTCGTTCTCAAGGCGCCCGATTCACTTGGGTTAGAGGTCGCAGTAACCGCACTAGAGTTAAGAGACGGTTAGATATAGTTTTGGTTTCTGATGGATGCATTTCATGTTGGTGGGAAATTTCGTGTGTGGCTCTTCCCCGTATTTGTTCTAATCACTGTCTATTATTGGTTCGGTTATCAGATTTTGAGGTTTCTAGTCATCAACCGTTTCGGTTTCAGAACATATGGTTAGAGCATCCTGATTTTATAGCTATTGTTCTTTGGATTTGGAGCTCTCTTGTTGTAGGTAGCCCTCATCAGGTTGTTTTCTATAAGCTAAGAAACTTGAAGAAGGCTCTCAAGTCCTGGAATTGGGAGGTTTTTGGGGATCTTAACTCTACCATTGCTAGGAAGTCTGCGGAGCTTCATTCTATTCAACTGGATTTGTCTAACCGAGGTTTCTCAGATGATCTTTTTATGGCCGAGACGAGTGTTCATTCTGAGCTTGATGTGTTATTACGCAGATAGGAGTGCTTTTATCGTGACCGGTCTAGAGTTAGGTGGCTTCGTGATGGGGATCGGAACACATCTTTCTTTCATGCCTCTATCAAACGTAGACAGTATCGTAACACTATATCAGCCCTTTCGATTAAAAGGGTTCTCTCGAAGGATCGGCCTACCATCAGGGATCATATCATTAGTTATTATTCTGTCCTCTTTTCCTCGGATGTTTCTCGAGTTGGGAGAGATTTATCTATTGTAGATGATGTGATTCCTTCCTTGGTAACTGCCGCAGAGAACGCTTTCTTGACTAGCGTTCCATCTGCAGATGATAGTCACGATGCGGTCTTTGCTATGAATGCTACTTCTGCCCCTAGGCCAGATGGGTTTTCTAGTAGTTTTTGTCAAAGATGTTGGGATGTTGTAGGTAGTGACGTGGTCCTCGCTGTTCAGGATTTTTTAATCACTGGAGTTATTTTCCTAGGTCTCAATTCCAGCTTCATTATTCTTCTTTTGAAACTGAGAGACTCGATTTCGGTTGATCAGTTTCATCCAATTGTTCATAGTAACTTTCTGTTTAAAATTTTTTTCAAAGATTTTGGCTGATCATTTAGCTCGAGTTGCCGCTATGATTATTTCTCCTCAGCAGTTCGACTTCATTCGAGACAGGCATATTAAGGATTGTATTGCTTTGGCTTTTGACTGTGTGAATGTGTTACAGAAGAAGTGCTATAAGGGTAACTTAGCCATGAAGATTGATATCCGCAAGGCGTTTGACACCTTGGATTGGTCTTTCCTTTGCAGAGTGCTTTAGGCTTTTGGGTTTTCTTCTGTTTTTATGGATTGGATAGACGGCTTTCTTCGTTCGTCTAGGCTTTCAGTTCTATTTAATGGGGTCCCAGAGGGTTATTTCTGTTGCTCTAGAGGGGTTCTTCAAGGAGAACCGCTCTCTCCACTTTTGTTTGGTATTGCAGAAGACTTCCTTAGTAGATTATTGATGAGGTTAGTGGGTTCTTCTCAGATTCTGCCAATTTCTTCCCCAAGGGGTTTTTTGGCTCCAACTCATTTGCTATATACAAATGATGTTTTGATCTTTTGTAGAGGCACTCAAAAGAATCTGAAGCATATCATGGGTGTTTTTAGGGATTATGGTGATATTTCAAGCCAATTGGTTAACTGAGGTAAGTCTTCGATTTATTTCGGATCTTCTATCTCCCCCTCTCGGATTGGTAGTTTGCAATCTCTGGTTGGTATGCAGATTGGGCAACTTCCGTTTTCTTATTTTGGAGTCCCTTTGTTTCGAGGTAAGCCTCGACAGGCGGTGTTACGACCTATTGCGGATAAGATCTTGTCTAAATTCGCTAAATGGAAAGGCAAGTCCCTCTCTCTGGTTGGTCGTGCTATTCTGATCAGGTCGGTCATCACTGGTTCATTTGCGCACTCTTTCATGATTTACAAGTGCCATTCTTCTTTACTGTCACTGATTAACCGCAAGTTGAGGAACTTTTTATGGACTGGTTCCTATAAGGAGACTAAGTTGGTTTGGGTCGCTTGGGATCGTTGTTGTAGGCCTTACTCATAGGGTGGTTTTGGTTTGAAAGATCTTAGGTTGCTGAATGACTCGTTGTTACGGAAATTCACTTGGAAGTTTATAACCTCTAATGGTTTTGCTTTCTCATTTCTGCAGGAGAGGTATATCAAGCATTTGCAGAAGCCTCATGGAAGGTATGTCACCTCCTCAATTTGGTCTTCTCTTCGGACAAATTATAGTTCCCTTCTTAAGGAAGGTATCTGGCTGATTGGCAAAAACTCTCAACGAGACTTTTGGCGGGATAACTGGTTCGAGGTCCCCTATTTTGGAGCTTTTAGGGATTCCAGATTATTTAGCTAATCCTCTCCAGGCAAGGGTCTCATATTTTATTCATAAGGGTAGATGGGTGTTGGACGATAGTTTCCGAGCGTGCTTCTCGGATCTTTGTTTTCGGATTGATAAGATTGCGATTTCTCCTGTTGTGGATTCTCTGGTTTGGGCAAATTCTCAGGACGGTCATGTTTCTTGCAAGACTGCTTATTCCCAGTTTCCCCATGATATTCCTCAGGTTGTTTGGTAGAGAGATGTTTGGTCCCGTTTGATCCCCTCCTCTCACTCAGCTATGACCTGGCATCTTATGTTGAACAAGCTTCCTACTGAGGATCGTCTTTACAGGTCCGGGTTCTAGTTGGCTTCTCGTTGCAGTATTTGTGGGGTTAGTAGTGAATCTACAGATCACCTTTTTCTTCATTGTCCCCTGGCGGTTGCTTTTTAGGAGGCAGTTTTCTTTGCTTTCTAGCGACGTGTCTCTACCGAAACTCGGCATTCCTTTTTCTTGCAAGCCATGTCAGTTTCCTTTAGTGAGCAGGTTAGGATTTTATGGAAAGCGAATATCCATGCAGTGATATGGGGGGTGTGGACTGCCCGTAATCAGTGGATCTTTGAAGGGAAGTCGGTGGACTTTAGATCCATCCTTTCTTTGGTTTGGCGTGTAGTTTCAAAGGCTAATTGCCTTGATATTGGTTATATGCATAATTGTATGGAGGACCTTTTGATTCATCGTCGTTTCGGTCTTCAGGGTCGCCCTTCTAAAGCCCCGGTGATCAAGAGTGTGATTTGGTCGCCTCCAGCTCCTGGTTGGATTAAAGTGAATACAGATGGCGCTGCTATGGGCTCTCTGGGGTTTGGTGGTTGTGGTGGTATCTTTCGGAACTGTAGAGCCTTTGTGAAGGGTTGCTTTGCTATTCCTCTTAGTCAGGTTTTTACGTTTGAGGCTGAGCTTCTAGTGGCCTCTTTGGCCATTAATTTTGCATGGAAGTATGGGTGGCATCGTCTCTAGCTTGAAAGCGATTCTTCTTATGTGGTTCAGCTTCTTTCTTCTCGTTCTGAGATGGTTCCTTAGAGGGTTCGTTAAGCGTGGTAGCGCTGCATCTTCCAGATCTCGCAGATGGATTTTTAGGTTTCTCATATTTTCAGGGAGGGGAATCAGGTTGCAGATATACTTTCTAAGCATACTTTGGAGCTTTAGGGTGATTCTTGGTTGTTCTCTGCCTTGCCGTTCTGTTCTACTTTAGTTGGCAACGACTGCATGGGTCGAGAGTCTTTTCGTTTTTCTTGATGTTTTCTTTTTCTTTTTTATGTGGGCTGCGTGCCTCTTTTTGTTTGGGGTTGTTTTCCCCTTGGTTCTTCGTGCTTTGTTGCTTTTTGTCTCTTTTTACTTTTCTTTTCTCTTTTTTTTTTTTATATATGGATACTGTCTAAGGGGTTTTCAGCATATAATCGTTTGTGATGCTTTTTCCCCTTAGATTAGTCAAATTTTTTTTTTTTTTTAAAGGTCTTTGCTATTAGTTGTTGTAGTAATGGAGGGGATGGTTGATAGCTTACAGAGTTTGTGAATTTCGTGTGGTTGTATGTAGTTTTAGTATTACTGATTGGATTGGATTTGGATTTGGATTTGAATATTGTTGTCTAAGTAAGTTTTTATTGGTGAGTTTCGGAGGAAAAAGAAATTCTACATTACCAAAAATATAGTCGTTTACATAAAAACAAATAAAAAAATTGAATTAAAAAAATATAACTTATAATACAAACAATTACTATCGAATTAACAATTTTATTAAGAACCAACATTGATGAAGTCATTTTATACTCTTCAAAACAATATTTATGTGATCATTCAAAAACCATGTTTCAACCACTTAGAATCCTCTTGGGATGTAATTTCTTAGCAAATGGTAAGCAAAGATTCATTCCACAGGGAAATGGGGTAATACGTTAGATTGATTGACTAATCTAATAAACAATAAAATAAATCATTATAAATTGATAGTTATGTGGATTGATAAACCACCAAACATGCAAGTAAAATAAACATACAAATTGTGATAGGACAAATAGAATGCTCAGCAATCTTAATAAGAGAAATGGATGTAAACAATTAAGATAGATGCTAGGGAATTGATGGAGTTGCAAATGGGCATAGACAATGCTTTCTAAGCCACTTTAATGGACCAATCTCTTATAAGTTAACCATTTATATTCTTAGATGTGTTTAGGTCATAACTATGAACCCTAAACATCTTCCCACAAAAATGCCTAACCGATTAAGGAAAGACTGTCAATATGGGATTAGTTAGTTACAAATTTAGGTTTAGATTAATGTGGTTGATATGCCCTCCACTAATCTATCCTATTCACTAAGTTCCTAACCAATCAAGGGTGTCAATCCAAGATTGATTTCACAACAATTTATCCCACATAAGAGTATGATCTGCTAGTGATATACAATGCAAATCATATAATGAATAGGATCTAGATATTAAGTGAATAGAACACAAATAAGGATTCAAATACAATAGCTTAAGCAAATGCCCACAACCAAATGTTCCTCACATTTATCCCCTAGATTAGGGATTTAGTTACACATAGTTACAACCAAATAGAGAGAAAGTAATAAATAAGGAAATCACCCTTAGGTCTCCTTCTTTAGTGCTTGATCCTTCCTTTCTTTAGAAGCTCCTAGTGCAAAAAGTGGTAGAAGAGGATGTGTCTAGATAAGTGGGTGTCTAATGGTGAGTGACAAAGGTATTGGAATGTAGAGAATGGGAAGAGAGGAATGGTAGGGTGTAGTAATCAAGATTAAGTGTTGAGGTTTGGATGGAAAAAGTAGTACAAGATTAGAGAATGGAGGAGGTTGAATGTGAGAAAAATGGAAGAGAAAGCAATGTTAAAACTCAGAGAATTTCGTGCTTGGAAATATGCTTGTATTCTCATTCAAGTTGGAAGAGAAGAATATTGATAGTGGTCCTCGGAATTGTACTAATAACTGCTTTAAAAGCTAATGTGGTACTGTGTCACCCTTGTTGTCGCCATGGCAACATCGTGGCGGCAGGTGGTTACGCAATCTGAGATTCAATTGTCGTAGTCATTCTCATCTTGACACTAAGGCTTTTAAGAGTGGTCGTCATTTGTTCCTATGGCGACACAAAAGGTGACATAATACAAGATTGATTTCATTGGAATTAATCTCTCTGTCGCCCTTTGTTCTCAGGGCGACACTTCATGGCAACATAATTTGTTCTTCTATGTCGCCCCTTGTTCTGGAGAGAAATCTTGTGGCGACGCCATACCTGATTAATATTTAGTAATTCATCTCTATGTCGCCCTGTGCTAATAGGCAACACCTTCAAAGGGCGACAATGCCCTGTTTCTCCACTTTGTTCACTTTTTGCACCAACTTCTACTTCTTCTACACAAATGCCCTTGAGGCACGAATAATACTGAAACACTTGCTTAACAACGTTAAAACACGGGGAAATGCTCGAGGATTAAGCATAAAGATATGGGAATGAGGGCCAAAATCATACCAATTTTAGTTCGATCAAACATTACTATACAAATGTCATTAAAAAAAAATTACCATACAAATATTCCATAACAACCCAATTTTTTGAACATCTATGAGTTGAATCATGTTGCACTCCAAGCCAACTCTGCCACAAATCTTTTCCTCGACAAAAACTGTAAGGAATCTCACATTTGAAAGACAAATCGGGTCTTTGATCTTCTTGCTTATGCAAATCCTACAAATGAAATTCAAAAATAGGTACTTTATTATAAGTAGTCAAAATTAACAAATCAATTATTATTATGATTTAATATTGAACTTTATTTATGTAAATTAATTTTTATGAAATTCTAAACATGCCAGAAAACAAGAATTGTAAAATAATCTAAACAATCTGCCCCCAAAACTAATTAATTTACAACTCAGTAACCCAAAAATAAGAAATTTCAATAATCCAAACAGTCTGTACCTAGAAAACCCAACTTTTTGTAACCCAGTGACATGTAAAAAAATTTACAGTTCATAGTCAATCATTAAATAAATAAAAAAAGAATACACAAGCAGTACTCACTCTTAAAGCAAACATGGAGTTCTTGTGTCCATCGAAGCCTCGACATCTTGGATTGATTTTACTACCTTACGGCATGGTGCAAAGTCGGCTAATTCAGACAATAAGATGGTAAGTGTGGCGGCCTCGAACGGCATGGTGATAGAGTGTAGCCACATCCTACTTGATGAAATTTGGTGGAGTCAAAATTTTACGAAATTTGGTGAAGTCAAATTTTGAAAATGGGAATTGGAAACCCAGAGGAGGCGGTAGACTTGTTCAAGAAAGTTAAAAAGATGATATTAGGGTTTTGGTAGCTTAAAAGATTGTGTGAACTAAAGGGTATGGTAGATGTTATAACAACCACCCAGGACGTGACACATGTCAATTTTGAATGACATCATCTACAAGCGTCAACTCTCGATGGTTTTTAAAAACCATCGTACTGTTTTGATGGTTTTAAAAAGCATCAAGAATACAATCGTCATTAACTCTTGATGGTTTATAAAGACCATCGTATTGTTTTGATGGTTATTAAAAGCCATCATAGAGGTTTGATGGTTGAAAAAAAGTATCATAGATAAGTGTCATAAAACTCAGTTTTTCTAGTAGTGTAAGCAGGTCATAAAAATTTCTCATGTCATGGAGATAAACTATGGGTCATTCACATGTACTTTCCCAAATAATTCTCCTAGTCCAAAAATACATTTTTGAACCAAAATATGACATGGATTACAAACAAAGCAATGGTGCATACTTATTATGAAAAAATAACATATAAGCATATATGTGCAACCAACAATCTTAAGCAATTATCAAAATAGCATAAATTTAATCAACTTTTTGCACATTGCAAATCATTCAAGATTTAGCAATTATAGTGTAAATATACCTAAGGGGGGGTGAATAGGTATATGCCTAAATTTTTCCAAACTCTTTTCTTAACACAACAATGATGTGCACATTTGGTGTGTCTAACAAATGGATTGCTTCAATCAACACAATTAGAGGTTCAATACACAAGTGATGCAATCAATACAAGTTGTGGAAGTAAAGAAACATAAAAAATAAAAATAAAAATTGACACAAGTGTTTTTACGTGGTAAACCTCTAAAGAGGAAACATTCACGGGTTGAATCCACAACCACCGACAAACCGTAATTCACTATGACGAAAAGAGATGCACACTCAAAGACAATCAACTATTAATCTACCCT
This sequence comes from Acer negundo, assembly GCA_035582765.1. NCBI lineage: Eukaryota > Viridiplantae > Streptophyta > Magnoliopsida > Sapindales > Sapindaceae > Acer > Acer negundo. The sequence continues at coordinate 19,422,637 of CM069234.1, forward strand.
CGGGTCTAATGAGTCACTTTGCCACAACTTTCTAACCGAGACAAATCGCTTGCCTCTAGAAAGCTTCTCTTTAACCTAGACTATCCACAAGTCTCTAGGGAGATTTCCTTGCTCAGACTTACTTAAAACCAAGCTTATTGCCAAGTCTTCCTTGCTTAATTATTCCAAGCCCCTTACTCTTAACTAGGACTTCCTTGCTTGTATTTACTCAGAGCCTCACACTCTTTACCAAGTCTTCCTTGCTCTATGTTGAAGAATCACTCAACAACAAGAGACTTCACACCTATGAATGAAATGTATGTGTGTGCGTTAGCACAACGATGTAAGGACACAAATGTATGAATTTTGTGTGTGTGCGCTTACTCCTTGCAAGAGAAAGAAGTATATTGATACCTTAGCATCTAAGTAAGCGTGTTTTCTCTTGAAGACTTTCTTTGCATGAGAAGTTGTTTTTCTCCTTTGAAGCTCCTTTCAACCAAGAAACACCTAAGCAACTAACCAATATAAATAAAAAGAGTTTTGCAATGGAATCAAGCCACTACAAATCAAAAACCTTACACTTTGCTTGAGCTCCCCTCATAGGATTAATTCCAACCAAGTCAATGTGAGGCATGAGCCCCTATAAACTGACCAAGTCCATTGGACCTAGTTACATCCACGGGTATCTCATTGGCACAATGGCAAGTGGGTTCATTCTTTCTAACCCACCTAGTTTCCACTTTAACATTTTTAGTGGTCATAAACATGTTTCGAAGTTCCCTAGTTTCATGCCAACTTGCCCTCTTTTTCAACAGTTTTTCTTTCATGCTCTCTATCCTAGTTTCATGCTTTCTTTAAAGCAATTTGATCTCAAGTGATCAATCAAAATGACAAGAAGGTATAAAGGAAGAGTTTATACCATTGCATTGTGATCTTATCGAGGCATTTCCATATAGATGAGGTTGTCTTTGATGGTGCATCGGTTTGCTTCTCTTTGGAGCTTGAGCCGATTGGTGGCACCTTTGTGGTCTAGCTTGTTGAGGTGGTTAAGCTGGTTGAACGTGCCTCATTGGTTGATGAAAGCTTGGGTATGAAGCTCTTATATGTTGAGGTTGAGCTTCACCCTTTGTTGGCATCTTCATTTGGCCATTCTTGGATGACTCTCCAAGATCAATCTTCCTCCTAGGATGTTGAAGAGGTGAAGCTGTGCTTTTGCCTTGAGCTTAAGGTTGCTTGATCTTAGTCTTCTTCAAAAATTCTAGATACCTCATTTCTTTGTCCTTGACAATCTTCAAGAGAGCAGTCTTATATGCATCTAGGTTTGCATTTATTTTATATAGCTAAGTTATATGTATGACATATAGCAACATGATATCTAGGATTGTTTGACTTATTCATTCATGATTACATAAGCATTAAATGTGTTGACCTAACATTTATGCATTTGATATTCACATCAGTTGTTTTCTCTTCTTTAAGTGTTAAGCCTTGTGACTAAGTGGATTAGTTCACAAGCAATTGGTCCAGAATCACTGTAAAAGGCTTGCGGTGATAGGTTAGTGACCAAGAATGGGGTGACTAGAGGTCAACCTAGGCTGTAAACATCATTACATATAGTGAATTTAAGGACAGTATATAGCTAGATGGATAGCCCGTGAGTTTTTACCCTTTTGGGGTTTTCTCACGTAAAACAAATCAACATGTTTTTATTGTTTTATGCTCTTTATTTTCGTTGATTGTTTTAGCATTGTGTTGGCTAATTATTATAAAATTGATTAAGTAGAAAAGTTAGTAATTAATCAATTAAAACCTATTGAAATTCCCTAGAGAGATGTAGTGTATATTATACCTAGAAGGGGTGGTGAATAGGTACAGTACCAATTACTTCCAACTTCAAAATTTGCGGATAACAAAAATGAAATGTAACTTGATATGATTTAACAATTGCATAGTATGAGTCAATAAATGTAAAAATCAATATACAAGAGATCCAATCAATACATGATATGGAAGATAATGTGTGAATGTGTTATACCAAATGTTTGTACAATGATGCAGGGACATGCATGAATGAATCGTGTATGTGTGCGCTTACGCCTTGTAAAAGGAAGAAGAAACTTGATACCTTAGCATCCAAGTGTACGAAGTTTCCCTTGAAGAAGATATTTGCATAAGACATTGCTTTTAACCTTTAAAGCTTCTTTTCACCAAGAACCACCTAAGCAACACTTATTACAAATATAGAGAGTTTTGCAATAGAATTAAGCCAATACAAATCAAGGATCTTACACTATTTGAATAAACCTAGAAAAAAAATAATCTGATAAAAAAAATTATAAAAGAAATATCAACATATTCAACTACCTACAATACTTAAAGAGACCCTATTATAGTCCCCTTACAAGCCCAATAGTAAAACATTCTTACAAGACAACACTACAACATGAAAAAACAACAAATACTATTAAATCTTCCTACATCAAATTATCTCTACAAAACATGACTTTTCCTAGAAAACATTTTCACAACAAAGGAAAAAGTGCTAAATGTAGTTCCAACTTCAAGAATCATGCATTCGAAAATAGGGAAGTTGATTCGGTGATATTAATAAAGTATAAGGATTTAGATTTTCCTTTGATATAATGAATTTATATCAGTTTTTAAAAGATGAAGTGAAATTTGATTGATTGATTGTGATGAAACGAAATCGACAAAATAGTTAAATTCGCAACAAAAAAATATGGTCTAAAAGAACAATTATATTAGTAATAATTAAAGATAACAATAAAACTTCAAACACTTTGAGGAGCACTTCTGGCAACTCGAAAACCTTAGATCCTCTTAGTTCCCAAGCAATATGGGACTATGATTCACATTCGCAACAAACATCCATTTGTTTGTATTCGCTTTAGTTCTTAAGTGTCAGTGTAAGCCACATGCTTCAAGGGTCAACCGGCTACAAGTATTTTAAATCTTCGAGAGATTACACTTAATGTTAAACATAACTTGACTTTAAGGCTTGGAAGATCCTTGGGCGCACAAACACACCATTCATGCATATGTGTCCCTACATTGTTGTGAAAAAATTTTAACACACTCAACTGTTATTGAATGCTCATGCATTTAGCTTCATGAATATCCTATTCCAAATTTTATTCGCATATGATATAGGATTTTTGCTAATTGCATCTTAGCAAGTGTTGTGTTATTTTGCGTTGACTTTATGGATATGGGAGTGGGAACCTGGATTTACGTTGCGCAACGAAAAATAGGTTTTTAAATTTTTATGCAACATGTAAATCGTATACAATATATAAGAATGTATTAATGGAATTAGATCATACCCGTGTAGACCAACTCCTTCGTTTCTCTTTAAGTTTTATTCCGTTTTGAACCACCACATCTTCCTTGCTATGTCCCATGATCCGATAACTACATGTGGGCGCGTCACGATCTTCAAAGAACTTGAATGAAGGCAGAAGTTCCATCTAAAATATTTTCAGAAGCCACTACATCTTATTCATCTCAATGCTAGCGTTTATGCTATTGTGCTAAGGCACATTCTGCCAATCTGCTCAACACAAAGTGGCAACACCAAGGTCTGTGTTGCACTCGCATGTCAAAACTTAAGAGATAGAAAGTCTATTGATGTTGTCATAGCCTACATCTTTCTCGTTTTCTGTTTATATCTATTTATTTATCACATTCTCGTTTTCTGTTTATATCTTTTTTTTATCACTTTGTGTGTTTTAATTGGATGGATGCATAAATGATGTTGTGACCGTCTCATTCAATTTTTTTTGGATTAATATTAAAAACATCCCCTGACCTTTGAACTATTATTAAATAGGTAGACAAAAATGCATTTATTCAAAAGCCTATCATCGGTTCTAACCTCAATGTTTTGTTAAGCGCAAAATAGTACTTTCATCTATCCTCAGCAAAAAATTGAAAATTGAAAATTGAAAATTAAAAAATAAGTAAAAGTAAAAAATATATATATATAATAATAATTATTATTATAATAATAATAATAATAATAATAATAATAATAATAATAAAAAAAAAAAAAAACTCTCGGTGATATCCCTTTGCCACATTCTCTTCCTATTTGGAAATTTTAAAAATAAATAAATAAAAATAAAAATATCTTCTCATCTCTTTCTCTCATTTCTCTATTTGGGAAAAAAAAATTCAAGAAAAAAAATTGGAAGATAGACTCTACCAATCTCAAGTTCCCAAAACTGTCGAAACTCCTCTAGTGAGATCTCCATAGAAGAGATGGTGATGGTGCAGATAAGGGTGTTAGTGACGATTGGGTGTTACAGATATAAGGATTGATGATGATTGGGTGGTGTAGATTTAGTGAGGATCAATTAAGGGTAGGGTGTTGGTCTTGTTAGAGATGTGGTGATCAGAGACCAGATCTCTGTTCTTTTTTTTTTTTTTTTTTTTTTGTTCATAACCGTGCGGTTGAGATCCATCGGGCGAGTTAGAGATGGATTTCCGCTGCATGGTGGAGATCATTTGTCGATCTCTAACAGTGGAGATCATTTGACGATCTCTAACGGTCGAGATCGGTCCTTAGTCCTTATCACCATTTTCATAGTTTTGCTTTTTAAGTTATTATTAAATATTTATTCAAATTTTACCTTTACCTTTTTCCATTTTTTTTTTTCAAAAACACCTCAAAACGATTAATAATCGGTTTGAAAATATGATAACAAAAAAAAAAAAAGGAATTATCATTTCAGTCCCTATATTTTTATTTTTTTTGAATTGTATGTTTTTTTAATTGCTTGTCCATTTTTCACTGACTAGATCTCTATAATTTCAAAAACCCATCAATTTATATCCCATTGTGAGTCAACCCTTAGTGAAAGTTAATGGTTTCAAGGGTATTTTTGTCTTTAAAAAAAGATTCTACGTGTCAACACCAAACAATAAATAACAAAAATTTTAAAATATTTATATCATAAAAAAATAATATAAAAAGAAAAGAATTATAAATCTCCACTGTCCAAATCTTAGATGGACGGTGGAGAACAATTTAAATAAATAAAATAAAATTTTAAAAAAAATAGGTAGATTGATCTCTACCGTCCATCTCAAATATGGATGGTGGTGATCAAATTACAAAAAAAAAAAAAAAAAAAAAAAAAAAGGAGATCCATCTAGATCTCTATTAATCGTCATTTATGAAGACCCATTGCTGGGTCTCCATGGGATCCAGATGGATCAAGAGAGGGAGATCCATCTAGATCTCCTTAAAGAGAGGTCGATAATGGAGTCCCACAGTTGGATCTCCATCATTGACGGTGGAGACCCATCGTTGGGTCTAGGGATGGCAATTTCACCCGAACCCACGTGTACCAAATTGAACTGAACCTGAACCATATGGGTTGGGTATGGGTCTCAATATTCGAATCACATGTTGAGTCTAGGCACAAATCAAGCAACCCGTATCGGGTCTGGAAAAAAAAAAAAAAACAAACCCTAACTCACGAACCTGAATAGTTTAAAAGCAAAACTATTCGTAAGGGACATGTAATTGAGAGTGCTTGCTTGAGATAATAATAGACCATCATGAAGTGGTGGTGGGTTCGTCGGTGGGAAGTGTAAGGTCATTGTTTTTGGTGAACCCATCAATGGAAACAGAAAATTCTAAATTCTATGAATGAAAAAGCTTTTCTTAAGGAAATTACAAGACCACCCTCTTCACCAATATCTACAACATTATCATCTTCGCATTGGTATGCTTCACAACGATTTGAACCTGTTACGGTAGTGGTGGAGGTGGTCATGTATGTTTCTTGAACTTAAAAGAAAACGAGAAACAGAGAGAGATAGAGATAGGGAGAGAGAGAGAGAGAGAGAGAGAGAGAGAGAGAGAGAGAGAGAGATTTGGAGGAGAGTTTCTTTAGAGAAAGAATGTGCAAAAAATAGTGATGGGTTAGTGGGGTTCAATAGTTGTATATATAGAGAGAGACAGATATTTTGAATCTGGATTGGATTCAAAGTTCAATTTATATGTTGTACTTGTATCAAGATCAAGAAAAGAGTAACTTTAAAGATAATAAAAAGGAGATTTTGACCCAAATTATTGTTCTTTCTTGTTGTTTTTGGTTTAAATGACTATTTTACAAGTGGGTTTGAATATTGAAGAGATAAAATTCCAAAAAGAAACACAATTCAGTTGATTAGGTCACGAGTCTGCAGGGCGAGTCTAGGTCTTCTTAAGACCATTGGGTCTAGACCTGAACCTGAACCCGTAAATATATTCGGGTTTGGGTCTGGGTCTGGGTCTAGGTCTAGGTCTAGGTCTAAGTTTAGTAGGACACGACCTAACCTGACCCATTAGATCCCTCTAGGTCTCTATGAGATCCAAATGGATCTCTATTGATAAGAGTGAGATCCATCTGGATCTCTTCATCGGCGATGTAGACCCATTGTTGAGTCTAAATGAGATCTTAATGCCATCTGGATCTCCTTGAAGAGAGGTCGATGACATTGGGTCTCCATCATTGGTGATGGACGACGGCCTCTTGATCTTCAAATGGATGGATCTCCATTGATAAAAGGCCTCTCGATCTGGTGATGGCCGATGAAAATCCCATAAAAAATTTTAATTTTGTGGGCAAAAAGAGCTAAGCTAGGATTCTTGCGTGAAACTAAAAAATGGGTTGTTCAGTGATATCCTCAGAAGACGTTTTGGAGTCTCTGATGAAAGATGGTACCATTGATTTTCTTAGATTCAAGATCATCAATCAACTCAAAGCCAATGTAATTATCTCTTTCTACTCACTATATACTTGTATATATTTACACATTTATATGTTTGATGTTGAATTAGTGTTGGCTCCTAATTTTGGGTGTTGTAGGTTCAATTCTTGCATGTGTAATGGAGATCCCAGCAATAAGTGATCCATCTAGATAATGATGGAGATCCAGTCTCCATGGAGGTCCTTTTCTTTTTTGATTTTTTTGCTTTTGTTTTCTAACCTTCTTTTTTTTTTTTTTTTTTTTTGGTTTTTCTAATTGATTTTTTTTTTTCATTTTCATTTTAGAGGTTTTAATTTATTTTTTTTTTTGAACTTATCGGTTTTTTTTTTTTTTTGAAACAATCAGGTTTGAATTTTTATGTTTGATTTTAAATTTTTTATACAATTTTACTTATTTTTTAAAAGAAAATAAATGGTCAAGGGTAATGTTAGGGTTGACCGTTAAAAATCTAATCAAAATGACCAAATTGATGGGTTTTTGAAAACTTAGAGACCAAACCAGTGAAAAATGAACAAACAGTTTTAAAAAATCAAATAGTTCAAAAAAAATATATATAGGGGCCTAAATGATAATTCCCCAAAAAAATCAATTTATTAAAAAAAAGAAACAAAACAAAACAAAACAAAAATCCAAAATATTGGTGTGAGAGAGAAATGGAAAAGTTAAGACTTCAGGGAATAATTGACTTTTTCATATATTTTTAAGGGCATAAAAGTCTTTTTAATCTGTCAACTCAAGTCAAGTTTGGAGTGTAACAAACTTTTTTATAAACCGTAAAGCGTAGATGAAAATTTAGGTTTTTGTTTTTATGAAAATAGGGTTTTCAGGCTCCAAAACTTACCTGGAATAAGAAAATGGTCGTAATGGGTGCGCCTTCTACGAAATCTCACAACAAAAAAGTCAAGGATGGCCCCAACTTCAACAAATCATCTAAAAAATCATTCAAAAACTCCTAGAATAAGGCATCTCACTCTCAAGTAGCTTGAAGATGACGTTCTTGTCTTTCCTCGAGGTTTACTTTCTTATTCACTTTTTAAATTTTGTTTTTTTCCAAGAAAAATTGAATGAGAGAATCTGGTAATCAGGACTTACTTGTATGTAGATGTATTTAGGCTAATTGTTTATTATAACATGTTTTTTGGTTAATTTCGCAATGACTGTTATATGATGGTATAGGTGGGGGAATTTCTTTGATTGAGTCAACGAGAGCGTAATGAATTACAAACATGCAGAAGAAGAAGAGCAATGCATCTATTTATGAATATGTATCCTCAATGTATCGTAATTTAAACCATATAAACCATCGCAGGGTTCCTTTGTCATTGTTGTTCGAGTTTAGATAAAAATCCAACTTGAGTTGATCAAGTCTCCAACAATAATTCTCATATTTATGTTCCTGCTTGCTTGAAATGACCGAGTTGATAGGATGTTTGGTTTTGTTGCTGGCGTAAATATGAGAAGAGCAATCATAACTCATAAGTGTAATTTATCATGTAAATGTTGTGTAGATTAGAAAGACACCTAATGCTGTGATTTGTATAATTGTATAGTTGAACTTGGTTATGGTATCATCTAAAACTTAAACCAAGTTTTCTAGTAGAAACAATCACAAGTCCACGAATTTCTTTAGTATCAAAATTGTCAACATATTAAAATACAAGATGTATTTTTATCAAGTTAAGAGGACCAAGTGTGTTGATATAACATTCTCTCTGTTTTTTGGGACATTTTTTCCAATCCTGACTCAAGCCCTGTTTTAAGTGCTCCAAATCCACCCAAACGGATTAGAACCGCTCCAAATCCATCCCAAACAGATTAGATCGCCACCAGTTTTATTTTTCTAATTTCCCCATTTTTTATGTATGAACATACTACCTATTTAAATACACTGATGTGAAACATATATAGATGTACAATAAATATAGGACGCATGCGAATTGCCATTTATTTTATCTAAACTCGACATGTCTTGGCAAGATAATCACATCCTTCGTAGACTTCCAGCCCCGGCCAATTGAGCTCATCTTCTTTGAAGCAAGCACATTGCTTACTCATCTTTCTAGTCAAAGCAATTTCTTAAGATCTTTGAACTAACCTAGGTCAGGCATCATCACACCAAACCTAGCAAAAGCAGTCAAAGAATCAAGGCTCAATTTGGGAATGCTTCCTAAACTGCTTTTAGGGTCAAAAGTGATTCCAAACATGTCCTAGGGTGTTTGGTAAAATTTCAGAGAAGTAGTTTTGGTCACTTTTGGCTTCTCCAACAGCAGTTTTGAGAAGCTATTTTTTGTAACTTTTAAAAAAAATGCTTCCCGGAAAGCAGTAATAAAAAGGCAATAGATTATTGATATATATATATATATATGTGTGTGTGTTATAAAAAAAAATAAAAATAAATAAAAATAAAAATAAAAACTAATAACGTGTTATGGTCACACAAAAATAAAAACAATTTATTTATTTATTTTATAACATGTTTATGATCACACAAAAAATAAAACAAATTATTTATTTTGTAACATGTTTATGGTCACACAAAAATAAAACAAATTATTTATTTTCAAAACATCTTCAATATTCATTTATGTCCTTTCCAGTAATTTTGCACAGTCAAGCACTTTTTACTTACAGTTTACATGACACTCAGTTGATTCTCCTCAGAGTAAATCTAAAAGCAATTCTCCCCACAACAGAACCAAAAGCAATTCCCCCCACAGCACGACAATGCCAAACTAAGCAAAAACTAACATTACATATTCTTTTAAAATGCAACGGAAATAGAGTTTTGTTTAAAAAATGTTCTATTAATATCAGAAATAATGTCTTTCATAAATTTTGTGCCAACATGGACATGAAATGGCAAACAATCTATTTATACAAGCTTTATAAACATCAAATTCTTAAAAACTATAAAGAGGGAAGAGAAATGATATTGCAACAAAATGAAGCTCAAAGTAAGATATTATTTATAAGTTTTGAAAACTAAATACCTCTCCACCCTCTTCCTGACTCCACTTTGAATTGAAACTTGGTTTTTTAGCTTTCTTCGATTTGTTGCAAAATTATTACACTTCCTAGCATTTTAGTGTCTAATTGTGCTTGTCATCATCTATAAGAGCATGGAAAACATGGTGGTCAATCAGACCATTCCACTTTAAATAATTGTATCAAGTGGCACCAACATTGCCAATAAATAAGGTGACTCTAGAATTGCTTCTTCAATGCTGCTCGATTATTTTGTCCATGGAATCATAAAATAAAAACATTCATATATGTTTTAAGACTAGGGAGTCGGAATAAAAACACTTATTTTTTCGACTTAATGTTACCGATGCTGGATTTTTCTTCTCGCCCAGGTCTTACTCTCTTCTTAAGAATTTTAGCACTGCTCAAACCACAGAGGCTTTGAATTATGCTTATATTGTTAAGGAGTACTTGATCATAGCGGATGGTGACTTTGACCATAAATTTTACTCCATCTACAAATTCTTGAATGCATACGCGTTTGTGAATGGGATCGAGGTGATGTCGATGCCTGATATTTATAGGTCTGGTGATAGAACTTTAATGTCAGTGGGTCTAAATTATCCGATTTACATTGACAACACTACTGCACTTGAGAATGTCTATTGTATAAACGTGGGTGGAAATGATATCTCATCTTCTGATGATACCGATCTGTTTAGGTCTTAGTATGATGACCAACCATATATTCATAGGTAAGCATTTTGGGTACGTGTGTCTGCTAATCCAAACAGAACCATCATTACGTATCATAAAGACATGCCCACTTAAATAGGCATTTTCAGGTGAAACATAAGTATACATGTCTTTATGATACGTAATGATGGTCATGTTTTGATTAGTAGACACACATAGCCAAATGATTCCAACATTTACACAACAGACATTCTCAAGTGCAGTAGTGTTGTCAATGTAAATCGAATAATTTAGACCCACCGACATCAAAGTTCCATCAACAGACCTATAAATATCAAGCATCAACATCACCTCGATCTCATTCACAAACATGTATGCATGCGAAGAATTCGTTGATAAAGTAAACTTTATGGTCAAAATCCCACCATCCACTACGATAAAGTACTCATTAATAATATAAGCATAATTCAAAGCTTCTGTGGTTTGAGCAGTGCTAAAATTCTTAAGAAGAGAGTAAAAACCGGGTGAGAAGAAAAATCCAGCATCGGTAGCATTAAGTCTGTTGTAGGCCATGCTAGAAAATACAACATTGGCAGCATCAAGTCCATTATATGAATTCAAACAGAAATGAAGATGTACAAACTTCCGACCAAGAACAACAAGGAACCTGTACGAAAACTCGGAATGTGAAACCCTTGTAGTCATATAAGAAACTTTAGGGACCGAAGGGTTTTGAGTGGTGGCTTTGGAAGTTGAAGACTTTATAGGAAACAAGAACTTGAACCCAACATCTAGAGTCCAACTTCAAGTACTAGTATCACGACATGGCACAATAATTGTTAGCATGATGGGCTGAGTGTTTAAATAGTATTTAAAATTTTGTATTTGTAAAATTGTTTTAGGGCCTTAATTTTACCCCTAATGAGTGAGTCTGTAACTTTGTATACTCGATTTTTGTTGACTTTTTGTTCATAAATACTTCATTATGAGTCAAAACTACTTTTTTAGGCTTCATACTAGTATTGTGTTAGTTGGGATATGGTAATTTTATATTTGTAGTCTCTTATCACCTCGATGCTATTACGCATTTTAAAGTTTATTGTCAGTGATATATTATAGGGTGGTTCTCTTATTTTTAATATATATATATAAAGTAATGAATTTTATTATGGGTTCATAAAAAAATAAAAAATAAATAATTTAATGAAAATGATTATATTGAGTGTTGATAATTTAATATGTTAATGGATATTTTTGAAAATATGTTAATATGTTAATTTAATAAGTTTTATTGAGTGTTGATATTTTTCCATTAATTCTCCACGCTATTTACAAGCCTTACAACTCAAGTCACACATTTACCGGTGCCAACAAAATAGGCAATTACAGAAACAAAGCTAAGTAAGGAGAAAAACTTGCATGGGATGGTCTTATTGATGTAGCAATGGGACCGTCCAATGAAAGTGTGCCATTAAAAAAATATTTTTATACTCCTAATATAAATAACACACATTCATTGGACGATCCCATTGCCACGTCAATGAGACCGTCCCATGCAAGTTTTTCTCCTAAGTGGGGCTACAACAATGCAACCCACCACTCACATATTGTGTGATAGAAATAACTAAGTGGGGCTAAAACAACGAGTTTATTTTTGCTCACCCACCCTTCATAGGGGGGATAGTATTACCTCTCTCCCTATTACATGTCAAGTGTCCAAAAGATAACCAAAGGTTAACAAATATTGCTCTACCAATTTTACCCTTTTGTTAAAAAAATATCCATAGCCACACCGTGAAATCAACACCTTAACACAACCACACCCACCATCAACATATACATAAAGCAACACCCACGCCATCATCTAACAACATTATCTTCTCCAGAAAACTAAACCCAAAATTAAAACACACACAAAAAAAAAAAAAAATGGAATCACCATTAATCTGTTCATCACCGTCACCCACAACATAATCTAAGAACATTTTCTTCTCCATAAAACTAAACCCAAAAATGAAACAAAAAATATATATTTGAAATTGGAATCACCATCATCTGTTTATCACTATCAACACCCACATCACCATCTCCAGCAATCAATGCCTACACCCACACCACCAGAAATCGAACCCATTCCAACGCCCATACCCATTCAACCACCACCACCACACCATAAACAACCCTACCATAAATCAAAGCTGCACCAGAAGCCACCCAAACCAACTTTTGGCCGCCGAAGAGATCGACACCAATAGAGAAAATATCGCAATAGCCGAAGAAGAAGAAGAAGACAATGGTGGTGTGACGATATAAAATCACCGCTAGAGGAGACCACCGGAGTTGGTGCCCCTGGAGGAGACCGCCAGAGAGAGAAATTGCTAGAGAGAATACACTGAGAACTAAGATGAGAGAGTTTTATTTCTGATTTATGTTTTTTTTTTAATATTACTTTTTTTAAATTTTAATACTTGTTAAAAAATTAATTTAAGTTATTTCACAAATTTACATATTTACCCTTATTTATTTAATTAAATTTCTAACTTCTGCATTGTTAATTAACCCTTGGTTAACTTTTGAACACTTGACATCCAATGGAGAGGGGGTAATGCTCATCCCCTTAAAGGGATTGAGCATAAATGAACTCTAAAACAATGCAACCCACCACTTACATGGCCAATAACCGATTCAAACAACCTAACTAATTTATTCCGAATAATGCTTGAGTACTAACCGGTCAGTACCAAAAATACTGATCTCACCAATGGGAGTGTAGCACATGGCTTTTTTTCTTTTACTATTTACTTTTATCTCACAAATTGAACCACGTGCTACACTCTCATTGATAGGTCAGTATTTTGGACACTGACTGATCAGTACCCAAGCATTATTCATTTATTCCACACACACACACACACACACACACACACACACACACACACAAAGACAATTTACTGTAAAAAGTATTAGTATGACAAGTTCAATGTTAAAATTTAAGGCTTCGTTTGTTTGGCCGTATTATATTGTATTAAGCAATTAAAATGTACTAAAATAATACAATACAGTGTTTGCACCAAACACTATATTGTAGTATTTTAGTACATTTTGATTGCCTAATACCGCAAACACCTTATTAACTAATACATTATATTTGGTGATTTTATGTTGTATTGTATTAGAAAAAACACTTTTTTTTTTCTCTTTTTTTTCAATGAATATGGAATATTAATAAAATATATGTTATGTTATTAATATTTTTTTACAATTTCAAAATACATAGGAAAATTTTATTTAAATATTTTGTTTCAATTAAAATAAATATTAATTGACTTTTTACATAAAAATATTTATTGATTTATTCATAGTAAGGATATTTAAAATTAATTATTAAGTATTTTTAAAAAAATTATATTTTTATAATATAAAAAATGCAATAAAGTCATATAGGAATAACCTAATACGATATAATATAGTACATCACCAAACACACGTTTGTATTAATAATAATACAGTCTAATACAATACAATACAATATAGTCCAATACAATCCAATACAATCCAATCCAATACAGTCCAATTCAATACAATACGGCATGTCAAACAAGCCCTAAAGGGCATAATATATTTTTCACTTAGTCAACTTAAGTTAAGCAAATGGAACCCTTAATGTCGTTAGAACTCAGGGGAGGTTTCTGAATAAATGCATATTTATGTATCCATTCATTAATAGTTGCAAGGTAGGGAGAGGTTTTTAATTTTAAACTTTGTTTTTTCCAGCCTCACAATCTGTTTTTTACGCTATGTTTGGTAGAAGGGAAAAAGAGTAGGAGGGTTGGATTAATTAAGAAGGATAGAGAGTATGAGGGATGGAGAGAATAACATCTATCATTCATGTTGTTTGGTATTGAAAAGAGGGTTGAATGGATTGATATATAATTTGTAAATTTACTATATTACCCTTTTATAAATTGAAGGGTAATGTTGTCCTTTCCCGCTAATGAGATCCCTTATCTTCCTATCCGTCCTAAGAGGGAAGGATTGATTTTGGTGGGCCTTGAAAGAGTTAAGATCCCTCCTCTTCTCCTCTCCTCTCTCTTGTCTCTCCAACCAAACAATGGATTGGAGCTCTCCTCCCTGCCCTCTCCCTCCCTCCCTCCCTCCATCTCTCCTTCGTACCAAACAAAGCCTTAGGGGTATGTATTGGATTGAGATTTTAATAGACAATTTTGAGGTGCAAGGATTTTATGGATTTGCAAGACTATTATGATTATTAGGATAATTAGGATTATACTTTTATGATTATTATGATTATATGGACTAGACTTTTAGGATTCTAAAAGAGTTTTTTGGACTTTATTTATAGATTATTAAGATTATCTAGACTTCATTTCAAGATTTTTTGGACTTTTATAAATATGGACTTTTAAGAGTCGATTGTAGTATTCAATTTTCTCCTAAAGTTCCAGTGATCGTACCTTCGTGAGTGACAGCAGAGAAACGCAGTATTATGTTATTGCAAGGTAGTTTCTGCTTTTTCCAACCATGAAAGTTTAGAAATATCTATCACAATATGATGTACATGCATATGGTCCATTTTAGCTACAGGTGAAAAGAGCTCCTTACATTGTGTACCATAGAGAAACTTAGACAAGGCAAAATTCATTTTTTGCTTCGCAATCTAACGATATATTTAAAATGAGTTTTTGAGGATTTGACTTGTGAAAAATATAGTTCCTTGAGTTTAGGTTTTTTGTTAATTTTATATATACCAAAAACATCGATCGTGATGAGAATTTATTATACAATAAAATTGCACCGTATCAGGGCTTCCCATTTTTACTGCTTAAAAAAAAAAAAAAAAAAATACAACTAAAAAAATGTTAAAGTGTTGATTACAACCCAAACTCATTACCACCAAAATACCCAGGATTGAGATTGAAGTTGTTGTGACCATTTGCAATGGATGGAGGCTAAATTCCTCGGCCATAGGATTCAACTTTGACAACATCTCAAGTAAAATTTTGACAACAACCTAGAATCCAGAAAAGAGCGAAGCAAATTTGTGATGAAGATTTGATAGAGTATGGAAGTTGAGGAAGCTGAAAATTTGTGATGAAGATCTTATGGGGCTGTGGAGGTTGAGGAAGCTGAAGATGATTTTAAGCGAGAGAGAAAAGTCTAGAAAGTATTAAGGGAGATGGCAAAACAATTTTGGATTCAAACTATTTATACATATCACTAAAAAAATCTGAAAAATCCATTTTGTCATAAAATCCTAAAAATCTTAATCTCAATTCAATACCACCAAACAATTTGCTGCCTCTTGAAAGTCTAGATCCAATACCACAAGACAATATGAACTTTTTTAAAAAGTCTTAAAAGTCTAGATCCAATACTACAAGATAATATGAACTTTTTAAAAAAATCTTAAAAGTCTTGATCGAATACAACCGGACTTATCTAACTTGTTAAAAAATCTCAATCCAATACTACAAACTTTTTCTTTTCCAAATTGTCTAATAAAATCTTGAACCAATACATCCCCTAGTCAAACCATCTCACTTTTCACGACTGACCTAATAAGTCCTATATTTTATTACATTTTCGAAATTGGGCTTCTGATATAATATAAAAACCTTTGGGCCGTATTTCAAAAAATATATATTTTGGGTCTGACCTAACCCAATCCATGCCTGAAAAGTGAAAATAAATAAAGAATTAAAGAGATTCAAAAACCCTAAAACCCTTTACAACAAGAGACCAAAAGCGTCCAAGTCGAACTGTCGAAAAGCTGCTATACTCGTCTTCTATGGCTGTAAGTAATTTTTCCTGTGATTTTCAGCCAGTTTTGTTTGAACCACTATGTTTTGACTCTATAAGAAGTTTGCCTGCATATTTCAATGACCTCCAATAGTTATACATTATTAGTTACATAATGGCAATTTGTATGGAATATCTTGTTCATTGTGTCATCACAGAAACAATTCATATCATTGAATGGCAATTTGTATGAATTTCTTGTTCATTTCAGAAAACTTGTCTCATTTTTGTTTCCATTAGAAATCGTGAATCAATTTTTAGCTTGAGTTTTTCTTTCATTAGATCTATTAGTTTAAAAAGTGAAAGCGAATATTTTGTTGATATGAATTATTGTTAATGTTTCAGACCATACCAGTTAACCCGAAGCCGTTCTTAAACAATTTGACCGGAAAGACTGTAATTGTCAAACTCAAGTGGGGAATGGAGTACAAAGGTTATTAATTTCATTCTTTTTATCTTTTGATTGGTTCTATTCATTGGTGATTCTAACATTTCTGTTTTTTCTTGGTTCCCTTTAGGTTTCCTTGCCTCCGTAGATTCGTATATGAACTTGCAGGTATCAAACATAACTTCATTTTTTTTTTTTTTTTTTTTTTTTTTTTTTTTTTTTTTTTGTGCTTTTGCTTTATAACGTCTTATTTCCTGAATTATGTTTTTAAATTATACTTTCATGTGCAATACATTATATTCAATCGATCCGCATTGACGTTGTTAATATAGTTAATTATCAAGGCAATCCAATGTGTTTCAACAGTTCTTTTTGTAGGCTGCATGTTTTTCCTCACATTTTTTTTTTAAATTTTATTTTACTTACCTACAGCTAGGCAATACTGAAGAGTATATTGATGGACAATTCACTGGAAATCTTGGAGAGATTTTGATTAGGTAATGTCCTTTATATGCCGGAGTTTCCTCCTTTAATTATAGTCTCTTTTAAAATGCAACAGTTCTGAGAAAATCTCTCTGATTAGTATATGCAATTTGGTAGAAAATTGCTTGGATGTATTCAAAGAATGTTGAAAAGCTACTTAAAAATTTTGAGATTGACAATGAATGTGCTTTCAAATTTTCCTTTGGGTTCTTGGCTTTAAAGTAAGCAAAGTGGAGTGTCAAGAATTTTTATGCTTATATTATTTATAGGAGAGAATCTATCAGATTTAACTGACAATCATAAGGGCGTGGGCCTCAAACTACCAGACCTATCATGGATTTTGTAGCTTGTTCTCATGCTAATATCAATAAGATTCAATCTTGGGATTATGAGGATGATTGGATCTTAAGTTTGTTAGTCTTTCCAAACTCTTTTGCGTGCTTTGTCATATTTTATATCGCTTGCATGTATTATGCATTCCTGAATTTCTGATACGTTTGATGCGCAGTTATAGCAAATTAGAAATGAACTTTATATTGTGTATTTGTAACCTAATAGCTGTTGTGTTTTATTTATATGATGAGGTAAATTTCTATGGTTAAGTTGGATGTAGCCTTGATGAGAGGACTTGTAATGGAGTAGTGTTGACGTTTAAAGGTTGGCCATAGTAGTTATTATATATACATCACTAGAGGTGTAAAAGATTAGATTCTTAGACATGCTGGTAGGTTGGTCTGCTTAGTTTTTATGGAGTGGTAGCTAAAGCTGAGTGTTGTAGAAAAAAGTTATGGTTGTTTATGGAGATGCCTTCATGTCTCAAATCTCAATGGTTAAGATCAAGTCTGAGGCTGAGGAACTAATTTTCATGTTTCGTTGGTACTAGTAAATCTGGTGTTTCCAGTTCTTTTTAAATGTATTAAACTTAAGATTTCAGAGTTTTTCAATAAATCAATAGATATTAAAATGAGAAAACTGTGAATTGGTTTATATATGCGTTTTTTATTGGAGCAAACTGTTTTGGACCAGAAAATCTGAGTCTGTAAGTTTCCTCAATATACAACATTGAAGAGCCTTATCGTATGTCATGCTTTTTTACAAAATAATGCAGATTTCAGGAATTGTATAGCTTTGTTTATACAGAAGATCTCAACCTTTGTGGAATCCACAATCTACTTAATGTATAATTTTTTGTCCATAGGTGCAATAATGTGCTCTATCTCCGTGGTGTACCAGAGGATGAAGAAATAGAAGATGCTGATCGAGACTAGGCTCACTTCATTTGCCCTAACCTTTTCGGCTTGAACCTTGCTATATTTTACTTTGATCTGAAAAACTTGGATCGATTACCGGGTCTTACTGCTCTGTAAAAGTATTTTGCTTGAATATCTTGTTTTAGATTTTAGTAAAATTTGCTGTTCTGGTTGAAAATTTTTTTGATGTAGATAGGCTGGTACCTCGTTGCCCTTTTTTTTTTTAATGACACACCGTTTCATACATGAACATAATACACAATCACATAATAGATCACTTAAATGTCATTTGAGGTTTGATCGAAGGTAATAGCCCAGTGGTTACAACACCTCTTAATGATCGGTGCCGACTCTAGGTGCAAGCAAGACATGTACTTAGGGCCTAAAAAAAGGTAAAAAAAAATTAGGGATCTCATTTATTTATAAATTTTGAAGATATTGTTAAAACTAAAATAAAATTACTGTTAAAAACATATTGATGTGCCTTTTTTATTATTTTTATTAGAGGAAATAGCATTAAACACCATTAATTGGTGGGTGAAGTCTCAAAAAGGTCACTGACCATTTAAATTGTTTCATAATCATCATTTTAACAAAACATTGTTCCAAAATCATCATATTGACAAAACATTGTTCATTGGCAGCCGTTTTGTTAAAATCTAACAAAAAGCTACCATTATCTATGATCTGGCATCCATAAAGATTTTTATGGACAATATTTTATGTATTTTGATAATTTGATTATATATAAAAATTAAGGATTTGATTAATTTATTATTTTTCTGAATAATATTTCATGTTTATAGGTGACATCAAACTTATTATTATCCCTTGATCAATTTTCTGATTAATTTGGGATGACATCAAACTTATTTCATGATTAATTTATTATTTAATTATATATATATATTAAGTAAAGATTTGATTATAAGAATTTTATTCGTAATATTTCCTGTTTTTATAAAGTAATCATGATAAAAAAAATAATAAATAAATAAATAGTCAAAATACAGGTAAAAAACCAATTTAAAACCGGTTAAAAACTAGTTCAAAAACCGGTGCAAAACATGTTTTACTAATTTTTAACCCACATTCTAACAGGTTATAACGTAAGCAAACGGACTTCAAAAAATTAATGGGTAAAGTGGCAACAATTCATACTTTCTATCTATGAAATGGCTAATTTTGAACCATTTTAAAAAATTAATGGTCATTTAGGGACTAACTCACCAAATCAGTTCTAGATATCACCGACCCTTTTTACTATTGCTCAGATAAAAAGAAATGTATCTAAAAATTAGGAATATATTAATAATATTAATAATGATTTATTTAACTGGTAACCATTAGAAATGAGAATGATTATTGAGTATCCACTTTTTAAACGTGGTTATAATTAACAAAACCCTTTAACTTCTCACCAATAATATTTTATTATTAAAAAATTATCTATAAAAAAAATCAAATCATTCTCATTTATCCACAACAATTAAAGTATAACTACAAACTCTATTTTTGCTTTAATTTGTTTATCTCTTAAAGTTTACAAGTTACTCTCTTTTTCATTTATCTCTTAAAAGCTTAAGAGTTACATCACTTATATCTCAACAATTTGTAATAATATATTATCTCTAAAATGAAATTCTAACATTTAAAAGTGTATAAGTTCAAAATGAAAAATTTAATTTTGTTTTAATTTTTTCTAACTGCATGATAAATCAAGTGGTTAATTGTAATATGATTATTACTTGCTAATTGTTGTGATATATATTATATTACAGGAAAAAAAATTTCAATTGAAATCTTGTAAATTTAGTTAAATATTTCTAATTAGGTTTTATCATTAATATTTTAATTTTATTATATTTATAAAATTAGGATCTATTTTTTCTTTTTGAAAGTCTTAAAATCTGTTCTATTTAAGAAAAAGGAAAGAAAAGGAAAGAAAAGGAATAAGCTTTATAATAATACCTAAAGGACAATTAAGATAAGCACCAACAGTGGCTATCAGTCAGCGTCAGTATCAGAAGAGCTATAAATACAATCGTACAAGTTACAACAGTATCGTTGGTCAGTTTTAGTTACATTTCAAAAAAAGGAGAGACATCAAATGAATGATATATACTGGTTAGCGAGATTGTGTTTACAAGAAGTCAGCAATATTATTATTAGTAGTTGGTAACAAGTCTCAACCATTCATTTAGTGCCTCCAGGTTTTAATTTTGATGTGTTTGTGGCTTGTGAATGTCCACCACGTACGGAGGCAGCTGCTTCTGATTTGGAAAGTTTCAACTTGTGGTCTGTGTTGAAATTCTTGTGGTGGTCCCCACCAATCCTGACTCGGTAGTAGTTGGAATAGTATATTCTTATGTAACAGATGTAGAATTTAACCATTAATTTATTATCAAAATAATCCCTCTAGTTTACCATATTCCCCATTTCCCTCTCTAGTTTGAGTTTCATTGATGTTGTTTTTATCAAGTTTGGGGAGTTCATTCAATTGAACACAGCCACTGAAAATATATAAAATCATAGTAATCGTTACACAAATTTATGAGATGATTATTTCAGAAACCAAACTTGGAACTTATACCAAAACAGTTAAATAAATGGGAGTACAACATGTGAACCGCTTTATTGGTTCTTACAAGGAAAATCTTGATTTCATAAGCTATCCTAACCATAATTATCTCGGTATATAACTTACATCAACCAAAAAATCTTTCATCAGTAAAAAGAATCACATAACCAACATTTAAATGCCCTTTCGGCGGTGGGGGTGGGGGTGTATTTCTTCTATCCCAAATAAGTTGGGCTTGGTATTTATATTACGCAACATTCTTCAATGGAGGAATTATCTATCACCACACATCACGTAGATACCTGCCAGTCATTTGCAGATTTTTCACCATGCTCTCTGCCTTTGAGCTGTCTAGCGATCCCTGAGGTCCAAAACATAGTTGGATACTTGGGTAAGAGAAAAATGCAACATATCCCCCAAGGAGGACAAAATCAAGGACCACATGAGATAATAGTACCATGTCTGAAAAACATTTTTTGCCTTCAAATGCACAAAACAGACACTAATATTTAAGACCATACAACAGGAAGTGACAACACTAAAGTGCTTTGTAACGTTTTTCAAGCACATTCCCATTCTAATAGTAATAGGTAGGTGGGAACTAATAGGCAAAATTCAAGATTTAGAGAATTTATTTTGTATTAACATACCTGCTCTTGAGCAATTGTGTGCAGAGTTCGGTGAACATCTCGAGCCATGCCTTTGGCATCACCACAAACGTATAAGTAACCTCCCTGAGAAATCATGTTCCAGATATCCGAAGCCTGGATCCAGAGAAAAAATGTGCTTTTAGTTTCAAATCATAACTTACAACTGAAACTCATCTTAAAATTTTAAACATTGGTAGGTGAAATAGGTGCAGTACCTTCTCCATCATTTTATGCTGCACGTATTCCTTGGTGGGACCTTCACGTGAGAAGGCTACAACCAACTCTGAAAGTGTACCACTATTAACAAAGTTGTTGAGCTCCTCTTCATAAATGTAATCCTGCCAAAAAAGGCATAGTAAAAAAAGTTTCAAAATTGAATAAACTCTTTGCAATCATCCCGACCATGGAGAATTCAGACAAAAAATGAGACCAGAACTTACTGTTCTGCGGTTCCGGCATCCAAAAAATAATATTGAAGGTCCCAGTTCTGCTCCAGCTTCCTTCAGGGCAAATCTTTCCTGAAAAGGGAAAACATAAATACACAAATTAGCTTAAGGTTCTATCATCTATGATCAAATATAAAGAGTAAAACGACTTAATATCTACTCTACAATTTACAACCTGCAGGAAACCCCTGAACGGAGCCAATCCAGTGCCAGGGCCAATCATGATAATAGGCACTTTAGTGTCAGCTGGGAGTTTGAAGTTTGATTGTCTAATAAAAATAGGTGCCCAGCTGCACTCATCGCTTTTCTCCTGATGCACAGCATTCTGCAATAAGAAACAATCAGTAAATTCCCGTGCAAAAAGATGTTACATGATCCATGTAACTGGGATAGTCTTGCCCCTTGTCTAGGCATAGCTTTTTTAAATAAGATTTACCACACAGACAGGAATCCCTATCCATGCTAATACTGTAATGCATGAACCTTTTTATCTTCTTTCCACTGAATGGTCATACAGGAATCAGTGACTATTGATATTGTACCTATCTCTTCAAGTTTTAATCTTGCAAAACAAAAATGGGGATAAGGAAACATATGAATTCAGGTACCTTCATCCAAGTTGAGCACACTCCTTTGTGAATGCGGCCTGTAGGTGTTTTCTCATAAACCAGTGCACAGGTAACATGAATTCTAGATGGTGCTATCCTGCAGAACAGAAATTTTACAAAATTTACATCCAGGATTTGTACCAACATCTTAATGAACTACATTAAAATAATAACATTATATATATATATATATATTTACCTCGGGGAAGAAGAAATTGAGTAGTATCTAGGTAGCAAGCGTGGGGCAACTGATGCAAAGAAGACACCAAGTGGGGGCTTGGCAGATGGAAATTCAGCCATAAGCTCAAGCAGGCTTCTCTGATTAGCAACTAACCATTGTGCATATTCATCCTGTATATGAAAGTATGAGTTATAATCACATACAATAAGAAGCAAACTAATGAAGCTAGCTAATTCCATGCCACGTTATCTAATATAAAGTTTACAACCTTTCCAGCAGGTGAGGCGAGATGCCTTAATCGGTCAGCTTCAGTGGGGTCAGATGCATGAGCAGCTAGAGCGAGTAAAGCAGACTGGCGAACAGGAGGCAAGACAATCAATTATTTGATCTACCACACTGAAGTTCAGTTAAAGACAAAGGAAAAAGAATTTGGATTGTCTATTGAACCAAGAAAACAAACAAACCTTTTTAGGCGAACTCAAAAGATCAGCGTATCGAGTCAATGCTGTTCTCAAACTGCATGGTGGAAAGGGAGGAGGCAAGGAACCTCCACCAAGTGGAGAGCCATCCTCTTTATCAGTATGGAGGGAGAAATAAGTTTCTGGAGATAAGCCTAACAATGTCAAAGCCTCCTCTACAGTCTCAATTAAATTTTCACAGTGAACACCAACGTGATCCCCTGTTTCATACCTGAGGAAGAAATACAATTATGAGCATAAGAAGATGTATTCATACTAAATATAAAAAGAAAATTGGCAACAAGAACCTAGTAAGGTTAACAATATATCTAGACAAAAACAAAACACTTACGCAAGTCCAGTGCCAGCAATGTCAAATTCCAGATGAGTGCAAGAACGGTCAGATGCAGGAGTATGAAGCTCCTTTCTAATAGCCACATTAGCCCTTCAAAAGCAAACAAAATGTATTTCAGACTGTATTAAAGAATAATATTGGACTAAAACACAAATAGGAAAACTAATGAGTACTTGTTGTGGCATACCTGCAAGGGTGTTGAGCATCATAAACAGCATGACCATTTGTGTTGCTCCAGCTCTTGTCCTCTATCAATGCATCTGCATGGTCATAAAATACAACCCGATATTCTGATATGGCAGCAGTATACGGGGTAGAAACAGTTGCATCATCCTCATCACGAAGCAACTGATCCAACTCAGGCCACACCAATTCTCGCCTAGCATAGAAACAACCAATGAGATGAAATTTTTTTTAAGAAAAAGAAGAGGTAAAAAAAAACACTTAATGCTTTTGATTCAAGAAGGTAATCCAAGCACTTAATACCATGCAGTAAAGTCATCTTCAATGCACTGATCATCATCCCCAAGACCTACAGGGACAAGACGTTTTCCACCTGCAAATGAAAACAAAAATATGTGAATATGTGAAACTAAATTAACTAATCAATGAGCACAATGTGGAATATATCTTTCATAACATGGAGGAATAAATCTATCTCCAAGCATTGTATGTGTGATTGGTTTATGTTCAATTAATTACAAACATGATTAACGTGATTAGGCTGCATGGCAAGCACCATTACTGGAAAACACAAAACAGCTACTATTTCCAAATTTTTCATAAACAAGATTCCTTTAGGTAATTCAGTTCCAACATACAATCAGTATTAAGTATTAGCTGTTAAAACAAAAATGTGTTTTTCAAGTCATAAACCAATTTAACAGTGAATATAATAAAATCATATAAGTAAAATACCACAACACATGCCATCATTCCATACAATCACGTCACATTGCACTCTATATTCTAAAACAACAATACAGTAGCCCTACATTCTGGCGTTTCCATCAAGTTAAAATAAACCGTGATTGGGAAAGTCAAAACCTAAAACAGGGTTTCAAAACAGAACATCACTCCACAAAATTGGAGGTTGGAAAGTATTCCTGGAATGACAAGAGACCTGATTAGTTTATTTCCACAACAAAGTAACTGACTAACTGGCAGTGACATTGCTAGACTAAGGTGAAAAGGTTTAAAGGGCACCACAATAACGTGAAATTGCTCCTATGAATGATGCAAAAAGAACACTCAAAACACATTCAACATAGTCCTAGCAAAATGCCACCAATTCACATAAGTCAGCCACGCTTCAGTTTGCAGTCAGGCACTTTGGAGATGATAGTCTAAACAATAAATACTCTTAACATCCAATTTCACAAACATTTAAAATAAATAAATAAATAAATAGAACATTATTAATATCTAAGATGTCATCTGCCCATGAGATGCAACCGCACATCCTCAAATTGCTTGGAAAAATTAACTGAAAAGGGAATAACAAGCATAAAAGCATTACCCTGATCGGTGAGAATATTATCCACCACTATGGCAACCTGTTTAGAATCACCAAAACAGATGAACACACATTAAGAATGTAAAATGCAGCATCAACAACTTGAAATTAGAGGTACATGAAATATACATCTAATATGAATTTCATCTCAGACCTTGTTGAAATGCTCGTATTGCCTGTTGCCAAGACCAAATACTCCGTACTTAAGGTTAGGCAATTCCCCACTCTCTTTATTCTACACAGTCATGCATTCAAAAATTAATCAAATTCTGCTCTATAAAATTAATAAAATGTACAACCATTTTTTATAAGCTAAATCAAATAAAAAGCTACCTCGTTGAACCATTTGTAGAACCTAGCTGCATTGTCGGTTGGCTCACCGTCTCCATATCTGCAATCCACCAATAAACCATATTACCAAAATTGAAATTTTAATTACTGGAAGAGCTAAGAGTATCATCAATACTTACGTAGCCAAGAAGAAAAAAGCCAAATTCTCCTTTTTCAACTTTTCTCCGTATTCATCCTCATCGCCAGCATAATCATCCTGTTTATATATATATATATATATATATATTAAGCATGATCTCAAAATAAATTAACATCATCGAACAATAAAGTAAATTCGAAATTGAAAGAGTCAAATCATACCAAATCAACCACTTTAAAACTGGCTTTATCGTATCGTGCTTTTGCCTCGTCAGCGAAAACCTGTGATTAAAACGAAGCAAGCATCAGCATCAGCATCAGCTAGTATTTTAGTAGTGTAAGCATATATATATGAGTTGGTTTAGGCAGACCTTAGCAAAACCTTCAGCGGTGCCGGTTTGAGTGCCGAAGAAGACGGTGACCTTTGTCTTACCGTCGTCAACTTCATCTTTATGCTGCTCTTCGACGATTAACGACTTAGGCAGCTCGATGGACTTGGTTTTCTGGCCGCTGGATCGCCGCCATATCAAGACGACGACGCAGCCGATCAGGACAGCGATGGAGGTGGTTAGGATCATAACGAACTCGCGATTCTCGATGATAACGGAAGTGAAGTCGGCGCCGGAATCAGAGGAGACGTTGGAGGGATCCATCTTGCCTTTAATAATCGCCGACATCAACTCGAACGGAGACACCTTGAACGAATTGGTAGAAGATGCCGACGACGACGATTGCATGATTTAAATGGTGAACTGGAGGAACTGTACGGTGAGCGAATCGGTGGTGGTGGCGGAGAATTAGAGAAGATCTCTCTCTCTCTCCCTCTCACCCACAACAATGTGTTTGCTTGTTGGTTTATTGTTTGGTGGTGTAGGTGAGGAGATTTCCCTGAGAGAGATTTGTAGAGTTATAAAAGAATTAACAGGTTTGATTGAACCAACAACGCCTACCAAACCAGACTGGTCAGTAGTCAAACCCACCTAACACCGCTATTTAACCATGGTTAAAATGAGTTTAATACTTGGAGTTGGATCTTCTTGGGTTGAGTTGAGTGGGTCAAGTAATATGGTGACTAAAAAGCTTTTTTTTTTTTTGTTGGGATGTTGAAATGTTCTAAAATGCCCTTTTTTGGTTGTTTCTTTCTTACTTCTTTTCAGCAGAATCAGCAAAAAAAAGATTCTCCTGCGAAGCCGTCAGTCATATGCTGTTGAATTAGCGTTCGACTACATGAGTTGTTGGTATGGTTTTCATTTTAACTATAAATTTTAAATTGATAGTTAAAATATATATATAGTAGAAATAGTTAAAAATGACCGCATACAATATGAAAATTTTGTTTTAAATTATATACTAAAATTTAATTTTTAATAATCATATTTTTAAAAAAATTTCAGTATATATCTATAAATTACAAAATTATCCCCATAACTTAGCTTTTTCTTAAAAAAAATAAAATAAAAAAAATAAAAAATAAAAACAATTTGCGAAAAAACTTAAATCCATAGAAAAAATCTGAAATGTTGTGAAAAACGTGAAACTAGAGAAAAGAACTTTAAATATTGCAAACAAAACTTGAAATGTTGAAACAAACTTGAAATGTCAATATTTTTTATGTTAAATTACTAAAACAACCCCTCTAAAATTATATTTTTAACTTTATATAGGAAAAAAATACCGAAACAACCCTCCTAGACGGAGGTTTAAGTAATTTTCCCTCATCACTAAGGTTTTTTTTTTTCCTTCATTGAATATTGCAGTCGGCGAGGGAAATCCTAGGAGGTGTTGTTGGCCTGTCACCACGCCTAGGCATGTGCTGCACAAGACACGTCATCACCGATGTGCGTGATGCCTAGACGAGTTGCTTGGTTCACGAAGCCCAGGTGACTTTACCTGGTTTGCAAAGTCATGCGACTTCGTCTAGTTCACGCAACCCAAGCAATGCACACTGCTAGGGCTATATGGTCTCGGCAACACCGTCATTGGGCAACGCATGCCCAAGTGACATCATATAGCCAAGGGTTTGACATGATAGAGAGGTGACTTTACCTAGTTTGCGAAGTCATGCGACTTCGTCTGGTTCACGCAACCCAAGCAATACACACTGCTAGGGCTATATGGTCTCGACAACACCGTCATCGGGCAACGCATGCCCAAGTGACATCTTATAGCCAAGGGTTTGACATGATAGAGAGGAGAGGAGAGAAGATAGAGAGAGATAAAGAGAGGAGAGAGAAAAAAAGGGGGAGAGAGAGAGTTTAACGATGGTTTTTATATGAGGGTATTCAAATAATTTCTCAAAAATATGGTTATTAACAAGTAATTTCGTTTGATTGAAGTAAAAATTGTCAAAAATGACTAGATATATTATATAAAATTTCTTTTTTAGGGAAAATAGTCGGAAATGACCACATAAATTAGATGAAATTTGTTTTTTACCATATATGAAGTTTTAACGGTTAAAAACCACTTTGTAAAATTTCTATTCAATACATAACCACAAATTATGAAATTATCGTATGTAACATTTTTTTTTTTTAATTTTCCACAAGAAAAAACATGTAACCTTAACAAAAACGAGACATTTTGGAGAAAGCATGGCATCTTGGATAAAAAAGTGACATCTTAACATTTTTTTTAAAAAACTAGAAATTACTGAAATAACCCTTCCAACACCACATTTTAACTTTTTTGTATGAGAAAATTACCAAAACATACCCTCTGTAAGGTGTTTCGAAAATTTTCTTATTTCATGTTTTACCTTTTTTTTTCCTTTTGAAATTGAACAACATCGTCGGAAAGCACTTTCCTGACTGCTGTTATAAAAAATCCGCAAACACAATTACAAATGCAAATCTAAGTTGTACGCAAATAATGAAAGCAATAAAAAAAGGATGCGACACGAGAAATTTTACGTGATTCAACGTAAACTTACATTTACGGAGCGCACTTGCACTAAAATCTACTATTAGAGTTAATTACAATCTTTTTGCCTCTCTCTTTCAGTCTCTTTACAAGTTACTCTTAGCTTCTCTTGCTATTTTCTACACACCCCTTAACATAAGGAAACTATAGTAATTATATGGGAGCACTAAGGTAGCCATAACCTACAAGGAATCCTTTTTCTTTCCACCGAAGAAATCCTATCGCACACAAAATTAAACGTCACTGCGGTCCAGGCCGTGACATGCCTAGGGTGATTCCTAAAATATATGAGTGTGTGTTTAACCCGTAAGTGCATGAATCGTTTGACGATCGCATCGCATCAAGTACAGGTTTGTTCCCACTGGGAGGGTCATCGTTGTATAAACCATTTCTAGCTAAAGCATTTATTGAAAGCAATGTAAATAAGAATATGGAAATGATGAGAATAGTGTGTGAAGTGTAAGCATAATGCAGAAATGGTGAGAATGGTATGTGAAGTGTAAGCATAATGTAGAAGAGTGTGAGAGCATACGAACAAAATAACCTAAAACTAATCATGAAAGTAATAGGGTGCATACCTTTCTAAATTACACTACTTCTAAGCTAAATTAAACTACTTCTAATGGCAACGCACCCGAATTACTACACACCAAGGTTGGTGTGTTGGCTTAGGCGGATTGAAGAGATGCAAGATAGTGGTCACACTAGGAAAATGAGTTCACCATAACAAATATACACACCATGATGATTACTAATCATTAAGTACATTCAATTCAAGTTCAAGGGTTCGTTCTCTTGTTTAAAGAAATTACCGAAAGTGAGTCATTACTCACCTAAATTCATAGAATGAACAATTGTATTTTTAAATCAAAGAACCATTAAGCGCAAGAACATAAAACCAAATCCTACTCTAACAAGGTTATGCATAAAATAAGCTTCTCCCATTCAATAGATCGAGCTAATAATCAGGACTCATGCACAATTGTTCAATCAATACATGAATCCTAACTTTCTTGTACTCGAATCATACATTACATGTCAATTTTGAATCATCCACCAACAAGCCAACAAGAATAAGACACTACTCTACACTTCTTTAAACTACATTACACTATTCTAAATTTTAATAATTATTGGCAATTTGATCTTTCTATTAATTCAATTTGATTTTCATATCAAACTTCAACTCTTCAAGGTGATAAAGGAGATAGGAAGATTTTGGTGCAGAATTTCTACATACTGTTTCATTGATAACATGAAGAATATATACTGCAGTGATGAGACCTGCAAACCCTACTGAAGAGTCCTACGAACCCAAGACTCCTAAACATATTGAACTATCTTAAGATAACTATACAATACAATTTAAATATACAATGTAAATATTATTAACAGAACATTTGCTACAACTAAAACATAAACACTCTGTCTCCAATATGCCCCCTCAAGATAGGCCACGACTAGAGAGGCCAATCTTGGCTTTGAGAGACTGAAAAATAGGACGAGACAGAGGTTTCGTAAGAGCATCCGCCAGCTGATCTTTGGAGGAGACATGAGCGACCCGTAGATTGCCTGATTGAACCTGATCTCTGATGAAGTGAAAATCAATAGCCACATGCTTCATGCGTGAGTGAAAAATCGGGTTGGAGCAGAGTTGAGTGGCACCTACATTGTCACAGTAAATGACAGGAGCTGTAGACACCTTGAGACCGAGATCAGTAAGCAAAAAACACACACAATTAAGTTCAGCCGCTGTAGCAGCAACGGACCGATATTCAGCCTCCGTAGAGGAGCGAGCAATGGTATTTTGTTTCTTCGAGCTCCACGAAATAGGATTTTTCCCTAGATAGACAATGTAAGCACTTGTGGAAGAGAAATCGTCCTTGTTACCTACCCAATCGGCATCTGAGAATGTGTGAAGAGAGACCTGAGAGTTGCGATGGATGACAATGCCGTCATCCAATGTGCCATATAGATAAAGCAACAACCGCTTGACAAGATCCCAATGATCTGATGTGGGTTGATGCATGTACTGGGATAACTTGTTAACTGCGAATGAGATATCCGGACGTGTGAGAGACAGGTACTGAAGGCTGCCAACGACCATTCGGTAAGCGGTGGGATCACTAAGAAGAGTGCCGAAGTTTAAGGTGATCGGAGGGCTTGTGGGCAATGGGGTCTGGACCGGATTGGCATTGGCCATATTTGTGCGAGTGAGAAGGTCCTATATGTAGCGCCGCTGCGACAAAAGAGCACCATGCTTGTGCGGGAGTACTTCAACACCAAGGAAGTAAGAAAGAGGACCAATATCCTTCAGGGAGAATCGTTGAGCAAGAGTATCAACAAACCGGTCCACATGAGCTGAATTGTTTCCTGTAAGAATAATATCGTCAACGTAAATAAGAAGGTAGAGAATGGTACCACCTGTGTTAAGAACAAAAAGAGAGGTGTCAGCATATGAGTTCTTGAAGCCAGCTGCAAGCAAGAACTGGCGCAGCTCATGGTACCAAGCCCGCGGTGCATGCTTGAGGCCATAAATGGCTTTCTTGAGCTTGCACACATGTGTAGGATGATCGGAATCAATGAACCCTAGAGGCTGCGCCATGAACACTGTTTCTGTGAGTCGACCTTGAAGAAAGGCATTATTTATATCCAGCTGTCGGAGACACCAGTTGTGACTGATAGCAATACTAAGAACAAGCCTCACAGTTGTAGGTTTGATTACCTGGCTAAACATCTCAAAGTAGTCAACTCCAGGACGTTGATTGAACCCCTTTGCGACCAAGCGAGCTTTGAACTTGTCAATAGAGCCATCGGATTTCCGTTTGATCTGAAAAATCCATTTGCAGTCGACAACATTTGATGATGAGTCCGGCGGAACTAATTCCCAAGTACCATTACGAACTAAAGTGTCACATTCCTCAAACATAGCCCGACGCCAATTTGGGTCCTTCAATGCCTGTGCTGCAGTTGTGGGTTCAAAATCAGATGATGGCTGTTTTTATGCATGAATATTCAACCTCTGAATCGGCTTATGGATATTATTCATGGCACGGGTGGTCATGTGACGATGAACCAGTGGTGGAGAGGCTACAGCAGACCCAACATCAGTAGAAGAACCAGCCGAGTCAGGTGCAGCAAGGAGCTGAGGAGAAGGGACATCAGCTGGTCCCGAATTTACAACAGCAGCAGACTGAGATGATGAGGGTGGGGGCATGACAGTAGTGGCATCAAGAACAGGCAGCTGATGACGTGCAGGAGATAGCGGCAAGGAGGGAGCCACGTAGGAGGGCAGGTCTTGGGAGTGCACAGCCGTGGAAGGAGACGAGGCCAAGGGACAAGGGTGGGACATAACTACGACCGACAGAACCCATGTGTCTATGGTGGAGGAGGTTGGATGGTCTAGAGTAGCTTCTAGTGACCTGTAAGGGAACACAGACTCAACAAATTTGACATGACGAGAGACGAAAATCCTAGAGCAAGATGGATCAAAACAGAGATAGGCACTCTGCGACATCGAATACCCAAGAAAGACACAAGAGGCGGACCTTTTATCAAGCTTGTGAGATGAGTAGGGCCGGAGCCAGGGATAACAGAGACAACCCAATATTTTCAGTTTCGAGTAGTTGGGTGGTCCCCCAAAAATCCTCTGATAAGGAGACAGAAAATCAAGAGTAGGAGTGGGCATTCTGTTGATCAGATACACTGCAGTGGCAAATGCATGAGACTAAAACTGTAAGGGAAGGGAAGCATGAGACAACAACGTAAGTCCTGTTTCAACAATGTGACGGTGTCGTCTTTCCGAGTACCAATTATGTTCAAGTGTATGAGGTGGAGTTGTGAGGTGTGAAATGCCATTAGTGGTAAGATAATCTTTGAGAACCATGAATTCACCACCATTATCAGAATAAAAAGTGACTATTTTGTGTTTAAAGAAATTTTCTACAATGGCTTTAAAGCGAATGAAAGTGTCTTTAACCTCGGATTTTCGTTTTAACGGATAAAACCATATGTATTTGGTATAGTGGTCTACGAAAATAACATAATATTTGAAATTGTCATATGAAACAACAGGAGACGTCCACACATCAGAGAATATAATTTCCAGTGGGCAAGTGGATACAAGAGAAGATGAATGAAAAGGTTGCTTGTGACTTTTATTGCAATGACACGAGTGACAGGAAAAATCTTTTGACATAGGCGATGACAAATCTAAACTAAAACAAGACACAATACGTTGTAAAATAGAAAAAGCAGGATGACCAAGCCTATAATGCCAGTTTGACGATGAGGTCTTGACGCCTGAGAATGCTAGAACTGGTGAGGATATAGAATTTGTAGTTGGCCATTCATACACGCCATCCCTGGTTGTGCCTCTCAGAAGAATTGCCCCCGTACGAAGATCCTTCACATGAAACGAAGTAGATAAGAACTCAACCGAAACATCATTAGTAGAGAAAAATTGTGAAATTGAAATCAAGTTCGTTTTCATATCAGGTACACAGAGAACATCATTCAATTTAAATGTTTTATTTTGAGTGCAAAGAGATGTGGAACCAGTATTTGTGATGAAGAGACCAGTACCATCACTAATCATAACATCATCAGAGCCGCTGTATGATGCATGTAGAGAGAGGTTATTCAAATCAGCTGTGACATGGTGAGAAGCACCACTGTCAAGTAGCCATGGGGAGTTGTTGGAGGACACATTAGCAGCATAGTTGGCTCTCGGTTGCCAAGGCAGTGGAGGAGAACCATTCGGTGGATTGGAACCCGGCTGGATTGGCACCATTTGGAAAGAAGAGCAGCGCTTGGCTGTGTGGCCTTGCACTCCACACACCTAGCAGCGGCCAAGATAGGGGCGTGGAGGCTGATTGCCACGAGTTGTAGTGCCGGAATTGTTGAGAGATGGTGACCGGTTGTTGTGGTTGAGTGGTGGACGCCAATTATTGGAGGAGTGTGGGCGCCAATTATTATTGCTGTGTTGTGTAGCGGTGTGGCTGTGCTGTGTACGCCAAGAGGAGTTGGAGTTGGTCCTGTATGTGGGATTGGCAGTAGCCGAAAAAAATGCTGCCTCCTTCTTGCCATTCTGCAGTAAGGCTTCGAATGACAACAACTTTTCATGTAGTTCATCAAACGTTATCGGATTGTCTCGAGCTTGAACCGCACGAACCAACTCCTTATAGTCATCATCAAGGTCATCTAGAATCCTCTCAATGTGATCCTCATCATCTACCGGAGCACCAAGTAAAGCTAGTTCATCTGCACGAGCCTTAACAGAATGAAGAAAGTCAGTGATATTTTGAGTACCTTTCGTGGAGTTTTTGAGAAGTGCTTTAATCTGTTTGATGCGTCCACGAGATGGTTTGGCGTATGTGTTAGCCAATATATTCCATGCCTCCATAGATGTTTTGGCTCTAGCCACAAAGGGGATAATTGTTGGAGACAGGGAACCAATTATCGCATTCATGATGAGTTGATCTTGGCAAATCCAAATAGAGAACGCTGGATTCAGAGTTGTTACATCATTGGTAGTGAAGTTGGCTACCGGGCATGTCTTTGAGCTATCGATATAACCAAGGAGGTCATATCCAATAAAAAGAGTCTGAAATTGAATTTTTCAGGACATGTAATTACTGGCAGTGAGTTTGAGAGGAGCTTGGGCAGCGATATTGATGGTGATGAGATGAAACTCGTTGGAGCGAACCGCTGTCGAGGTTGCTGGTGTGATGTTGACAATTATGGGAATCGATGGAGCGGAACTGGTAAGAGAGGAACCGGTATCTGGCGTGGAATCTGGTTCCATTGTGGTGGAGTCTGAGTTTGTTGTTATTGATCTGAACTAAGAAGAGAGAAGAGAAGAATTTGAATTTCTAGGAGAGAGTCGTATGCTCTGATACCTTGATAAAGGAGAGAGGAAGATTTTGGTGCATAATTTCTACACACTGTTTCATTGATAACATGAAGAATATATACTGCAGTGATGAGACCTGCAAACCCTACTGAAGAGTCCTACGAACCCAAGACTCCTAAACATATTGAACTATCTTAAGATAACTATACAATACAATTTAAATATACAATGTAAATATTATTAACAGAACATTTGCTACAACTAAAACATAAACACTCTGTCTCCCATACAAGGGAAGTCATTGTATTTACCCATTTTATTTATATATGAATTATGATACAATACAATGTCTCCTTATTAGGTTGATATTTATTGAATTCTACTGGAAGCCTGGAATTATATTTACATTTTAATACGCATTATTATCAACCTAGGAGAGTAGGACACAAATAAGAGCATGTGACCTATGAAATTGTTTTTAGCAAAGGACACAAATAGGACAACAATTTATTTTATATTATTGGTGTCCTAATCGAATTAAACAAATCAACCATATACAATTAATTGCGTTAGGATGCCCATGCACAATCCTGACCACTGAATGTGTTTCGTGTCAGTGTCATTCATGTTAAACAATGCCTGATGAAGAAAAACTATGTATGTTTTTATGGGTCATTAATTTTGGACTTGGGAAGTTGGTTTGGGGTTTGGAAAATGGTAATGGGTGGTATTATTCGGTGATTTTAGTTCTAAATTGATCGGTGGATCTCCACCGTACGATCTCCCGGTGGAGATATGCGAATCTCCATGTGAATCTTTTTTTTATTTATTATTATTCTATTTTAAATAATTTTCTCACAATATTTTATAGTTTACTATTTTTTTTTCTCAAACAAAAATTAATAGTTTAAATTTGACAAAATAAATCTAAAATATTAAACTAGTATGGGTATAATAGTCTTTTCACATGGTCAACACAAGTCAAACTAAAGGAACATTAACACTGTAGAATTCTAGGGATGTTGAATAAACACGTCTTTTTCTGCACATTCAATAATAATTGAAAGGTCATGCATGTGTTTGATTTTAATAATTTTTATTTTTAATAATGTTTGTTAATTTTATTTGTTATTTATCAATTTTAATAATTTATTTTAAAAGAATAATGTTTTTTAATTATTACATAAATTCAAAATTTTTAGTAGAAGAAGATTCAAATTCAAAACCTCGTGGTGTAGGTATGAGGCATGGCCGGTCTTAGGGCAAGTCAGTATCCATTTGGAAGAGTTTGTCTACTGACTAAAAGAGCTTTTTTAATTAAAAAAAAAAACTCTTTTCAATTTTTTTTTTATCATTTGGTTGACACTCCGGTAGAACTTTCAACGATTAAAAAAACTTTTTTAGGCTTTTCCAAGTAGATCTTTTTAAGCTTTTAAAAAAAAACATTATATGTCTAATATAACCATATTATATTTTATCAAGAGTAAATATATATACAACGGGGTCGCGGCACCACCGCGCCCCGGTAATGGAAAAAAAAAAACACACAAGGGTCCATGTGTTTTTTCATTTTTTTTCCATTACGGGGTCGCGGCGGTGCTACAATCCCGGTGGTATGTAAAAGGACTCTTTAATTAATTACGCAGTATCTTTTTAAAACTCTAATCAAATTATTATTTTTACACGTTAAACACTACTTTTCAACAATAACGTTTTACTTTGGCTTCTGTTTCACTTCAAACTTTTAAAGATTCATCATTAACTTGTAAAAGCATCTCCAATGCTATTATAAATTTGTAGAAAATAGAGTGCAACATATGATAGATATTTAAAAAGTTAGAAAAATTCTCTCAAATACTATTATCTAAGTTGAATATGGAGATAATGTGACAAAAAAAAGTTAGAGAATATAGAATTGGGTTTCTAATTCGGATTTGGATCCTCTACTGATCTGATTTTTTTTTTCTGACCTTTTTAAAGCATGTGATTGGTTGTTGATAAAGCGGTTATGAAAACCAATCACATCTTAACCACTCATTCATTACAATGCATATGTGTCATGAAATTAGGTGAGGTCAGGAAAAATATTAGATAAGTAGAGGATCAAAATTCTTCTAATTCTAGAAACTCTCTTAGAAATGATGATTAGGATTTTTAACTCTTTCCACCAATAAAATTAAAGCTTTCAACTCTTTCCACTAATAAGATTAAACCTCATTTAATTGTAAAATAAAAGAGGAGAGATAGTGTAATAATTGTTTTATTATGGTTGGATATAAAATAGATGCATATTTGACTTTAGATAATTGTATTGAAGATGTGAATATGCATTTCTCTATATATATTTTTTAAAGTGGGCCCATAATAAATAGAAATACTGATGTAACACTATTTAGAAACTTAAAAATACATATTTGCATTGGAGATGCTCTAGTTTCAAGATCTCTCCTTTCAGTTTTTTTTTTTTTTTTTTTTTTCTTTAGTAAAGTATCATTTATATTATATCTTTCTAATTAGTTTAGGTTATTTATTTTGATTTTGATTTTATTTTATTGAAATATTTTATTATTTTTATGTTTTGAATTTTTAGTAATTTATTTCAAACTTGTATTCTCATACTCCTTTATAAAATTTTGCAATTTCATTTAATTATTTAAGATTAGAAATTCGATTTGGACTGAAAAAGAGCAATGAGCAAACAAAGCAATATAAATTGTGCTAAAAATAAAAAAACTAAAATTTTATATTCTTCAACTCTTATGTATCTTTTTCTTCTTGGAGTTTCAATTGAACTTGTATTGTTTATAAATTTATTTTATAATACAGTTTTTTTTTTTTTCAAAAACATAAAAAAAAAAAAATGATATGTTCTCATAACCTTATATTTGTTTGCTGAAGTGTTAAATTCTTTTATATATCCTTTTCGGCAATTCTATCATTTTAAATAGCTTTTAAATTTTCTTTCACCAAACGATCTACGATTAAAAAGAGTTTTTTTAATTGACAACCAAATGATCAACATCTACTCTCTGAAAGCTGTACTTGTGGAAGCTCTACTTCAAAAAGATCTACTTGAGAAGCTCTCCTAAACAGACTCGCAATCAAAGCTTTTGCACAGGGCCTCCTCTCTTTGAGGGGACCTCAAAAAAAAAAAAAATTTTGAAAAAAAAATTATTTTCAAAGCATTAATTTGAGTCCTCGCCTTTTTAGGGGGCATAAAAAAAAAGTTATCAAAAAAGAAAAATATTTAATTTTCAAAAACATTAATTTCTTTTGAAAACTTCACTCAATGGAATTGTTTCATTATTTGTCATTAATTAGGTAATTTGGAGTTAATATATATATATATATATATATATATATATATGAACTTCATTTTCATTTTATAATTACAACATCATATTTTTTTTTTATATTGCAAAACCTCCCACTACACCAAGATTTCTCTTTCATCAATCTCAATCAATATTCTTCTTCAATTGCAATCAATCTCTTGTGTTTCAATAAGGAAAAAAAAAAGGTAAGTTTTAATTTTTTTTTAATTTAATGTTTATTTATATTTTATTAGTTTGATTTATTTTTTTGAGTTTTAACTATATCAAGTAATTGATTGGATTTGTTTTCTTATAGCTATTGTTGAAGATTGAGTGTTACTTCAAATCTTCAATATTGTCGGAACTTGCTTCTTCTAAAAATCAGGTGCTATTATTTCATTTTATTTAATTAAAATGATGTTTTTATTGTCTTTCATCATTTTGTTTTAGTAAAAATGTCTACTAGAAAATTCAAATCTGGTTATGACAAACGAAAGAAAAAAAAAGGAGTGAAAGATTTAGTTCAATCTCAAAAAGGTGCATTTTAAGTGAGATTTGGTGTCAAAACTTGAATACAAAAATTTGATAAATGATTTTGCATCTCAAAAAACAAGAAAAGTAAATTTTAAGTGAGTATTTGAATGTATTGTAGGCATGTCAACAAAAAGATGGAGTGAAGGCGAGGATCTCAAATTTCAATATGATACCTAACTTCATCTCAAGATTTTTCCTTCCGAAAAGTATAATACTTTGATTTTTGTAATTATATTTTTAGATCTATTTCATTTTGGTTTTTATTTTAATTTTAATTTTAATTTTTAACTCGTATTTTATAATCTTGTCATTTGAATAAAATTAATTTATTTGGAAAAAAAAAAAAAGTTTCACCGTACAATTGCGTCTAGGGCCTCCTTTTACCTAAAGCCGACCCTGGTGTGAGGTATATCACTTGACCAACTTCATCTTCACAAAGAATAATTAAACCATTTCCAAATTAAATTTATTCCAGAATTTGTCACATAGTAGTGTTGTGAATCACATCCTTTGTTCCATGAAATATTTTTGTTACATGAAAATATCATGTGTACCGTGAAAATATTTTATTTTCATGTGTTTTGTAGTGGTATCGTGGTACGTTCATTTTTGCATCGTGGTACTTTCAACTTTAACTTGTGAAAAACAATGATAATAATGATAATTTTAAAAGCGAGTCAAAAACATTATTATAGAACTTAGAGGGATGTTATTAATTTTTCCATTAGTGAATGATAAAGAGGTTTTATTAACTTTTAGAAGTTTTTGTTTTTTTTTTTGTTTTTTTGTTTTTTTTTTGAACAAACTAAATCTTATGGAGTTTATGGAAGTCACCTAAATAAATTTTCTTTTATTATTCACAATTATAAATAAAAAGTAAAAGGTGTTTGTTTAGTATAACCAAATTTGAATATATATGTAATATATAAAATATTATTTAAAAATAAAATAAAAAGTATCTATTAAATATTATCACATTTTACATATCGGTAATTTTTATTTTTTATTTTTGAAACACATATCGGTAAATTATTGACAATATAATTTGATTCGGTGGTAAACCCTTTATACCTACATCTTGAGGTGGTGGGTTCGAGTTCTCCCCTAAAAAAATCTCAAATTTATAATTTAATATTTCAAAAAATATATAATATATATATAGTGAACAACAGAATATTTAATGCCTACAAGGCTACAATCACAATTTGTTATTTCTTCATCAAGTATATATCTCAATTTTTAATAAATAATAATTACAAAATATCTCGAACATTCGGGATGATTCACACTTTTGTTTATTTTATGAATGGAATTATCGATATCATCAGTGAGTACAGCGTGAAAACAGGATCTGATTATACTATTAAAAACAAAGAGATCTGATTTTTTTTTTAAAAAAAACTTGACAAAAGTTAGGGTGGTTTTCACAAAATATGATTTCTGTTAAATAACTTTCATTCGGTCTAACATTATCAACTTTGAATCATTACACCGCATGTAGTATATTAAAAAAAAAAAAAAAATTAAATTATATGATTAGTACTTCATGGTTAGACCTGGCACCGGTTCTGTTCGAACAGACGAATCAAACCAAATTCGAACCGGAAAAACCGAAACCGAAATCGGAACTGGGACTAGGACTGTTTTGGTTTCGGTTCCATTTTTTCTGGAACCGTTCGGTTCGAACCGGACTAGAACCGACAATTCATTTTTGTTTTTTTTTTAAAATTTTGGTTGACCATTGGGCCTCCAACGTTCAACTTTTTTTTTTTTTTTTTTTCCATCTTTTCTATTTATATGATTGCCATGTGTTTTGATCTACATTGTAGATTCGAAAGTTTGTCTGAGTATCTATCTACTTATTATGAATAAGGTTTAAAAATAGAATATGATGTTGAAGCGTGTTGTGATGGAGTTAAGAAATTATTGTATGAGTTATATGATGAATATGTTAGAGTTTATGGACCCTCACTGAACATAGATGTTATACAAACTCAAAATATATCTCAGTTCCCATTATCCTCCGGATTTATGAGTTTATGGTATAATTCGTTATCCAAAAAAACCAAAAAATTACGAAGTTCTTCTTCATCAAGCTCCAATATGTATTCCGAGCTTGAATCTTATCTAAGTAACTCTTTTGAGTTTATAGAAGAAACGGAAGATTAAAAATTTGAGATTCTATTCTGATGGAAAGAGTATGAAAAGTACTTTCCAATCTTGGCTATGATAGCCAAACAAATTTTTTAAACACTACTTTCTATAGTGGCGGTGGAACAAGAGTTCAGCGCCAGGGGAAATATTCTTGATCCAAAACGTTTTTGCTTGAGTCTGAAATCACTTCAGATGCAAGTTTGTGTAGATGAATGGACCAAGGCGCAATACCAACCACAAGAAATCGATCAAGAGGAACCGTATGGTTTCTTCAAAGATGACCAACTTGAAAGTGGAGCAACGGATGTGGATCATGACAACAATTAGTCCACGGCATCACCAAATCTGAAATAAAAGGTAAGAGAACTACGTGGTCTTTAATTCATCTAAACTCCAAGAGAATTCGTAGACAACTTAATTGTGGTAAAAATTAAG
Organism: Acer negundo; assembly: GCA_035582765.1. NCBI lineage: Eukaryota > Viridiplantae > Streptophyta > Magnoliopsida > Sapindales > Sapindaceae > Acer > Acer negundo. Next base: position 19,463,434 of record CM069234.1, read on the forward strand.
TGCAAGACTAACTTTACATTTATTTATTTTTAGTTTTATTTTAATTTAATTTTGTAATTTGTAATTTATTTATTTTATTTTATTTTCAGGTGACCCAATGAATTTTATTTTATTTTATTTTGTAATTTATTTATTTTATTTTATTTACAATTTTACATATCTAATTTTTTTTATTAAATAAGGAAAAAAAAAGTTCAGAATCGCCGGAACAACCGAACCGAAATCGGCATCAGGTCTATTTGTAGTAACCTCTCATCCATACACACAATATCTCAAGTTTGAATGGATATCAATAACAAAAAAAAAAAATGAAAATTGTTTGTGTGGTTAGTAGTATTCCTATTCCAATTCTCACATTTGTACTTTAAAAAAAAAAAAAAATCATAAATATCATTGAGTTTCTGGTTTGTTGTTAATAAAATGCTAAATGAAAAAGAGAAAATTCATTGGAATTAAGTGAAAAATCAATATTTATTTATTTATTTATTTATTTTTTTTTAATGTTTTAAGTTGTTTGACTGTTAAAAAAAAAAAAAAAAAAACAAAAAACAAAAAACAAACCTATTCAATTCAAGCCCATTAAATATTGAGTTCAAAAAACAAATGACCTCATATCCAACTCAAGGAATTAAGTTTTATATCTTAATTTTAAAAAGTATATAATAATTCTATTTGTTATATAAAAATAAAGGTATTTTTATAATCTAACTTATTTCCATTTTTAATTTATAAAATTACAGTTAGTACACACAGTATGAATCATGTAATTTTGTTACAGTTGCTATGTTTTCCCTTTCCACTTGAAGTCAATTTTTTTTTTTTTTTTTTAATTATTTAGGATTAGTAAACATGTTCTCTATGTTAATCACTTACATAAATATTTAAACATCAGGTATTTGGAAATTTATACCATAATTCTAAAAAAAAATGTAATTTTATTGAAGAATCTTGGACCACATCACTATCGAATGAGATTTTGAACGAATTTATAAATATTGAATTCCTCAGAATATAATGGGAAATTTCATTGCTAGTCATTAGAAACAATAGGTAATTATTTTGAACCATGTATGAAATTTGAACCTTTTATAACCTCGTTTTTGCACATTTACTGTAATATCCCTACACAAAAACAATCCCCAAACCATCTATCCTCTCTTTTCTCTTTTCTCTCTTCTCTCTCCTATCGTCTCTCTCGACTCTCTCTCATCTCACATCGATGGCGCCTTCACCGGAGACGACACCTCCTGGGTGTGCACTGATCGTCGAAGGAGTTGCCAGGACCACTGCTGCCCAGGCACGGCGTCACCTGGGCATTGTGTGATTAGGAAAGAAGAAAACAATGTCGTGCCTAGGCAGCAGTGGTCCTAGTGTCACCACGCTTGAGCAGTGTGGGCCCAAGCACAACAACAACGCTGACAGGTTGGCCCATCCCAACAGCACTGTTGATTTGGGGAGAAGAATGATGAAATTTAAAAATAAATAAATAAACCTTAAGACCCTGTTTAGTGTGCGGGATAAGATAGGATTATTTTCATCGGATGAGATAAGATAGGATTGGATTGGATGAGATATGATAAGACTAAATTTAGTATTATCCTGTGTTTGGTAGGATACGATTAAAAATAAAGTAATCCTGCATTTGGTGCACATAGGATAGGATTAACAATTTACAAATGAATTCCAAAAACACAAATCAATAATTCATAATTTGCTTGTGCTTTTCGTTTATGCCTTTTCCCCCTTTATGGTAAGCTTATTTGATTTTAATTCATATCTTTTTGTTTCCCGGACCTTGCTGTGTTTTTGTTTTTGTTTCCCAGGTCTGGTTAGGGTGTCTTTGCCTCATTGTTGCTTGCTCTATTTTTGTAATTCGATCAACACCAACATCAACTTCACCTTCTTATCATCCAGCAATTCCAAAATCAAAATAAAGATCACCCAACTTCATATCATCTTCTTTGATCAACTTCATATCATCCAACTTCATTGCTTTCCTCTCTCTTCTCTTGTACAACTTTATTAATAACACATATTCATCTCCAATCAACAATTTCCATTCACAAAATCCAACAATCACCTCCGTCTTCATCCAACTTCTCATTTTACATCCACAAAATCAGTAAAAAAAAAACACACAACACTGCTCTTAATAAAATTATTATCAGATCCACCAAAAAAAAAAAAAAAACAAAAAAGCCCATCAGTTTCTAGGTAGAAGTAAACCTAGAAACCAAAATCAAAATTTGGTTGTCTTCTCTGTTCTCTTTCTCACAACTCTATTGACTGAACCCACCCAAAACAAAGGTTGTCTTTTCTTTCGTATCTTGATCGATCGAACCCACCCACCAACCAGAACAAACCAATTGAAGAAGACGGTGATGATTTCAGGTGAAAGAAGAAGAGATGGGATTCATTTGAATCCCATCGAATTTGTTGGGACTAATTTATCCTAGATCAATGGGATTAAAAAGTTAGATGGGACTAATTTATCCCATCCCATTGCCAAGTCAAACATGGGAAAAGGGACAAAAAATAGTCCTTTTCCCATCCTATCCCAGCTACCAAACGTGAGCTAAGTCTTTAACCGTGAAATTATAACGTTACACATTTTACATTTTTCGTGAAACCATTTTGAATATATAAATATGTGAAACTTTGCTAACGTGAAAGCTTGCTAGTTCATTTGGATAGTTTTTTATTAAATTCCCTTACACGTCGTGGGTTTAATACTTAAGTCCTCCCATTATATTTTGAGAAATTTTTTTGAGAAATTAAATGTTGATTGTGTCCATTCAAACAAAAAAAATTTCTAGATGTGGGGTTCAAACTCTAAACAATTGAGTGAGAATTGATATGTAGGCTTAACTAGCATACCTATTTCTATTAATGCTATTTATAAAACAACACATTAATTTTCACTATTTCAGAGGTTTTACGTTTTTCGCCAATTGGCCATGGTTTCACGTTTTTGCCAAGAACAAGGTTTCACGTTGTGTGAAATGTTTTGGAATTTTGAAAATGAAGAAATTTCAACAAATCTTCCCGAAACTCAAAACTCATGTTAAATTAATTGTTTTGAACTTAAATAATGATAAATGAAAGATATTTACACATTAAGCCCTTTGAGATTCAATCCAAGAGTTTTTTTTTTTTTTCCTAAACTTTTCTCTAACAACTTCCCTCAAATCTTTTACTACAATCCGAGAACCCAGTTTATTAAGTTTTGATCGGTGTTTTGTGAATGAAATTAGTGTTTTTCATGTGATTTCATTTTTGGTTTATGTTAGCTAATGAAAGAAGAAGATGAAGAAACATGTCTGGAGGAGAAGACTAAGAAATGAAGAAACTCAAAAAATTAATTTCTAAGGGTTATTTTGGTAATTTTGGTTACAGGGTGAAAAGGTTTTTTAAAAGATGGTTATAAATAGTTAAAATTTTAAATAAGGTTAAAAACAATTTTTACATAATTTAAATGACTATGTTTTTCAATTTTCAATAATTATAATTGTTCTAAGTGTTTGGGGAAATAAAGTGAAATCTCACGTGTGAAGAGCTTGTACGAATTGGCTCCTGATGATGACATTTTTGGCAAAGCGCAAAATGGAGGTTGAGAGGTGGTGCCCTTTTTGCCTTCAGAAGCAGGAGACGATTTCTCATGCTCTTTGGTTCTATGCGTCCCTGAGGCAAGTTCGTGGCAGGTTTGTGAAACTTAAAGATATTCCCACTTTGGATTGTATGCCTCTGCTGGATTTTATGGTTTTGTGCAGTAAACTTTTAGCTCCTAAAGAGTTGGCTCTCCTCTACCTGGTGCTTTGGAGAATCTGGTTTCGTCGCAATGCTCTCATTCATAATTCCTTTATTGTATACGTGGCTGATATTATGGATTGGGCCGTTAATTTCCTTGAGGAGGGCCGCCATATCAATGCCAGAGCTCTTACTGCTCCTGGTGGGTGTGAGATGATTACTCCTTGGCGCCCTCTTGATGTTGGTTTGTTTATGGTCAACACAGATGCTGCCATTGATGTTACCATGTCGAAAGTTGGTTTTGGCACTATTATTCGTAACAGTAATGGGGAGGTTCTGGCCTCTCGTGCTTAGTCCCTTTTTGCAGACTTCTTTCTATTAATGGCAGAAGCTCTAGCGATTCTCAGAGGGCTTTGTTTTGCCAAAGAGTTAGAGATTTGACATTGTCTTGTTGATTATGATTGTTAAGTGGTGGTATCTCTTATTAATTATGCGGATCCCCCTCTCTCTAATATTGGTCTCATTATTGCTGATATTTTAGAGATTGTTAGTAGTTCCCCTAGCTGCTTGGTTAGTTTTGTTCCTAGGAAAGCTAATATGGCAGCTCATTGTTTTGCCAAAATTGGTATATCTCTTTGTGCCGATTAGGAGGTTCCCCCAAGTGTGGTTCTGTTTGTTGTGGGCGATTGCCCTAAACTTCTGTAATCCTTTTTTTGGTATCTAATAAAATTTCTTCTTCTTCTTCTTCAAAAAAAAAAAAGTATTTGGGGAAACTGGAAATGATGCATGTGTGAAATATTAATTCAAAGCAAATATGTGAGGACAAAAAACGTTACTTGAAGTCCAAAACATGGATCTTGGATTATTTATTTATTTTTTTAATTATGGATTTTAACCTTTTGTTACAAGCACATGTAATACAATAGGAACAACTCTATGTAAAAACAAAAAATTGTTGTTTCAATTATTAGCTCACATAACTCTTCACAAGCTACATTTCAAAATATATTTATTTTATGATGCATCACTATGTTGATCTCCAAACATCAGTCGTTCAATGACCTATGTGGACCTACGTTTTGGTTATAATTCGTTCTCCTAAATGCTTTATGTTCACCTTTCCTAATTTTGCAGTTAACTGATGCATGTTTCGATTGATTTTAGATTTTAGTGTCTTCAATATTGAAGACCCTAGGTAAAAACTTTTAAATAATGTCTCATTTCATTAATTTTTTTTTTTGTTTCACGAGAAGCAACAACTCTCAACTTAATAAGAGGAACAACACACAAAAGCTTTTTACAAATCCAAAACCAATCCTACTTTGAAGAGAAGGCCATATTAGTTAGGGTATGGGCCACACTGTTTCCAGACATGAGAATAGCTTGAACCTAACCAACTTTAACATCTCCAAACAAAGCTTTAATATCGTTGACAACTGGATCGGCTGAGTTGTTGGAAAAATCTCCAAAAATGATCTCTGCCACAATCATTGATTGCAAAATAGTAAACAAAAATAATAAAACTTTGCAAATGTGAAATTCATGAAAAATAGCACAACAGATAAGCAAGCAAGGGGGTTTAACACTAAACTAAGACACACTAAGACTGTAAAAATAATAAAAATAAAATACTCTACCCGCAAACACACACACATGAATGGGGGGTTTTTGATTTGATTATTATAACTAAGAAAATTAAATAAACAACTAACTATAACACGATAGAGAAATAGTGAGTAAAGATCAATAGAAAAACACTAGTAAGAACATCCTATCCACCACTAAACAATTTTATAATCCATAGACAATAATGAAAAATAATCAGATATGATGAAGATATTCACAACAATGTGATGATGTCTCACTCAAGCTGTATGGTTCTCTCTTAGATAGTATGTAAGTTGCATGGTGTCTATAAATACTGTATCTCTAATTATAACCTAGTATGGTGTCTACTTAGATTTAATCATTGGAATCCATTAAGAACAAAAAGAATATGAATATCACATGAACACTAAAACATGTAAAAATAGATCAAATATCTATTCTAGGTATTCATGAATTAATTTCCCTTAATTGAGTCATAATTCAATAAATTGTTGCAAACAAGGATAGAAGGTCGACTTGTATCTTACAATATAATCCTAAAATCATGCTCTTAAGATGGCCAATCAAAGAAACAAAGATATAGAAAAACAATTATTATGGAGAAATTGAAATCATCGTACAAAAAAAAAAAAATACTTCATTAAAACAAATAATAAAAACTAAATAAATAAATAAATAAAAACTTCTAAACTAAAGAAAAGTAGAATAAGAGAATGTTGATGAGTTTTCAATATTCATTCTTGAATAATGAATTTCCCACCCTCTCTTGTAGAAAACACTAAATGACTTCTCTTTGTGAGCTCCCAATTCTCTTTGGTTTAAGAAATCCACCAAATAGGAAATTCTTATGAATCAAAGAACAAAATTTCTTTCCTATCTTGGATTTAATTGAGTTTGAGGAGTTTCTCAAACATCTATTGGTCTTCTAGAGTAATTAGAATTTGATTTGAGAAGTTTCTAGACAATTATGGACCAATTCGGAGTCCTTCTCCACTAAAAATCATGTCGGTACAGTCTACAGGTCACACCATAGGTTGTGCTCGCAATCGCGTGATTCACTACCAAAATTTTGCTACCCACACCGCGGTCGGCAGGTCACACTCCCAACCGTGGTGGTTTGACCTTCAACCACTAAAACGACCATAACCTCCTCTAGAAAACCCAAATCCACACATCGTAAAGTTTGACAGAAACTAGACACCCGGGGCATTCCAAATATATGTGGATCGCAACCTAGTTCGATATGTGGAAAAAGTTATAGTCTTCACAAGATGGACATTCTGCATAGGTATTTCTTCAAACTTCTCTAAAATCATATTTTTACCTTCAAACTCATCTCAAGAGCTATTTTCTACACAATCTCAGCAAACACATTAAAACGTCCGATTTCACACAAGAACATAATATAAATCATAGGAATTAGAGTCTCAAAACGAACATTTATTGACCTAACAACAATATTCTTCACATCCACTTCCACCCACTCAACAGAACGTTGAAAGTCTTTAATGAAGTATAGTCTCATGTAAACTTTTCTCAAAGCCAAAAGTTCACCCATTTCCGTTGAGAAATAACTTGTAAAGGTCTTATACAAAACTACAACCACAAACCATTTCCCCATCATATACAAGGTAAAACACATGACTTAATTGAAGAATCTGTATTCAATTTCAAGCTACATGTGGGAGGGGAAGACCATTTCATAACATGTACTTTCTTTGAAACCTGGGATCCCACATCAATGGTTCTTTGAGTGCCTTGAAATTCCAAAAGAAAATTAGCCATTCAGTTCAATGAATTATTATAGTAATTGACACTATTGTATTTCGCTACGCATGTACATGAAAAATGGGTATAACATATTCACCCCCTTTCTAGGTTCATTAGACATTAGACTTGATCGTCCCCTTTCAGTTTCAGATGTCAAAAATCATCTAGTTTTAATGTACTAATGTTTTGTTTGAGGAGTTTTAATTTCAACGTTTTATCCTTACTTAATTACAATTTAAATTGGGTTTTTGACTACTTAAAATGTTATTGGATTGTTGAATTTAATGATGATGTAGTTGAGGTGGTGATTACTTTAAATGTTAGGTAAAATTTATACTCTAGCTTAGCTTTTATCTTGATGTGAAATGGTAGAGAGATTTAATTGTTGAAATTTGGAAATTGTTAAGTGTTGCATGGAGATAGATTACAAACAATTTATTTATATCAAATTCAATATTTCTATTTAACCTTTTGATGCACCAAAGTTTGTTTTAGAAGTCATCGTAGAATTTTTTAGAAAAGTTGTATTTGATTTTTATCCAAATCACACAAATATATCAAAAGATATAATTTCATCACCAACTTACCTATTTTCAATTAGATTTAGAACACCATATGTTTGTGATTTTGTAGCAAATGGAATTTCTCGCCCATCTTAGAGATCAAAATAAACCAATAGCCATTCTTGACATTATAGGCCTCCTTTCTATCCTAGTGCTACATCTAGTGATCCTTACCCGCTCCATGCCTAAGAGGAATGCTTAGAATCAATTCCTTATCAGCTTGAGAGAAAAACTTATCTAGCCTATCCAAATCACATGCACCCTCATTTGGACGGATAAAATAAGACACTCTATTATCGCTTATTGAAGCACAAGAAATGGGCCTTGGAAGCCAAGGATCACTAAAGGTCTTAAAGATGCAAATATGATCCTCCCCCTTCCCTCGAAGCCCTTTAACCAATAGTTCCCTACCTCACAATAGAATGTGCCATATATTCGAGCTGCATGGCTTTAAGGACTTCAACTTGTTTGAAATATTTAGTTTTCAGCACATAGGCTGACAAATAATCCTGGTTATTCACGATTCTCCATGCTTGCTTGGTTCTGATAGCCTTGTTAAAAACAGACATGTCTTTGAATCGTAAACCACCTAAAGCCTTAGTTACACACAACTTATCTCTAGCAACCTAAACCAACTTATGTTATTTTTCTCATCACTGGAACCCTATTATAACCTTTAATAAGATAAGACAACTCTTTGTAAACAAATACCTCAAACACAATGTCTTGTAACCTTTTAAACCATGTCTCCGAGAGGAAGACTATATTAGAGTAAAAACACTGAATTACCTTTCTGAGCTTGAAATGCATGAGGGTTACCCAACCTACGCACATTCTAGCATAAGGTTTTCATAATGATCGACAAGCCTAAAGTTCATGCTCTGTTGACCCCTCAATAAAATAGAACCATCAACCTTCTGATTCTTAGTATTCAGAAATACTGTAATCGCATCAACTTTCGTTCTTTTCCCACTAGCTCCATTTACCTTTTAAGAAAAAAATAACCTTGACTTTTGTCGGGGATGAGATTGACATAATCGATTTAATTCTCAATCTTTGCTCTTCTTAGATCTTTGAAACTAGTTATAAACAATTTATGAAATAGGCTATGACACCCTAGTGGAAGACTTCTTAGCTTAGGCCCATCTCTAGCTGCTCGTTACCATTTTCAAGTTGTAGCTCTATCAGGACCAATCCCAAACCCCTATGCAATCTGTTAGGTTTTTGGTTTTCCTTGGCATGTATTCTATATCAAAGCGGTGTTTTTTTCTTGTATCGTTTAGTGGTCTTAGAATTGATGATTCAAAGCTTTAAAGAAAGACTTGGCCACAACACATGCAAGATGGAGTCTTCAAAGAGAAATATGCTAAGTTGCACAATAAAGGTATTTTTAAACTTCATTCCTCTGACAAGGCTTAGGCACACACACTCACATGACATTCATATGTGTCCTTGCATGATTTTATATCATTGGTATAACACTTTCACACACTTGGAAATATATGCTCATGCATTAGATTTAAATTGATGATCATTGGAAAATGCATGTTCGAGGACTATGTTTAGGAAACGACATATGTGTGTGACTAGGTGTTTATTTATTTTTGTTTTATTATTTTTGGACTTGAACATGATCTCTTATGATTTCTTATTGAGTCTTGGTCATTTCGGTTACTCATTCATTAGGTTTCGAGTCCAAACGATGTAGTTACGCTACTTTGAGTTCTCATTCGCTGAGTCGTCTTCGTCGTTGTTTTTCGAGATGAATTCTTAACTTTTTTATAAAGTTTTGTAGTTTTCGTTGTGCGTGAGGGAGTCACAATTTGTAATTTGAAGATAGATTCAAAATCGGAGTTCGGAGACCCGAATACGGTTGAAGAACGCAAGCGGTGCGGGAGAGGAGCGAGATTGGCCATAGGCCAACCTTGCATGGCCACGTGTGGCACACGGGCTAGACCCCTCTCTGCCCACGAGTGCCATACACGCTCCTCACGGGCTGCTAGGCAAGCTATGGTTGGCCGGTTCTCTCCCTCTATCTCTTCATTTTAAATTCCTCTCATTCCTTCCCATTTCATTCAAGAAGAAAAATTAGAATTTCCTAAGTGCAGAATTTTTTCTCAACTTTTTCTAACCTTTCAAACACCATAACTTTCTCATATGAACTCAAATTTGAGTGATTCAAGTTGAATATTGTTCGTAATTAAGTCCTCTACCTTTTCCAAGTGATTTGACAGCTGTTTGATCGACATTTCTGGTGGTTGTATATAGAAAACCGAACCAGCTCGAGAATCCAAGGTAGTGTTCATATCTTTGGGATTTCTTCTTTTATAACCTTCAATTACCTTGGGGTTTCTTCTTCTATATATACTTGTATGTTTGGTAAATGCTATTGAGAAAGATAACTTTATAATCAATCCTAATCAAAAGTCTATATAGAGACATATGTGAAATAGTTTCGTAGATTCTAGGTTTTTCACATGATTGAGAGTTGTATTGTGATTAGATTGATATCTAGGATTATTTGTGACTTGACTTAATCATTTTATGATCAATAATCCTTGAAATGTGTTTTGATTCTTGATTGATGTAATCTAGGATTAAGGCTCTTGTATGTGTTTTTAGAGACATCTAGGATTCAATTGATTTATCAAATATCCATGCTCTAAATCTTTGGCCAGAATATTCATTGAATACATTTTGTGATTCTAGCATTTTTGTGTATGTTTATGACATCTTGAATATGTGCTTCATGTATATGTGTTATTCAAGTGTTATTTGTATGAATAGAACTATGAGCTTTAGTGTTAGATGATTTTCACATGCTCCATGTTTAATTCATGTTTTTCCATATAGATTACTTTACTTGTGTTCTCACATGTTTAGGTCTAGTTATTCCATGGAATGTATTGATCACATGTTTTATGTTGTATTGCTTTGTTTGCATCATTTGCATTCACATGATCACACTAGCAAGTCCTTGTGAAAGGTATGAAGCCTTGGTTAGGACGGGAGTCCGAATAGCCAAGCAAGAAGTTTTCTTAGAGTTGAGATGATTCGGATAGGCAAGCAAGAAGTCATGGCTAGGATCATGAAGGTCCGAATAGCTATGCAAGGGAGGCTTTCTAGAGGCATGAATGCCTTGGATAGAGAGTTGGCTATATTATTGGTAAACCTAGGTGTATTGATAGACATAGACTCTAATAGAGCGGGGTACACGGGATGTGTATGCATTCTTGAGGAATTTCTAATCTTCCATTGATGTTGGTTTAGTATGTTGTCCAATATATGGTGGTTCCGCATCATTGAAGGATTTCACACTTTCCAATAAGGTTGGGTAGACATAGACTCTATATGGGTTGGTGATCTAGGATTAGTCACTTTGTGGAATTTCTAATTTACCATCCAATATATATAGTACCCAATGGTTGTAGTTCAACTTGTGGATATTTCCTCCTTAGAGGTTTTACCACATTCAAAGAACCCATGTGTTAATTCTTTGTATCTCTCTTTATTACTTGTATATATATGTTTGCTCTTTATCTTGTAGTACATTTATCACTTGTGAAGTTTTGGAATCAAGATGTGTTAAATGTGATTTGTAAAGCAATAAAGATTTGATCATTCTTATATTCTTTATTTTTTTGTATATTGTTACTTTAATTTATAGTTATATTTGTTAACACTTGTAATTCCTTGAACAATATCATAATACAATTATTCTTTGTTGTTGAGATTTTTTGTGTTTTATACCTCATACAACTCCTTATATATGTAGACATTGTCTAAATGATCACATGATTATATTGTCTATGCATGGATGCTTTTGGATTATGTGTTGCATGTAAAGCTACCTTGAGGGACAAACGGATGTTTGTTTCAAGGGATTGAAAGAGGTGTAAAAACCTATTCACCTCCTCTAGGTATGCTTTAAGCAATTTAACTACGTTTGTAATATTTTCAATTGGTATCAAAGCGGGTCGTTGGACGACACTCGACGAGATCTGGGTTATACTTACTAGTGAATTGATTAGGTTTTTGAAGTATGGTCTTGCAAGAAGATGTGATGACCGAAGGGGCTTTAAACTCTAGGCCTCCTCTTCTTAAGGGTCACAACTTACAGGTTTTGGAAATTGCGAATGAAGGCTTACATTCGCTCTATTGATGAGAGAGCTTGATGACCGTGGAAGAAGGGTACCTCCCTCCCAATAAGAGTGAAAATGGAGTGACTGTTTCCAAGCCTAGAAGTGAATGGTCGACCAATAAATTTCATTTAGCAAAGTGGCATTATCGGACGCTAAATGCTATTTTCGGAGGTGTAAATAGTAGGTAATTTTCCTACATCCAAAATCTAGAGACCACAAATGACATATGGGAAGCTCTCTAAGTTACCAATGAGGGGACTAAGATGGTAAAGAAGTCTCGTCTTCAATTGCTCACAACTAAATTTGAGTCTTTGCAAATGTGTGAGGAAGACAAGTTTGTTGACTTCCAAGACAAGCTTCTAGACATTACCAACCAATGCCAAGCTCTTGGTACTCTTATCTCTGGTGAAAGGCTAAATTGGAAGATTATAAGATCTCTACCAAAGAGGTTCAAAGCCAAGGTAACAACTGTTGAAGAAAGCAAGGACGTTGATGTCATGGGATTAGATGAGTTGCTAGGATCTCTTCAAACCTTTGAGGTGTGCTTGAAGCCTAAGGATAAGAACAAGGGTTTAGCTCTCAAAGTTGTCAAAAAAGCTAGTAGTGGTGAGGATGACAAGGAGATAGCTTTATTGGTTAGGAAGTTTAGGAAGTTCTTGAGGAAAGGTGCCAAGCCTAGTGGCAAGTACTCAAGAGAAAAAGAAGGATTCGGTATAGCCTCCCTCGGAATAGTATTCCTTTCTTTTTGTAGACATGGAAATCTTTTAGCGGTTCTGCTATGACTTTTGAAAAGAAGAATAAGATAAGGTAGTTTACTTGCTTACTTGTTAAGGGGGACGATCCTAAAAAAGTATGCTAAGTGAACGCCCAGAAGAGATCTCTCTTTAAAGCCTTAGCTCAAGCACCTGTATGGACGGAGGACGACATAGAAACTACGACTCGCTCTGCTCTCTCAAACGAGTGGGTCTACGACTTCTCTCTAGGAGTGGTCATGCTAAGAGCAATAGAAATGTCCAATGCTTTAAGTGCAAGAAGCTAGGACATTATGCTTTGGATTGTCCTATTAGTGATACTAAGAAAGACGAGAAGGGAAAAGCTATTGCGGCTACATGGAGTGAAGATGAAGACTCTAATGATGATGAGAGCTCTAGCGATGAGTCTTCTAGTAAGGAAGAGTTGGTGAGCAACTTTGTTACATTCATGGCCTCTCACTCTATCCTAGAGGATGTATGTTAAGATTCATTGGACAAGGAGGTTGATTTAAATCATCAAGAGTGTTTAAGTGATAATCCAACCTATATAGATCTTTTGGCTAAGGTGAAATGTCTTGAAGAGAATTTGAAGATAGCCTTAAGAGAGGTTGTTGAGAAGGATGATTTGATCAAACTATAAGTGGATGAGTTTGTTTCAACAACTCGGAGGCTCTTGGGTAAAAAGAATTCTCTTGCCAAGAAGCTTAGAGAAGTTGAAGGGGTTGTTCTTGAGAGGGATAAAATCATCTCTAGTTTTTCATTAGAAGGCTCAAGCGACTTGGTAGTTGAGGTGAAGCTCATAGAAACATCACTTCCTACAAGCGAGGACAATGTCATTGTTGACAAGAAAGCTCCTAAGAAGAGACGTTCCAAGACCAAGAACAAATTGAAGAACAAGGTACCTTTTGAAACTCTCATTTGTGCTTCTCCAACTCCGGAAGGTAAAATCTCTTTTGTTCCTATATATCATTTTTGCAATACCATAGGTCATATCAAGCCCAAGTGCTATAAATTTATTGAATATTGCGAATTAGAAAATGCCTCTAAGAATAAAGAGATTGTGCCTCATTTTAAGCATGCTAAAGCTTTTGAATATGGAAAGTATAAAAATGTCAAAAAAACATGTTAAGAATGTCTGGTTTGATAAGAGAGCAAACCTTGCTAAAATTGACAAAGCATGTGTTGCTAATGATGTTGGTAAGAAAAGTATCAATGATATTATTGTGAATCAAGTTGTTGAAGAACTTTACTCTAGATACAACATTGTTGTCAATAGGAATACTTGATAATGTTTGTGTAGGTTCACTCAAGACAAAGTTTGTCAAGGGTGAGTGCTCTTACCATTAAGTGTAAGATGTACATGTGAGTTAGCTTTAAGATTAATGTTATGTTGTTAAGACAAATAGCTTGCTTGCTTTGTGTCTCTATAACATGACATGAACTTAGCTATCTCACATTAGTGTTATAATGGTCGAAATCCGTTGATTAACTTTTGAGAAGTTGTTTTTATGAAATCTATATGGTGACAATCATGTTATGGCTTTTGGAGAAAGTCAATTTTTTTGTTGTTGTTTGAGTTGAAATGCATAGTCTTTAGTCTCTTAGAATCTACACACCTATAACTTGTTGTCATGAGGACAAACAAGCCAAGAGAACTTATAAAACGGGTGAAGGCCTTGCATTTGATGAAAATAGCTTGCGAAGGTATCTCTATATCATATTGCTTGCTTTCTTAATTTTCCTCAACTCATTGTTTATACCACTTCACGAAGCATGTCATATTAGAGAAATAATATAGTGTTTATATGGCTCTTCTTGACATTTGCTTATTTAAGATCTTTTGGTGATAATTGTTCACATTGATCTTAATCATGATGGGTGTTATTGTTTGTATGATTGTTGAATGACATGTTTAAAAAAAAAAATATGAGCTTCATATTCTTTGAAAGCTACTCTCTTGAGAAGTAGAGATCTTAAATAAGTCTCTTTACTTGCTTTTTGATCTTGTGCTTTTAAGCCAAAAAACTTGGTTCCAAAAAATGCACTTTGCTTCTCTTGTATGCTTGGTTGAGTTAGTTGAGCTTGATATATGTAAGTTATGGATACACCTTGAAGTCTTAGGACTAGTACATTTTAAGATGACCTATAGTTGGTATCCATTTGCTTCGACAACATAGAACTCAACGAACACCTTCATGGAAAGGGCTACACACCGTTGTGAAGCCGCCTAATGTAGTAAAGGGCTACGCCATTATGATGAGTGAAAGCCGCCATGAAGGGTATATGTTTATGTTAGAAAAAATCAAAGAAGCGTTGAAAAGAATCAAGTAAAAAAAAAATCTTTGATTCAAGCCAAAAAATAAACAAAAGGCTTTATGGAGTATAGTTGAATAATCAAATTAGCTCGAGTTGTCAAATAGAAATGAAATAACAAGCCACATGCACACACAACGCTCACATGTTAAAATTTATTCTCTTTTAAAGCAAAATTCCAGATGATAATTGGTTTGACCTTTTTTATGGAATGGCTTAAGATGAATTGTTGTTGAAATTGTTTGCATGTTTGATTATCAAATTACTTCTTTTCATATACTTGAAGCAAAATATTCACACACTCACTTTTGCTTATTTGGTATTTTGATACCTTAGCAATTTTTGAAGACATATGAGAGTGGTTGAAAATCTTGTTGTAACTCTCTTTGATATGTGAAGCTTATTTGAAAATATATATTAAAATTCTTGGTGATGTGAATATGTGGCTATTTTTGTGAACAATTGTCTATCTAGAACTTAGATGGGGCATTTTTCAAGGGGGAGCATAATATGTTAAATTTGTGTTCTCTTTTATGATATGTTCACATGTGCTTTAAGATAGTTGTTTGTTGGCATTATTCTTGTTTTTGATAAATCTTTAAGATGTTATGTTAATTCTTGACTTGCATATTGATTTATTCAAAAATAATGATGTTGATGTTTTGTCTTTGATATATGTTTATTGGTTACTAACGTGCTTGATGTTTCCACTCATATATATATATTTTAGTGTTTGTGTAATACAAGGTCATGAGAAAGGCAAAGAAAGGTGGGATTAGCAATCTTACAAAGGCCATTGACAAGTCAAAATCTTCTTTCTCTTCCAAGAAGTCCAAAGCCGAAAAGTTAAAGCAATTGAGAATTTTTGGGGACTAAAAGTTTATCCTTGAGAAAGGTATTGACTTAGATTCTTGTGTTGATTCGTATATCCATAAGGTGATCATTGATAGGAAATGGAGTACTTGGATTGAAATACTAGGAGTGGTTAATGAAATCATGGTTAGAGAATTTTATTGTAAATTTGAGAATAGTACTACTTTTCAAAATGCTCTTTTGGATATGAGAGGTGTTGTCTTTAGAGTTAATGCTTGGAAATTGAATGAGTTTTAGGATTATAAAATGATATTGTGTCGGATTTCCTTGATGTTGGTGTATTGAAGAACCTTTATTTGATGAGAAAAACTCAATGTGACAATGTTGATTTTAAGTGGGGAAAGCGTGCTTTTATTAAGCAAAGTGAGTTGACCAAGATAAGTGATTTTTGGCATTTATTTGTTTGTACCAATCTTGTTGTATCTACTAATGCTACTGAACTTAATAGAGAAAAGATCAAGATTGTGTACGCCTTAGTGATTAACAAACCCATAAATCTTGGTGAAGTGCTTATAGAACATATTGAGATTGCGGCTTCCTCAACTCGTTTGGAAAATAAGTTGGCATATCTGGGGTTTATCTGTCATTTGTGTTTAGGTAAAGGGTTGAAGAAACATGATGATGATGTGTTACTACCTCCCTTAGAGAAGTTTAGTGATAGATGTGTTTCTACCATGTCATATAAGGAAAAGGGAAAGTCTAGTGATACATTTAGGTTCTTTAGTGAATCTTATGATTGAAGCCATGTATCTAGCACACATATTCTTCCAAGTTGGGCTACACAATTGAAGAATGAGGTTGAAGAGTCATGTAGGTTGATTAAGGCGTCACAAAGGAATATTGAGGAGCTCAATGCTAAGGTAGTGCTACAAGATGTGAAGATCAAAGAGTTGGAAAGCAAAGTATCTACTTCAAAGAATTATATGAGGTCAACCAATCGAACAACTTTCCTTGGTGAAAAAAGTGGCTAGAAATGGCTGTGAGGTATATTTTCTTACTCTTTCTTTTTGGCTTCATATCATGTCAAAAAGGGGGAGAAATATGGGGAGATATGACATGATAGTTTCTAGCTTGCTTAGTCTCATTTGTTGTTTCTTTGTTTTTAAGTATATTTTGGTATCAAGTTTGAACTTTATGGCATGTATTATTTTTGGTGATCTTGGCTAGAATATTTTGTTGGATAGCATGTATTAAGGGGGAGCATACATGATCCATTTGAACTTAAATGTTTTATATTTCTTGCATAAGAATGAATATTGCCATATGTGTTGTCTCTTAGATATTCTTATGCTTTCAAGTTATTTTTAGGTGATATCAAGAGAAGATCAAGAAGAAGTTCAAGACTTGTTGGAAATTTTGTCTAGAAATGTGTAACTCATTGTACTCATTGTGACCAAATTTTCTATATAATTGTTTTAGTATATGTATAGGGGTTTTGACATGGAATTTGCCAAAGGGGGAGATTGTTAGGTTTTTGGTTTGTCTTGGCATGTATTCCATATCAAAGCGGTGTTTTTTTCTTCTATCGTTTAGTGGTCTTAGAATTGCTGATTCAAAGCTTCAAAGAAAAACTTGGTCACAACACATGCAAGATGGAGTCTTTAAAGAGAAATGTGCTAAGTTGCACAATAAAGGTATTTTTAGATCTCATTCCTCTTACAAGGCTTAGGCACACACACACACACATGCCATTCATATGTGTCCTTGCATGATTTTATATCATTGGTATAACACTTTCACACACTAGGAAATATATGCTCATGCATTAGATTTAAATTGATGATCATTGGAAAATGCATGTTCTAGGACTATGTTTAGGAAACGGCATATGTGTATGACTTGGTGTTTATTTGTTTTTGTTTTTCTGTTTTTGGACTTGAACATGATCTTTTATTATTCCTTATTGAGTCCTGGTCATTTCGGTTACTCATTCATTAGGTTTTGAGTCCAAACGATGTAGCTACGCTACTTTGCGTTCTCATTCGTGAAGTTATCTTCGTCGTCATTTTCCGAGATGAATTCTCAACCTTTTTATAAATTTTTATAGTATTCGTTGTGCCTAAGGGAGTCACAATTTGTAATCCAAAGACGGATTCAAAATCGGAATTTGGAGGCCCGAATACGTTTGAAGAACAGGAGCGGTGTGCGAGAGGAGCGAGATTGGCCATAGGCCAACCTTGCATAGCCACGTGTGGCACACGGGCTAGACCCCTCTCTGCCCACGCGTGCCACACACGCCCTACATGGGCTGCTAACATGGCAAGCTGTGGTTGGCCATTTCTTTCCCTCTCTCTCTTCATTTTAAATTCCTCTCATTCCCTTCCATTTCATTCAAGAAGAAAAATTAGAATTTCCTAAGTACAGAATTTTCTCTCAACTTTTTCTTACCTTCCAAACATCATAACTTTCACATACAAACTCGGAATTGAGTAATTCAAGTTGGAGATTGTTCGTAATCGAGTCCTCTACCTTTTCCAAGTGATTTGGTAGCTGTTTGATTGATATTTTGGGGGGGGGGGCGTCGCTACGGTACGAATAAGGATTGGGTTCGTACCGTACAACACTTGTTTTAAAAAAAATCCAACCAGTTAAAAGAGAAAATAACAAAACATTTTTTCACCATTAACCGGTTTCACCGGTTTCTTTCTCAAACAAAACAAACTCTTCCTCTCCTCTCTTCTCACTCATCACTCCTCTCATTTTCCATCTATGTTTCTCTCCCAACTCTCTCTCTCTAGATCGTCTCTCAGCCTGAGACTTGACCAAACAGATCGCAAAACCTAAACCGAAGACCAAAGAATCTTCTTGCAGTCTGCCACCATTCCGTTGCCGGGAGCACCGCGCCGCCGCCGTCGTCGTCATCACCAACTCACAGCTGTCCAGTTCGCAGGTCTGTTCTCAATTTCTCATCTCTTTCTTTTACTGTCTCTTAATCTGTTATACAAATCTCTTATACAAATAACAAATCCTCTTAATCTCTCACACAAATCTCTTATACAAATAACAAATCCTCTTAATCTCTTATACAAATAACAAATCCTCTTAATCTTTTATACAAATCTCTTAATTTGAAGCATTAATTGGTTTAAATTACAGTAATAAGAAATTTCTCATCTTTTTGGTTGTTCTGTTGTTCACTTGTTCCATGTTATGCTTCTGTATTAGATGGATTTTGTGTGTTAGCTAAATTGATTAGTCAATTACTGCCTTTTAGATTTGAATGGTATCTTTTTAGAGTTGATAAATGTTCTGTTTATGATCAGATTGAGAATGTATATACAATACAAACATTCAAAAAGTGAAAAGTTTAATGATTGGTGTTTGGTTAACTTTTTGCATTGAAGTAGCTTAAGTTGGTAGGTATGAATCTGACAAGAACAAACTCAAATGGGGGGTTTCTTATTAGTAGTGTTATCAAATATCAATGGGGTTGCTTTTATATTTCATTTCCATTGAGACTTGAGAGGCACGTGTGTTGTTGTATTTTATCTTTTGGTTTTCAATTCTTTTAATTGTTTTTGTTTCTGTGTATTTGATTTTCTTATTCTGTTGACAATTGGGTTAGAATAGTAAACATCTCATGTTCTGTTCAATTTTAAGGTTCCTTGGATTTATTATTATCCTTCATTGAGCTACCACTGTTATTCATTGGAGTCTCCAGGTGCAAATGTTGCTTCTCTTATCATTGTAACCTATTTTCTATTCTGTTATATTTATGAGAATTCATTTGACCGAGTGAAGATTTTCAGAATTTTTGTTTCAAGAATATTTATGTTTTTTGAGATTTTAAGCTTTGTGTGTTTACCATGTATGCTATGTTTTAGTTTCTTCTACTTTTTCTTGAACATCATGTGTTGCGCCTGTTGTGTGTTGTTGTTGCAGCTATCTTGGAACATGTAACCAATGTTTTTGTACTTTTTCGTACGTAGTACACAGTTTTTACTTGTGGAGATGGGAAACAATTTACCTTGAAGAACTCTCTTTAAAAATTGCGGGCGTCATACATGTACGATATTCGTAGATGTGAAATGGTGACGCATGATTACCCTTGGTTTTATATTTTGTCCACCTTAATTTTGTCCATGCTCAAATTGTCTATTTTTTGTAATTTATATTTATAATGACCTTTTCATCAAAATATTATATTTACATTCCTATCCATGATCTACGCAACCATTGGTATCTAGCGATAGTTGACTTGAAAAAATAAGATTGCCGAATCTGTGACTTCAATCCACCTTGTCGAAAGGATGATCTGACGCGATTGACCCAAGTTTGAAAATTGGTATGTCCCTAACTTTTCTAGAGTTTGATTTACCACCTTAGTGATCCCCATATTTTCCACTGTCATCATTCGCCCTGCAGTAATGTACATGTTTTTCTTTTAGATGTAGTCGCTTGACATTGTTCTTGCTGATGACATTGCCGTTGCCTTACCGACAACTTTCTCATTCACATCAATCACTGTCTCAGATGCGAAAGCACCCGCTCAACCCAACGGCTATGATTGTGGCCTCTCTGTTTGTATGTTCATGGATGACAACTGCCCTACACCTCTTCAGATGGAATCTGTACGTTCACGTACGTAAAATCATATGTTTTGATTACTGCATTATATTTTGGGCGACTTACCCATGACATTTCCCACTTCTTTTACAGTTTCATTCTCAGTGTTAGCGTTTGATGTTAGCTCGTTTCCTAGCACTCTTTCCTGGTAACACCAACCTATTGTCTTTGAAGAAAAATGCCAAAGAACACTATAATATATTACTGTCCAATGAAGTCTTGGCCCCTTTAAAGTTGAGAGCGCTACCAAACCGGAAGTTGAGAGGTAAAGCGGAATGTTTGTTAGGTTTCAACTGCTGATTTTTGTATTCTTTTTGTAAATGGGATGTTAATGTGTTGGGTAGTATCACTAGAAAAAGGTTTTTTCATTTTGTTCTTTGTATATATGTGGCACTACGTGGGAGATCTTGCACACGGGTGGGCTAGGTCTTCCTTTTTTCAGTTCAACTGAAATTTTTTTACTAAAATTTTATGTATGTGGCAGGATTTGGGTTTATAAATATAAGGTCACATGTGTTCTTATTTTTGTACATCCTTTCATTTTCGATCCTACATTATGTTTTTACTCTTTCACTGTGTCTGTAAGTTATATATTAAGTCATGGCTGATTATATATATATATCCCAATTGTAATTAATTTACTCCTGATCTATTATGAATACAACCCAATTTTTAAAACATGGGAGTCTTGATTTATTACAACTATAACCCAATTCAAAGGAACATATGGAGCTTTAACTTTGGGTGTACATATTAGCAATATTTTTTGCAAGTCATTACATTATTCCAAAATAGTGGCAACAAAATACCTCTACCATCAAAGCTTTTATAAACTATAGTTATAACTACCACCACATTACAAAATAGGCCCATTTTTAAAGATCAACTTTTACGTATTCATGCGAGTCATATAACGTAGGTCATGACACCATGATTACAAGATTAACAATGGCACACAAATATATCAAATTATGTTATGCGGCCTCTACCATTGGTTTTGTTGCATGTACATTTCAAATGTTGAGCTTCTCATATCAAAAACATTGTACTTCATCTGGTTGCTGAAGTTACCCAATGGTTGTCCCAGATTTTGGAATGCAAACTCATGACATCGACCGTCACTGTCCACAGTATATTAAGAGTCACAAGACTGCACTAAATTTCCATATGCGGTTGGTTGTAAAGTGGACCGGGTTATCGAACCTCCATTGCTTGCCATTGCACTGATATTATTGTTAACATGTGCTCAGCATGTCTTTTTCGTGTGCCCATGCTGTCCACGGTTCCCACATTTACGCGCCATCCCACTACATTTTTTGTTCTGTCTCATCGAACCATTTGTTGCTGCTACGAGTGGATCTTTAACGTGGACACTCGATTATGTTTTTGTACGATGTACATGTTCTTCCCGACCTGTACTTGACGATGACAATAATTGCTTCTTTTGAATTATTAACTTATTAATCACCACATTTGCTTCTTTCTAACCTTCAGATGACATTGATGCATAATAACTCATTTTGCTACACTTTGAACTTAAGGCCCCATATCTACATCAACATAAAATAGAAATCAAAAGACATTTAAATCAATAACATAGTACTAGATATGCAAGCGTTACGAACCGATAAATCAATTGTAACCGATCACTGGAAACTGATATATGTTCTTTGTATGCTATATATAACAATAAGAGGATGCATACCTGGCAATTTGCTGTATATTTGGAGTAGTCGCGGTAGAAGATGATTCGATTCCTGAGACATCCTTCACATTCATTGTCCAACGCTGCATTATGAGTGTCTCAGGTACGTGTTGTTGGTTCATGGCTTTGATGACACTAAATGCATGGCAACAAGGAATACCTATTGTCTCAAACATTAGACATGAGCATTTGAAAATGTTTGTAAATGGTGTGTACCTCACATTCCAGGTTTTATCACCATCAGCAAACTTCTTGAATGTGTACACCACACTCTCCATATCGGCAACGCAATTCACTATGTTTAGTTTTGCCTCTGATTTGATTTGATCTCACACCCAAGAAAATGTGTTTCGCATATACATTTCAATAGCATGTTTTTCCAATTCTAACAGATGGGTTACAAGGACTGGATGCTCGTTAATGCTATCATAATCATCCTTCAACTCATTGTTTCATAGGCGCGACATTGCTCGATCGATATGACTCATGAATTCATACAATTTCAGCCTACTATGCAAAAAACGATTAAGGAAAGAATTAATACTCTCGGACCATTGTGTGCTCCGCAAACTACTAAAGAACGTACTTCTTAAAAAGGTTTCTACCCATAGCTTCCATTTACAATACATCTTTTTCACCCATTTATTATGTTGCAACCCAAACGTCTCAATGACTTTCAACCACTGGGTCTCAAACTCTGACTCCGTCATATAGGTCAACATGCAATGGGTAAATGCTTGAGTAAACCTGCTATCACCTACGTTCATCTGCACATTGCGCTCAAGGTGTCAAGAACAAAGGCGGTGTACGGCTGAAGGCATAACTGAACTTAGGGCCTTACTCATAGCTTTATCACCATCAGTAACTACCGAAATTGGACATTTACCATGCATAGCTTCTAAGAATGTTTGCAATGTCCAAGTATAGGTATCGACCGTCTTATCCACCAACAACCCGAACCCAAAAATTGTCGTTTTCGTATGATTGTTCACACTAACAAAAATCACAAGCGGTCGATTATAAGAATTAGTTTGGTACGTTGAGTCGAATGAAATTACATCACCAAATACGTTGTAGTCGTGTCGTGACATTGCGTCGGACAAGAATAAGTTTCCCATGCTACCATCTTCAAGAATTATATACCGAAAGAAGAATCCTGGATCCATTTCCGATTTCGCAGTCATGTAAGAGATAATTGAATCAGCATCAGAATTATTGGAATCAGACCTACGTATGGTGTCCAGACGGTTCTGTAAGTCTTTCATGGTTTGTCAAACACTCGCATAACTACCTGACTGATCCAGAAGGTGGTCCATCACTTGTGAAGTTTTCATTCCAACTGATCTGAGTGATTGCACTTGTGCTATATCACTATCTTTAACATTTCTATGAGAACGAAGGAATTGCCTGTGATTGCCAAGTGATAACTTATGAGTATGCTCAGTGACAAACTCTGTAATAATTCATTACATTTTCTCCCTATCAAATTTAATTTTCAATGATGCCCGACAGCCTTCCCGAGTCTGCCCTCTAGGTTCACGTACCTTATCGGTTCTATCCACATGTTTTTTTGATCTGTACCCTTCTTTTGAACAAACCCACCTACGAATTGTAATTAATCCATGAGTGTCTCGACACAACCTATCCTTACGCATGCTGAACCCCATACCATATGAATATTTCTTGTAAAACTCCTCAGCATCAGTAACAGATATAAACTCTTTCCCTATAATATCTCTGACATGTAAATTTATATGATCACTATGTAAGAGATCATCGGTCAGTTGCACCAAATTATCATTAGATAAACCTGAGGCTATGGAAGCATTATTGTGAATAAACGACACATGAAATGGCCATTCATTGTTGTTGTACGTATCATTTGGATTATACTGATCATTATCTTCATGTGTTATGTCTGCCTCATGCCATATAGAGTGTCCTTCAGTGTTCAAATCCATATGTCCAGTTCGGTTGCTAAACATTCCATGACTAATATCCATATTACTACCTACTAGCCATGAACATTTAATAATTTCAATGGGAATATATGCAGATAAACTTCAATACAATCCTATTTTATACAAAATGATGAACAACATTTGGATACAGTTACTTACGAAATACTGAATAATTACTGATACATTTCACTTACTTGGAGAAGGTTCAGAGGCAGCTCAAATGGTAGAGGATTGGGAATCAGCTGCTGAATGTTTCATGTTTTGCGTAATTGCATTTAGATCCACACAAATCTAGTGGAAGACTGCAATTAGTTTGAGTGTGTATGTATGTTCATAGTTGGAGGAATAAAAGAGGTTTTGCGTCAGAAATGATACTCAAAGTTTTTATGATGTGGAAATTTTGGATGTTGGAAGAGTTAGTGGACCATATAATATTGACATGTGTCACTTATAGTGACCTCAGGGCGAGTTCAATGAGCTCACCCTAAGGTCGCCATTGACATGCAGAACATCACTGTTGAAACCGAGAAGATAGCGACCTTAGGGCGATCTCACCCAGATCACCCCAAAGTCGCCCTTTCTATTGAAAATCAGGTCTTCAAACCGAGAGGTTAGCAACCCCAGGGCATTCTCACTTAGATCACCCCAAGGTCGCCCTTTCTATTGAAAAACAGGTCTTCAAACCGAGAGGATAGTGACCCTAGGGCGATCTCACCCAGATCACCCCAAGGTTGCCCTTCCCATTGAAAATAGGTCTTTAAACCGAGAGGTTAGTGACCCCAGGGTAATCTCACCCAGATCACCCCAAGGTTGCCCTTAACATTGGAAAATAGATCTTTAAACCGAGAGGATAGCGACCCTAGGGCGATCTTACCCAGATCACCCCAAGGTCACCCTTAACATTGGAAAATAGGTCTTCGTACCGAGAAGATAACGACCCCAGGGCGAGTTCCATAAGATCACTCCAAGGTAGCTCTAATTATTCACAAAGTAGAACGGCGTCGTTTAGATAAGGTGACCTCAAAAAGTGATCTCCACAAGATCGCCTCGTCGCGATTTCTACCTAAATAACCCTAGGTCGTGACAGTTGAATGAAAACTCACCATTTCTCTCCACAAATGGTCTCTCAACGACTGCAGCAACAATGGCTCTGTCTCCAAGGTAAGTCTAGCCCTAATCTTCTCCATTTTGGTTTGAAAAGAGGCATCTTGTTTGCAAATGTATCTACAACTTAGTGTTGCTTTGACTTGAGATGGATGATTGAAACAAAATTGGGGATTATAGTGACTTTCAAGTGCTTGTTGAAAGAAATAGTTGATTGGGTATTGATTAGAGGATTAATTACATATTAGTTTTTGATGTTTTGTAAATTTTATATTAGACTAAGTGTGGTGTGGCATTTGTGCTTGGAGATTATGGCATGTTAATTGTGCATTTGTGCTTAGAAATTAAGTTTGGTGTGATATTGTGCTTAGAGTTGAAGTGTGGTGTTATATTTGGTGTGCAGTTATGATTTAGATAATGGTGGGTGGTGAGAAACCCAAGTGAATTCTCAAGAAAGGGTTATCATCTAAAGGTTTGGATCCCTTCGCATTGCCTCTGCCCTTAGGGAAAAGAAAGGGTGAAATAGTCTCACCGGCTCCAGACCCGGATAACCCTACAAGATAGGCATTGTATGGTAACATGAGGGTGTGGCAAGAAAGGGGGATCAATTTGAAGGTTTTTGAGACCACGTTCGTGCCACAGATTGTGCAAGGGTTGGATTGGCATGGTTTTGTGAGGACTCCTAATGTGGTGGCACTGGATTTGGTTAGAGAATTTTATAATGCCATGGTTCCTCACCGTTTCACTCAAGTGATTCCCATGACAGTTCGAGGAAGGGAGATCCTCATTACAACAACCAGGATCAACGAGTGGTTTGCGAGTTCTCAGGAACTAAACGGCTATGTTAACGACGTTCCCAACCATGAGTTCTTCGAGCCGTACAACGAACATTTGGCCGCTGATTTAAGGATGAATGAAGACCCAGTTTGGAATGAGTATCGCCATCCTTTGTTACTAACCAAACTCAAGCTAGATACGACCTTTTGGATTATGTTTTTTGACTACTCATTGACTCCAAAGACCCACCGCTTCGATCTAAGTTTTGACTACGTACGCCATCTGTTTTGTGCGAGACACATGCTTCAAATGAACATTGGCTAGATCATTATGCAGATCATACAAAAGGGTGCGAAGACAAAAAGGCCACTGCCTTTCCTATGCTTTATCACCCATTTTTGTGAGGAGGCTGGCATTGAATGGAATAAGGTAGAAGGCAAGATAATTAATCTTACAATTGACATAGGGAAGAAGACATACAATGAACTTGCAAGACGTAGGGGGTTAGGCCAATGGGGCCTAATATGCTCGATGATGATGACATATGCTTCAATGAAGATGACTTTCTATTGGATGATCCAGATGACAAAGATTATTATGACCAGAACCTCGGAAGTGATCCAGCTGCGGGTACAAGTAATGAGCCCCGGCCCCCCCCCCCCACCATGTCTCAGATGATGCAGAGGATTACTTCGCAACTAGAAGCCAACAACCAATAGCTTCAGACAATAAGCCAACAGATGAACTCCAACCACTAGGCCTATATGAGTGAGTTCTCTAACATAAATGAGAGGTTGGATGCTTTCCAAAGGGGTTTGGTCAACCATGCCATCAATATCCCATTCATGTACTGAAGGGAAAATATGCGTCTTTCTAGAGGGACAAAGAGCAGTTCACAGCAACCACCATCAGATCCAAACATGCCATTTCAGGACCCCAATTCTCCACATTAGGGCCCATAATCGCCACTCACCCATTTTAGCTTTGTTTTATTTTAATTTGCTTATGTTAGACTTTTATCTTTAAACTAAGTATTGTCGTTTTATTGCTTTATGAACATATATGTTTATTTTGGATTACTATTTTGGTTTAAGTTATATTTATTTTTATTTTCTCTTTCTGTATTTATTATTATTTTTTTTTACAGATTAAAAGTGTGGATGATCTTTGTGCATATTTTTTAAAAGGTGTGTCAGTAGTACGATTGACCTCCCGATTTTGTGCAAACATTAGAGACATTGTTCAGTTTTGTGCATATTTTTTAAATGGTATGTCGGTTGTGCATTTGGCCTCCCACTTTTGTGCAAACATTAGGGACATTGTTCAATTTAGGTTTGAGGGTGCGGCCATGGATTCATTGTCTGTTTTTCCATGAGTATTTTGTTTGTTCTCATTTATTTGAATTGTTTGTACATTTTATGCTTCATTGTGTGTTAGTAGACTAAAAGTATTTTAATCTTTTCAAAGTGTAAAAGTTACTAAAATGTAAAGCAATATAAAATTTAGCACAAAATGATTAACCGAATAATTAATCAAAACTTTTTATTTTATATTATATTAAACAATTTAATATTTTAATTCAAATTTACGTTGACTTGTTCACCAAACAAGTTTAGCGTTAGGATTAAAGTTAAAGATAGTAAATTATCATTGCTTGCACGCACCCTACCAGACTTGAAAGTGTCTTAGTAATTGGGTATTATAGATCAATGGTGCTGAAAAGAAAAAATTTTAGGCATGAAAAACATTTTAAAATTTTCAAAGTGTAAAAGTTACTAAAATGTAAAGCAAGGTCATAATTTAGGACAGAATGATTATTCGAATAATTAATCAAAATTATTTATTTTATTTTATATTAAAGAATTATGACATTTTATTTTATTGTTTGTATGCACCACCTTAATGTGGCACAAAATGATTAATCAAAATTGTTTAACATAAAGTAAAAATAATTTTTTACTTTATATTAAACAATTTAAAATTTTTATGTAGATTTACGTTGACTTGTTCACCGAACAAGTTTAGCGTTAGGATGAACGTTAAACTCGTTTAGCCTACGTTGAACTTGTTCATAAAGGTTTACGTTGACTTGTTCCCGTTGAAAAAGATTAACGTTAGGATGAACGTTAAACTCGTTCAACCTACGTTGAACTTGTTCATGAAGTTTTACGTTGACTTGTTCCCGGAACAAATTTAACGTTAGAATAAACGTTAAACTTGTTCAACATACGTTGAACTTATTCATGAAGGTTTACGTTGACTTATTCTCGGTATAAGTTTAACGTTAGGATGAACGTTAAACTTGTTCAACCTATGTTGAACTTGTTCATTCATAAATGTTTACGTTGACTTGTTCCCATAACAAGTTTAACGTTAGGATGAACGTTAAACTTATTCAACCTACATTGAACTTGTTCATGTAGGTTTATGTTGACTTGTTCCCGTGGAACAAGTTTAACGTTAGGATGAACGTTAAACTTGTTCAACCTATGTTGAACTTGTTCATGAAAGTTTACGTTGACTTGTTCCCGGAACAATTCCGGAACAAGTTTAACGTTAGGATGAACGTTAAAATTGTTCAACCTATGTTGAACTTGTTCATAAAGGTTTACGTTGACTTGTTCCTGGAACAAGTTTAACGTTAGGATGAACGTTAATCTTATTCAACCTACGTTGAACTTGTTCATGAAGGTTTAGGTTGACTTGTTCCCAGAACAAGTTTAACGTTAGGATGACCTTTAAACTTGTTCAATCTACGTTGAACTTGTTCCATGAAGGTTTATGTTGACTTATTCCGGGAACAAGTTTAACGTTAGGATGAACGTTAAACCTGTTCAACCTACATTGAACTTGTTATGTTGAACTTGTTACGTTGACTTGTTCCCGTGGAACAAGTTTAACATTAGGATGAACGTTAAACTTGTTCAACCTATGTTAAACTTGTTCATGAAGGTTTATGTTAACTTTTTCCCAAAACAAGTTTAACGTTAGAACAAGTTTAACGTTAGGATGAACATTAAACTTGTTCAATCTCATGTAGGTTTACGTTGACTTGTTCCCAGAACAAGTTTAACGTTATGATGAACGTTAAACACGTTCAACCTACCTTGCACTCGTTCTTCAAATTCAAATTTTCTTAATTTTTATTTTATTTTATTTACAAATTATTTTTTCAAATAAAATATTATTTTATTTTATTTCAAAATTTTCACATATTAAAATTAATTTTTCATATATTTTTTTTATAAAATATCATTTTTTATTAATTATTATGTAATATAATATAATTATATTATTAATATATATATTTATATAATATTATACATACAGCAACCGGTGGAAACCAGTTGCTTTCTGGGCTGTCATGCAGTAATATGTATTTTATTATTATTATTTTTTTAGCTTTTTCAAGTGTTGTATGGTACAACAAATATATATTATTTGTACCACAGCCAAGGCCCTCTGGTGGTTGCACATAGAAAACCGAACCAGCTCGAGAATCCAAGGTAATGTTCATATCTTTAGGATTTCTTCTTTTAAAACCTTCAATTACCTTGGGGTTTCATCTTCTATATATACTTGTATGTTTGATGAATGTTATTGAGAAATATAGCTTCACAATCAATCCTAAACAAAAGTCTATATAAAGACATATGTGAACTAGTTTCTTAGATTCTTGGTTTTTCACATGATTGAGAGTTGTATTGTGATTAGATTGATATTTAGGATTATTTGTGACTTGATTGAGTTATTTTATGATCAATAATCCTTGAAATGTGTTTTGATCCTTGATTGATGTAATCTAGGATTAAGGCTCTTGTATGTGTTTTTAGAGACATCTAAGATTCAATTGATTTATCAAATATCCATGCTCTAAATCTTTGGCTAGAATATTTATTGAATACATGTTGTGATTCTAGCATTTTTGTGTATGTTTATGACATCTTGAATATGTGCTTCATGTATATGTGTTATTTGTATGAATAGAACTATGAGCTTTTATGTTAGATGCTTTTCACATGCTCTAGGTTTAATTCATGTTTTTGCATCTAGATTTCTTTACTTGTGTTCTCACATGTTTAGGTCTAGTTATTCCATGGAATGTATCGATCACATGTTCTCTGTTGTATTGCTTGTTTGCATCATTTGTATTCATATGATCACACTAGGAAGTCCTTATGAAAGGTATAAAGTCTTGGTTAGGACTGGAGTCCGAATAGCCAAGCAAGAAGTTTTATTTAGAGTTGGGATGTCCTGGATAGGCGTGCAAGAAGTCATGGCTAGGATCATGAAGGTTCAGATAGCTATGCAAAGGAGGCTCTCTAAAGGCATGAGTGCCTTGGATAGAGGGTTGACTATATTATTGGTAGGCCTAGGTGTATGGATAGACATAGACTCCAATAGAGCGGGGTACACGGGATGTGTATGCACTCTTGAGGAATTTCTAATCTTCTATCGATGTTGGTTTAGTATGCTATCCAATATATGGTGGTTCCGCATCATTGAGGGACTTCACACTTTCCAATAGGGTTGGGTAGACATAGACTCTACATGGAGTTAGTGATCTAGGATTGGTCACTTTGTGAAATTTCTAATTTACCATCCAATATATATAGTACCCAATAGTTGTAGTTCAACCCGTGGATATTTCCTCCTTGGAGGTTTTACCATGTTAAAAAAAACCCATGTGTTAATTCTTCGTATCTCTTTTTATTACTTGTATATATATGTGAATGGGTTGTTAATTGATTAAGTTAGAAATCGAATATATGATAGTTTAATTACATTCTAAGTTGACAACCTAGTCATTCTTCTCAAGGATCGTAACTTAAACTAATCTACCTGCAGACCTTTTATAGTGACTTACAGTTGCTTGTGCAACTACCACTTGTGGCCACAAGACTTGTGAAACAAATTAACGGTGTGTTCTAATATTAATTTAGAGGGGGGTTGAATAGATTTTAACACTTTTTTATCCAATTTTTTGTTATAAAACAATATTATGAAAATACCTCAAACTACTCAATTTATATATCAAGTGTAATATGTGCGGAATTATAAATGACACTTGATTGTTACGTGGAAACCCTTACGGGAAAAACCACGGGCTAGTAAATGCCCCACACTTGAACCTCGAATCCACTAATTGTGATAGCGTATACAACCTAATCCCGGTTTAATGCCCTAATCTTGACCAATGTCCCACCACCACAACCTACAGGCCTCTAAAAGTGGACCTAGTCCAATTGCTTATGATTTAAGCAACCTAATCCCGGTCACAACACAAGTCTTAGTTCTCAATGAAGAGATAAAAAGCCTATGTGAATATATGATGATATTCAAAGAGCAAATAAAGCAAGGTAACCTCATATGCTTATCTAGGATGATGAATATAACAATTAATACAATCCTAGATATCAATAGCTAAATGACATGTCATAAAGCTTAGCTAAACATAGATAATGAAATCCTATGAAGCTATCAAAATACAACACTCAATCATGTCAACACAACAATCTCTATTTTGTATCTTTAATATATTCTAATAGCATACAAATAATATAAGAGATGCCTTGATAAATAAAACAATAATTATGTATGATGATAGTGAAGAACATACCAAGGGATGTGTGTTGAGCAAGACCCATGCAAGTAAGCATCCTAATTATGCTAGAAAATGCTTAGATGATATTTGATGCATATGAAAATGGGTTTGAGTGATTAAATGAGCAATCTTGATTGCTTTCTCCCTCAAAGGTCTCTCTTTTAAGTTTAGGATTCTTGATGATCAAAGAGTCACACCTAGACTATGAGAAAGTTGTGTATTTATAGAGGGCCATAAAAGTTAGAGTGAAAAGACAAAATTGCCCTTGAAAACACCGATCGACAGTTTCATTCGGCGGTTTCGAAACCGCCGATTAAACCGCCGTTTCAAAACCCGAGAGAATCAGGTTTGATTGGCGGTTTCATTTGGCGGTTGCATCTGTAGGGAAAAATAATAAATAAAAGTGGTAAACGCAGCGGAAGCGATACTAAAGACGATTTAGTGACTTTTAAAATTTGTCCTTTATGAACCTTAAACCCTTTTAATCAATAAACATGCATATATATCAACAAAAGTAAATTACCTCTTGTCGCGTGATCCGATTGACTTACGTCGATGGTAATCCGCAAGACCTTCAATTCGAGCACGAACGTGGATCACCTAGGAGCGTGGTCTCCCTTTCCTTTGAATTGCAAACCTGTGAATGGACCAAACAAATACTTTCTTTTCTTTGTTAGTCACAAAACAATCAAAAGAATGTCAAAATTATTCCGGTCACTTTTGAGTTCACAATCTTATGATCGAAACTCGCGTGAACCTAGATCGATATCGTATACACAAGCTTATTGATGTTTAAGCAATTGTATACTATCAAAGAATAATTTTTCACTCCTTTTTGTCTCTCTAGAATAAAAACTCTCTTAGAATTAAGAAGAAGAAGAAAGAAAATAAAAACTCAAGCACCAATTAATTGATGTGGCCGAACCCTATAAGAACATATATATAGGTTGGCCGAATTTTTCTTCTTTTTCCTTTAGGGTTGCCGAATTCTATGTAGTATGTAATTAGGGTTGGCCGAATTTCATCATGTCACTTATATAGAGTGACTAAAATTCAACTCTAATTCTTTTTAACTTTATAGACTTCAAACCCTAATCCAACTCTTTTATTTTTATTCTTTTATTTGACTAAATAAAAAAAAGACTCCTTATTTGATTAAATAAATAATACTAATTTATTTATTTATTTATCAAACAAGTCTTTTACTTTTAGGAAAGATTTGTTTCTTTTATTAAACAATTAATCAATAAATCAATTAATTCTTATTTAATTAAAACAAATGAAACAAAATAATATTTTTAGGTCAAAACCTTAACCTAGCCGCCCCACTTATATATAAAATGGGCCTAATATTATTTTCCTATTTCATTTAATCCATTGGACTTTAAATAAAAAAGTCCACATGTGAACCAAACCCATTCTTACTAAAAGAAACAAGCCCACATGTCTTTCATTAATATATTAATATAATTGAGCAGCCCATTACTTAAATAATGTGCAAATTATATTCTTAATATATTAAATGCAATTCTAGATGGACCCTTAAATTGGTCCGGTAGAATATATCAAGTGATCCATGCAAGTCCGTGTGGATTGGGGATCTTGGCGGGCCATCTAAATTTAAGCTTCAATAGACATAACCTAATCACAATCAACAAATGAATCACTTAGGTCCGATCCATTAATTTTAACTCATTCCACTAAAGAGCTAAAACTGAACTCTTAAATAAAGATAGAAAAGGAAAATGCTCCTCATTCATACCCTAGACAATCATATTGGAGATAGTGTATAATCGTGATTAATATCAGTAATCGCCAAGAGTTCATAGACCGCCTATAACTCTCCAAGTTACCATATTTACTCATATGACCACGTTTTGAACTTGGATATTTTGACTTGTCCAGAAGCCATGTTTTCAATAGACACTATTGAAAACTCAATGTTGAGATTTAATATCCAATTACCTCAAAACATCCATATGATGATATTATACTCTCATTTAATTAAATGGAGCCACGATGTCCATATCTATAAACGAAGTCCTCTATCGATTAACAAATGAATATCACCAAATTATCGAGGATAGACTATGAGATATAATCGTACTCATTGATAACTCAAATGATATCACTTGCAACCATAAGTCCATCATTTATCTCAGGATTAAGATAGACTCTCCGATTGTCCTGATAATGAAAAAACTATTATCTATTGACGGTTTTAGATAAAGCTTTTCATTGTGATCCAGTTCAATGCACCCAGTGCACTAGATCCTTTGCTCGAAGACACTCCGATGATTTTAGACTCATCATATCTCATTTGATCCCACTCAAATGCTAGCAAAAGAATTCTACAACTTTAACAAGATAAAGGTGCCCAACCTTTAACTTAAGTTGTGAACAACATTCAAGACTAACTAAAGAATTGTGTCTACCACATACATATCCAGATGTACGAACAATTCTTCTTTTCCCATAGTCTTTAGACCTTATGATTATTTACTTTGACAATTATAATACAAACTATAAATGCTATACGATTTGTTAAACCAGAAATCCCTTTATTAATATGAAAAAGATTGTTAATTATAACATTACACTCTTGCTATTGAGCATAATCCTAACAATCTCCCACTTGCGCTATAGCAAATGTGTCATATCTCTCAAGCCCATATTCTCTAGATGCCCATCGAAACTCTTCTGAGGTAGAGCCTTTGTGAAGGGATCCGCTAGATTTTCTGCTGACGCGATTTTGGTAATCGTTATGTCACCTCTTTGAATAATCTCCCTTAAAAGATGATACTTTCTTTCAATGTGTTTACCTCTCTTGTGACTTCTTGGTTCTTTCGAATTAGCCACTGCTCCACTGTTGTCACAGTAGATAGTGATCTGCTTATTCGCACTAGGAACCACTTCTAAGTCAATCAAGAATTGGCGTAGCCAAACAGCCTCTTTGGCAGCTTCGCATGCAGCAACATACTCAGCTTCCATGGTGGAATCAGCAATACAAGATTGCTTGATACTCCTCCATATAACTGCTCCTCCTCCAATAGTAAACACAGCCCCTGATGTGGATTTTCTGGAGTCAGAATCTGATTGGAAATCAAAATCTGTATACCCAACGGGGACCAAATCCCTTCCAGAGTATACAAGCATATTATCTCTCGTTCTCTTGAGATACTTGAAAATATGCTTGACTGCCGTCCAGTGATCAGGACCAGGTTTCGATTGAAACCTACTAACTATGCCAACAGCAAAACAAATATCTGGTCTAGTACAGAGCATTGCATACATGAGACTTCCAACTGCCGAGGCATATGGAACTCTACTCATGAATTGCTCTTCATGCTCATTCTTAGGAAATTGTTCCTTAAAAAGCTTGATTCCATGTCTGAAAGGTAACATACCTTTCTTGGAAACATGCGTGGAAAACCTAGACAAGATCTTGTCTAT
This sequence comes from Acer negundo, assembly GCA_035582765.1. Lineage (NCBI taxonomy): Eukaryota > Viridiplantae > Streptophyta > Magnoliopsida > Sapindales > Sapindaceae > Acer > Acer negundo. The sequence goes on from CM069234.1 coordinate 19,498,373, forward strand.
GTATGAAGCTTGGGATAATGCAATCGTTCTATTCTTTCTATCCCTTATTACTTGGATACCTAGAATAAAACTTGCTTCTCCTAAGTCCTTCATATCAAATTGTTTTGCTAACCATTCTTTTACCGATGTCAATACACCTACATCGTTTCCAATGAGTAGTATATCATCAACATAAAGAATCATGAAAACCAACTTGTCGCCTTTAATCCTTTTGTATACACAAGGTTCATCAGGATTCTGAATAAATCCAAAACCTTTGACAGCTTGATCAAACCTTATGTTCCAGGATCTGGATGCTTGATTTAATCCATATATGGATTTCTGCAACTTGCATACCTTATCCACTTGGCCCTTTTCAATGAATCCCTCTGGTTGCATCATGTAGATGCTTTCGTCAAGACTTCCATTTAGGAAAGCTGTCTTGACGTCCATTTGCCAAATCTCTAAATCTAAAGATGCTGCAATGGATAAGAGTATCCTAATGGATTTAAGCATGGCCACAGGAGAGAAGGTTTCCTCGTAATCGATACCTTCTTTCTGTGTATACCCTTTAGCTACCAATATAGCTTTAAAGGTTTCCACCTTTCCATCCATACCTCTTTTCCTCTTGTATACCCACTTGCACCCAATGGGTTTTATCCCTTTAGGCAAGTCTACAAGGGACCAGACTTTGTTATCGAACATAGATTCAATCTCGGATTGCATTGCCTTTTGCCAATGGCGACTATCAACATCCTCCATAGCTTCCTTGTACGTAGGGATCATCGTCGTCCGGGAGATTCTCCATTGATTCTCCCAGACCGATGTATCTTTCGGGTTGTGTTCTAACCCTCCCACTACGACGAGGAATGGTAGGTTGTTGATCTTGTGTTGGATCGGAACTTACAATTGGGTTAGGTTGTGCAACCTCTCGTGGAATTGTATCTCCTGACATCTCATTCAGGACAATTCTACTTCTAGGCACAAAATCATTCATATAGTCCTTTTCCAGAAATTTAGCATTTGTCGAAACAAATACTTTAAGATCTGAAGGACTATAGAAATAATATCCTTTAGTTTCTTTCGGATACCCTACAAATATACATGTTTCTGAACGGGACTCCATCTTTTCTGTCTTTCCTTTTAACACATGCGCAGGACAACCAAATATTCTTAAGTGTTGTAAACTAGGCTTGCGCCCAGTCCACAACTCATGCGGTGTTTTAGGAACAGACTTAGATGGTACATCGTTTGGAATGTATAT